>JAPVLO010000942.1:0-305575 GCA_027257055.1 Cephalopachus bancanus
TTAGAAATTTTATAATTTTTTTTTTATTTAGCTGTATGATAGATTTTGATTTAATTTTAAAAGGTAAAAAAGTCTGAGTTTAGTTTTTTTTCGCATATGGATATCAAATTGTTCTAGCATCATTTTATAAAAAGAATATGCCTTCTCCATTGAATTGACTTTGCACTTTTGTCAAAGATCACCTGACTATATTTGTGTGGGTCTATTTTACTCCATTGATCTATTTGTCTGTTATTTATTCAATACCACATTGTCTTGATTACTGTAGCACCATAGCAAATCTTGAAATAGGGTAATGTTGGTCTCTTGATTCTGTTCTTAAGTATTGTGTTGACTATTCTAAATTTTTTAAATTTTCATATAAATCTTAATCAGTTTGTTAACATTCACAAAATAACTTTCTGGGAATTTGACTGGGATTGCATTGAAGCTATCAATCAAGCTGATAAGTATTGGAATCTAAACAATATTGAGTGAGAAGAACAATTTTCAAGGTTTGTACACAGCTTTTTTTTTGTTGATAAACTGGTCTCAGAAGGATACTGGTGGAAACCAGCTTCATTTCTCTGTGGTCTTGGCCTGCCATTCATGCCACATTGAATCTCTCCTTCCCACTTTTGGTGACTCCATATTTCTTCCATTGAGCAGACACAAATTCAGTTATTCCAAAGTCCAGAGCAATCTACTAGCAAAACTGCAATCTCTTAGTCAAGTGAGAGCTTCTTCTCAACTCGGGACTGACTCAGTTTCTGCCCTCTGCAGAGGAGTAGTGAGCTGGGGTTCCCTTGATGAAAGGTTCTCCCACTTTTATCTCTTATTCATCATTTGTCAATCTTGCATTCTTGTCATGGCCCCAAGTGCTTCCAGCTAGTGTGAGGGATCTCCTTTTTGTTCTCAAGATCTCACTTCTTCATTCTGCCTCAATCTGCTAGTTGCTCTTTGAGCCAAAAGTCACAGCTGTTGACCTGGAACTTTCTTTCTTTGTCCTTATGGTAGGTATCATTATTTCTTGGATCTTATGTTTTTTTCCTTGGTTTACTGACATACTTTGTGATGGTGACTCCCTTCTTAAGAAGAATTGCATGGGAATTAAATGGTATTCTTGCAAATCTAAAAATTTCTTTATTTTGTTTTTATGCTTTATTATTAGTGTGACTGCATATAAATTTAGGCTTTTTTTAAAAAAACCAGAACTTGAAACTATTACCCCTTCTTTTTAACATGTCACATTAGATCACTACTTGTGGAATTTCTCAAAGATGTACCAGGCTGAAGATTGTTTGCATTCTTCTCAGCCTTCCATGGGTTCCTTTAATTTGAGAGTACTTACTTTCCTTCAATTCTGGGAAATTTTCTTTTGCTATTTCTTTGAGAAGATCCTTCCCTGTTTTCTATCATATCTGTTAGGAATTCCTATTAGATTCATCTTTGGATTAATCTTATTTTGGCTATCTTGTTTTTAATTTTCTGGTGTTCTCTTGTATTCCGGTTTTAAAATTTTATTTCTTTCTGGTTAGCAGGATCTTGATTTGGGTTTTGAGTGAAATGATTTCTTTCATAAATGTGTCTGCATGTACATTTGATGTATTTTTTCTTTTTAACTTCCCCTTATTTATCTCCACTTCTGTGAGTTCAGAGTTTCTTTTTCTGTTAGTCTTTCTCTTTCATGATCCAGGCTCTCCTCAAATGCCCCATGATTCTTGCTCAACCCATTATGCAACAGAAAGGAGGCTGGAGGCTCTTTGTGGGGCCAGGGGGAGGACTTGCTGGCTGGCAGGCTTCAGTTTGGGTCTGCAGGTGTCCCTGTGCTAGAGTTGTGATACTTACCCCCATTGATGGAGTTCTCCCCAAGTTGTTTCTTCAGTGTTGTTGGAGGAACATGCTCCCTCTTGTACCTTAAGGATGAGGATGAGTGCCTGACTACATGCTTCCTTCCTGTTGTGTATATAAGAATGTGACAAAAAAACTGTGTGCATTTGTGTGCATGCACATATGTGTACATGTGTATGTGAGTGTGACAGAACATGTGTGTGCATGGGTATATTTGTGTATGCTCATGTGTTTATTGTACCATTCTGTCCACAGACTTCACTCAATCCCAGTGTTCTCTGCTTTCTTACTCCTTCCGTCTCTCTGGTTTTTTGCTGCACAGTAACATCCCTGTCTGGGCTCTCTTTGGTGCTCTGGTGTGCAGCTTGACTGTCTTCCACACTATCATGCCCTCTTCAAATATTCTAAGTTGCAACCTCCTCCACTCAGATGTGTGACTAAACATTTCTTTATTTGCTCTCTTCAGACCAGTGGTTCTTAACCAGGGTCGAAAATGCCCGCAGGGGATATTCAACAATGTCTGGAGAGATTTGGGGTTGTTGCAGTTGGAGATGAGAGGAAAGTGGTACCGGCATGGAGTGGGTGAGTAGAGACCTGGGATGCTGCTAAACACATGTTATGGGGATGCCCTCACACGCTCAATGTCAAGAGTGCTGTGGTCAAGAAACCTTGATCTAGAATTTTGTTGAAATTGCACATCTGTTAATAGCTTCATGCCATACAATTTTTGTTGCCATGGACTCGATATTTTAATCTCTACTTACCATACTCTAAGAAGTCTTAAAAAAGAAATGATATAAAATATGTGCTAAGTCAGCTTTCTTGAACTGGAAGTCTGTGAGTCATATTGTTGATTATTTCGACTCATATTTCTTTAAAGAGGTGTGGAGCTCCCCAAGATTGGAAACAATTGAATACCTTTGTCTTAAATATACATAATGAACCCACTGGGACTTTATATATTCTTATTAGCCACTCCTTATTTTTATTCTCATTCTTCTTCCTCACACATTAAAAGGTAAAAATTTTTGTATATGAAAATCTGCATTGGTAAATATGTCAAATATAAAGTCAGCTGAAATCCAACAATGTCATTCTAAGGACAAATGTTTGTTTATAAAAATGTTAATAAACTAGGTAGCAATATACTCATTCCAAACAACATTTTTTATATCTCTTTTTTTCCAGTTCCACAAAGAAATTTGGACATCATCTCAAAGCATTTGTAATGAAAATGTTTAACCTCTAATTTCTTTCCCCCTCCCCTTTTTTTTTTTGAGTCGGGTCTCACTCAGTCACCCAGGCTGGATTGCAGTGGCACAATTACGTCTCACCACAGACTTGATATCCTGGGCTCAGACGATCCTTCCACCTCAGCCTCTTGAGTCGCTGGGACTATAGGTGCATGCCACCAAGCCCAGCTAATTTTTTGATTTTTTTGTAGAGACACACTCTCGGTATGTTGCCCAGGCTGATCTCGAACTCTTGGGCTCAGTCGATCCTGCCTCATCTTCCCAAAGTGGCGGAATTATAGATGTAAGCCACCTGGCTGGGCTCTTTTTCCCTTTTTTAACTGCCAGGTTTGTTTGTTTTTCACTCCCCAATTATTCCACAGAGATAAACTCAGTCCCACATTTTGTATGTGAGCCTTTCACTCCACCCTACATCCAGGGCTCCAAATAGTACAATCACAAGTACAGTTGAGTTCTGCAAGTTTTCTCATCATAGATTCTGAAAGGGAAATTCCCTCTGCGGTATCTCCTGTTTTGGAACATCTGTTTTATGTTTCTCTGGCGTTTGGTGACATAACATAATAAGATGGCAGGAGGCAGAAAAAAACACTGCAATAAAAATGTCCTAAAAAGACACTTAGTTATATTTATTGCTTCGCAGAACATGGCTGAAGGCAGGAAGAGAAGTTAAAATAGGAGCTAATGCATAAAAGCAGAGGGGAACATCCTGTGGTTTGCTTACTCAAGATTTGAACTTGGTTTTGTGCTGTGTAAGGCATTAAACAGAATACCAAGTAAAGGAGTCCAGCGCAGGGGGTATTTCCTCAAGCGGGTCAATTGCTTTGTTTCTGATTCTGAGTTACATAAGTGAAGCTCAGACCCCCATTACTTGACTCTTGACAGGTAAATCGGATGCATGTGTGGAAGCTCATCAGTAGGACCAGAGAAACAAAACAAGCGCCCACTCTGATAAGAGGTCTCACCACTGATGGGCATAAATTGAACTGAACTATCATCAATTAAAATGCCCAGAAACCACTGGTATGTTTTAATAAGTTGGTTTTGGTCGTTTGACAAAGGCAGGGCGCTTTGGAAGCAAACTCAGTCTTCAGAGAAAAACTATTATAGGTTAAAAAAAAATGGTGCACAGAAATGGATAGCAACAGAATGCTTTGATTTTATGATTTTCTGAGTTTACCTGGGACTTTTATAAAATTAGGAAAGAGGTGTCCTTCCTTCCAAAAATATCTGGACCTAGAAAACTGAGACTGACATCAATATCATTTTGGCTTAAGTTTACCAGAGAATGAGCCTGAGATAAAGGCTTATGCAGGACACTTTGTTGGGGAGAGTGATCCCTGTGGGCAGGAGCCAGGGGCAAGTTAGATCAGGCAGGAGGAGAGGGAGTTTTGATTCAGGAATAATTTATCCACTGGTCACTACCACGGGAACCTGGTTGCTTCATTCTATGACACTGTCTGTGAAGTGAAGGAGAGTGTTCTTTTTTTCAGAGGCAAGATCTTTCTCTGACACCCAGGCTGGAGTGCAGCAGCATAATCATAAGCTTACTGCAGCCTCAAACACCTGGGCTCAAATGATCCTCCAGCCTCAGCCTTCCAAGTAGCTGAGACTACAGGCATGCGCCACAATGCCTAGCTATTTTTTAACTTTTAATTTTTGTAGATACAGATTCTCGTTGTGTTGCCCAGGCTGGTCTTGAGCTCCTGGCCTCAAGCGATCCTCCCACCTCAACCTTCTAAAGCACTGGGATTACAGGCATGAGTCATCACATGTGGCTGAGGGAATGTTTTTCAGGACTATCCAAAACCAGGATGAGAAAAAGGAAGCTTTTTCCTTTGGCTCTAAACCCCTCTGATTAAACATTTGCCCTCAGGGGGAAACCACTTCCCTGCATTACCAGATCATAAAGTGTGGGTTGTGAGCTGACTGCCAAGCTGTCCCATACCATGACCTCAACAAAGAAGCCCTTAGAAAAAAAGAAAGCAAGAGTTTGATGGGGATCAGGGTATAGCCTCATAAAGCTGGTCAGAGTCTGTGCAGAACTGGATTTTGGCATGGGAGACTAGAGAAGCCAAGAGCTTCTGAAGTTATGTGTAAGAGATATCCTATACAACGATGCAAGTGCTCAAGTGTATTTGCCACATGAGTATCTGGTGCTCTTAGATCAGGCATGAGTCTAGTAGTCAAGTAGGAATCTTAAGGGTAATGTGACCAGAAGTAAGCATTCCCTCTTTCATAGCTACAGGGAAAATCTTGTATCACCTTACCTTAAGTTTTAAAATAATTAATATCTTTGTTTTTTAGAATATGCACTAGTAATTACAAAAATCAGGGGGTAGTGTTTCCAGAATGGGTATCTCTTCTCCATGCTATGTATGCATAAGGGACAGATTTCCTCTCACCACTATGAGACCAGGAGTGGATACTAGGCTGACATGATGCCTCGGAGGACCCCTCGACATATGCCCTGTGCTCTGTTTTGTAGAGAATCATGTGCATTCTACAATGCACATTTGGTTTTACATGCTTAAAAGTGCTAGAGCTTTTTTCTCTTTTTAGTATCTTTAAATTATAAAACATGTATACATATAATATTTCAAGAGAATATTTCAAGACTACAAGCCCTTACCCTGAATTCTGGAGATTAGAGGGGTTTGGAATTCAGAATTTTCCAGATTTTAGAAAGGTGAACTATGGACATAAACCATTGAGTAGCCCATGTCACTGGCGGGGCCTAGGGAAGCACATCAAAATGAAACATGGTCATATTTCTGCAGCTAAATATTTGAATAGTCACGTTAAGCTCAGCAAATAATGACTGTCAATAGCTTCCTTTATGTATTAAAAGATAGGAAAGCTCCTGGCAGTGAGAGGGGACCCAAAATAGAGTTGCCCCAAATAATTTTTGAAAGGAAATTAAGAACAAGTTTTTCAGCATCACAGGTAAGGACTGTGAAACTGCATAGCAAATGTCTATATCCAGCAGATAGAATTAACAAATGTCATCATTTTGTCATATTTTCATTAGATTAAAAAATTCTGGTTCTATTTTTCCATCGTGCTTCTCCTGAATTAAACTACCCTGAAGATTATGTATCAATTTCATTTGTATTTTACACATGTGTATGTGCCCCAGACAACATTTATTTTACAGAAATGCTGGATATATCCTCTTGTGGTTTACTTATGTTCATCTAAAATATATTACTGAGCTTTATCTATGTGGATACCCCTCATTTTACTTATTCTAACTGTTCTATAGCAGCCTGTTATATAACTTTTTCAAGATTGTATTTACCTGTTTGCTAAGAACCGAGGAGGGTCTGAGATTTTACCCTACTTTCGTGTGAACAGTTTAGCCAGCCAGTTTCACAGATGCTTACAGAAGACACATGACTCCTGTGTCAGAGACAATGGACTTTGTTACTCATAGCACCTTATGAGGGGTTTCATGCTTGTGTCAGTTCTCCTTGTCCCTTGAATTCCATGAAGATGCCATGGGGCATCCATGTGTATGCTACACATGCAGTGGGTCTGTGTCATAGCCAAGAAGCCCTGAACTTAGGAAACCCAAATCTTTTATAATGGGCCGTAAGCCAATCTGCCTAAACTTTGCTCCAGAGAAAGACAATCTGTCTTCCAAGATAGTTCACAATAAAAGTACCTTTGAAAAGATCATCCATGACAAAACTGCCAGTGCTTCTGTTGGAAAGATGTGCAGAGATTTAAGAGAGACCCATGGAAAATTGCTTCCTATTCCAACACACTTACTGGCACAGTTTTAGATTGTTTACAATTTTCACTATTACAGAAAGTGTTTAATGAACATTTTTCTGTATTTTTTTTGCAAGAGTTTCTCTGTGATGTGTACCTAGGATTAGAAGTTCAGAGCTCTGTGTATTCATATTTTCAACTCTGTTAGATGTTGCTAGATTATTCGCCAATGCTGTTGCTACACCTTGTCTTTCTACCAGTGATATATACAAAGTCCATTTATTCATAATTGCCAAAACTTGAAAGCAACCAATATGTCTTTCAATAGGTGAATGGACAAGCAAACCATGGCACATCCAAACAATGGGATATTGTTCAGCAATAAAAATAAATGAGCTATCAAACCACCAAAATACATGGAGGAAACTTAAATGCATATTGCTAAGTGAAAGAAGCCGGTCTGAAAAGACTACATAATGTATGATTCCAACCATATGACATTCTAAAGAAAGGCAAAACTATGGAGACAGTAAAAAGATCAGTGGTTGCCAGGGGCTTGGGGGAGGGATGATGGAATAGATTGAACATAGGAACTTTTTAGGGCAGTGAAATTATTCTGTATAATACTTTAATAATGGACACATGTCACTATACATTTGTCAAAACTCATAGAAAGTATAACACAAAGAGTCAACCTCAATGTAAACTACGGACTTTGGGGAGTAATAATGTATTGATATTGGTTCATCAATTATAGCAAAAGTACCAAAATGTTCACTTTGGGGGTGGAGGAAGGGAGCATAAGGGAACTCTGTACTTTCTGCAGTTTTTCTGTTAACCTAAAATTGTTGTAAAAAATGTCTATTTTGAAAAGTTTACTTCCCTCATCTTTGCCAGTGTTTTGTATGTGGATCTTTTACTTGTCATGTTTGTTGGGTATGAAATATAATTTAATTGCTTTAATTTCTATTTTACTGATAGCCATTTAGGGCATACCTTTTTCAAACTTTTGTTTATTTTTCCCGTCATATTTTTTCTTCTGGATTTTTAAGAGTTATATATATTCTTTGTTTACAGTTTTCTTTTTCATATTTAGGATTTTAATCAAACTGGAATTTATTTTTGTGCCGGGGGATGGTAGGAACTTAGGTAGATACATAGATAGCTGCTAGAAAATAGATAATTTTTTTTTTTGAGTTGCAGTCTTACTCTGTTGCCTAGGCTGGAGTGCAGTGGGAAGCGATCCTTCCGCCTGAGTCTTCCAAGTAGCTGGAACTACAGGCATGTGCTACCACGCCTGGCCATCACCCCCAAAATCTCAAGTGTTATTCCACTGCAGCTACATTCTCCCAACCCCTGACCCCTGCAACTGCTCCTCTGTCTTCTAGCACTCTAGTTTTCTCTTGAAGAATGTCACATAAATAAATTTGTGCAGTATGTAGGCTTTTAAAACTTATTTCTAGCCAGGCTCGGTGGCTCAGCCTGTAATCTTGCGCTTTGGGAGGCTGAAGTGAGTGGATTGCCTGAGCCCACGGGTTCGAGACCCGCCTGGGCAATTGGTGAGACCTCATCTCTACAATAAATCAAAAAATTAGCCAGGCATGGTAGCGTGCGTCTGTAGTTCCAGCTACTTGGAAGGCTGAGGCGGAAGGATCACCAGAGCCCAGCAGGTCGAGGATGCGGTGGCTGGGAGCGTGTCACTGCACTCCAGTCTGGGTGACTGAGTGAGACTCCAACTCGAAAAAAAAAAAAAAAGACTGATTTCTTTCACTCATAATGCCTTTTAGATTCATCCAAGTTGTGTGTATATCAATAGTTCATTTCATTTGATTGATGAATAATATTCCTTTGTGTAAACGAGCCACTATTTGTTTATTCATTTACCAAGATGAAAGACATTTTGCTGTTTCCTACTTTGAGTGATTATAAATAGAGCTTTCTATATATGCACATGCAAAAATTTTCATTTCTCTGGGGTAAATACTTAGGAGTGAGATTGCTAGATCTTCTTTTATGTGCGTATCATATTCTCCATATAGATCTTGTATCTCCTTTATTTGACTTATGACTAAGTAACTTACATTCTTTGTTTCTATTGTGAATGAGATTAACATTTTTTCCTAGTTGATTGTTATTGGCATACATACCATCTTAGCTGATTTTCTCAGCTTCCCAGAACAATGGTGAATAGAAAAGTTAACAGATGGGATCCTTAACTTCTTTCTCCTTGAGTTAATCGGGGGAGGGGAAAGTCAGTGGTTACTTCTTCCCTATGTGTTTTTTTCTTTTGCTTTCCTTCCCTTTTCCTTTCCGCTCAGACCCACATCCCCTGGGCTAAGGAGAGTAGGGTAGAGTTTTCTGTTGTTTGTTCTTACCAGTGTACAGAGCAAGGTCTTCTATGAGATACACCAGATTTCTCTTAGAATCCCGAGAACAAAAGGCCAGGTGTGAGTTCTTCTCAGTGATGTGATGGCACAGATGATTTGGTGTCTGATACCCACTTTTTTGCCTAGTCCCAGTGTTCACCTAAACATCAGCTTAGGAGACCCTCACTGGCGTCTGAGCCCTTTAGTAGTTTTAGGTGATTTTAGATACTAGAAGCCACCCAGGTCTTGCATTGCTTTCAGTGGGAAGCTGACCTTAGCCTCTATTACTGGAAACTGGAACTCCCCTTTTTCTCAATGGAGTTTTTAATTCCAGTGAATCTATGTATGTTTCTGTGTGTGTGCATACGTGTGCATTTCTAGAATTCTGTGTAGCATTTCTCTAAATAACTTTTTACTTAAAAAAAGAGTATCTTGCTATCGCATTGTGGTTCCTATTATTTCTCTTTCCTCTTTATTCTTTTTATATGGTGATTTTATTGTCTTTTTTAGGTGGTGTGTTTATTTCCAGTTCTCTGCTGCTCATCCTCCTGCTTGGCATATTTGTGTGCTCTCTAAGCTTTTTTCTTGCTTGCCTTCTTTCTATTTTAGTGCATCTTCGAAAAGTTTTTAAAAAATGTTTAGGGGCAGTCCTGTGTGCCCTTTCTGGCCTATAAAAAGTGGTTTCAGAGCATATTTGCTCCTGCCAGTATCCCTTGAGCTTTTATGTTAATTTCTTTGTTTCAGGTTCCAAACCAAGAAATGAATAAAGCTGAAGTCTGGGCCCTTAACATAGCACAAGCCTCCATATTCTATGTCGTGTGATGCCTCTTTATCTGCTTGACACAGGCCCTGGGGATATGGCAAAACTCCTTGTCCCTGGGACAGCAGATATTTCTTTCCATCTCTATCAAGCCTTCTGGATTTCCTTAAGGGGCCAGTGCTAACTTAGTCACCTTGTATAACCCCAAGGCCATGCCTTCTGACTTCTCACCAGCACTAAGACCTCTGTTCACAGAACCTGTAATACAAGTTGCACCCCCCACGGTTGTCTCCTGTCTGCTACTTATGACTCTACTTTGATTCATGTCTGGCACCTAGGGTTGTTCTTCACCCAGTCTCCTCCTTGCTCCAAGCTGGGATATGCATATATTTGGTCCAACTTTGCAATGTCTTTGCAGAAGGAGCAGGTATCTCTGTGCCAACTTAGTCCACCCTATTGTCTAGAGTTTCCTTTTGCTTTGCCAAGTGGTTCAAGAACTATTTTCATGGTTACAGCAATGGCTATATTATAGATGAGGATAACAATGTAAAAATGTGGCTTTCTCTTTAATAGTTTCCACTGTCTTTCAAATCCTTTGGGAAGAGAGCTAAGATATAAATAAATAAATACCAATTTCCTCTCAGAGTTTGCTTAGGCAATATGGACCCAGTGCCGATTTGGTACCAAAAAGACATTTAAACTAGTGAACATAAATTTCTACTTCACTTTAAAAGTTTTCTCTTAGTCCAGGCTCGGTGGCTCAGCCTGTAATCCCAGCACTTTGGGAGGCCGAGGAGAGTGGTTTGCCTGAGCTCGCGGGTTTGAGACCAGCCCGGGCAACTTGGCAAGACCTCGCCTCTACAATAAATCAAAAATTAGCCGGGTGTGGTAGCGCGCAACTGTAGTTCTGATTACTTGGAAGGTTGAGGTGGAAGGTTCGTCTGAGCCCAGCCGGTCGACATTGGGGTGGCCGTGAGCATGCCACTGCACTCCAGCCTGGGCAACAGAGTGAGACTCCAAATCAGAAAAAAAAAAAGTTTTCTTTTAGAAGTTCTTATGACAAAAGATGACTATTTTTTTTTAAAATAAATCTATTTGTTTGTAGATACTGTCATCCCTCCAGCTTAAGCCATTTTTGGTTAATAGGCCCCACATGCCTCTTGGGTTCTAAGCCCTGCTGAGGACTTAGCTCTTATCTTGATTAGTATTAGTTTAATATTTGGAAATAAAAGCAAATTCATTGTAATTATCTATACGAGATATTTTATTTTTATTTTGGATGTCTTCCTCATTTCCTTGTAAATGACATCTCTGTCTTCAGTGCTGTTTGCTTTATGGTTGTCTTACTGATTTTGACACGTTCTGGGCTGACTCTTTCTTTAAAGTAATAAGTCATCAAATCTCCATCACAGAGCCATTTGACAAGACTGCACTATATATGTGAGTGTGTGTGCATAATATTCATTACACAGCTTTATTCAGTAGTGTAATAAACGGATGAATATTCTTAGATTTTGGTAAGGAAACAATCTATTTTATATAACTTATTTTCTAGACATTCATAGGTTTTTTGTTTTTTTTTTTTGAGTTGGAGTCTCATTCTGTCATCCAGGCTGGAGTGCAGTGGCACACTCATGGCTACCCTAGCGTCGACCTGCTGGGCTCCTGCAATCTTTTTGCCTCAGCCTTTCCAAGTAGCCAGAACTACAGGCATGCATCCACCATGCCTGGCTAATTTTTAATTTATTGTAGAGACAGGGTCTTGTCAAGTTGCCTGGGCTGGTCTCGAGCCCTCAGGCTCAGGTAATCCACTCGCCTCAGCCTCCCAAAGTGCTGGAATTACAGGCTGAGCCACTGAGCCCAGCCTAGAAGTTCATAGATTTTGATGATTTGACCACTTGATATTTATTTCTATATATTGATGTTCATATTCACCTTTATGTTTATATTTTTGATATCTCCTAATAAATATATGCTCCTGATGTGCAGGCAATTTTTGTATAGCTAATCTGTGCTGAATTCAAATTAATTTATATTTTAAGGTATTTTTTCCATTAGGCCCAAGATTAAGGGATATAAGTCAGACTTGGGAATTTGTTTGCTCCAACTCCCACTTCAACAATTTCTTGGTTAAGCTCTGCAGACCAAGTAGCTTGTACACTGTGTTGGGCTTTGACCCCTATATCACAGGAAAGTTGAGTGCTAAGTGAGGCAAAGTATATGAAGTCTTCAGCATTGTGACTGGTGCACAATAAGGTTTCAGAAATGTCCACCATTATTATCACATTATTATTGACCATCGTCTCCTCCTCTTCTCCTCCTCCTTCTCTTCTTTCTTCTCCTCTTACTCCTGTTCTTCTTCCTGTGTTCTGTTTTATAGTACATCTTAGAAGCCTGCATAGCACATAACTGGAGTGAATGAAGATTGAAATATGTCCTTCTCTTTTCAGAGAGCTAACAAAGGAGAACTCAAGTTCCTCAGTGGGACTTTCCTCCATCTCTTGGTTCACACAAAACTCCTTTCCATAATGCTTGGGTTTGTAACATGCCCATCTGGTGGCATGCTCCACAGGCAAACAATGATACAACTCTAATTATTATCTATTATCACCTAGATCTTCCTAGTCCTAGAGAGAGAGAGGAAGGCAGTGAAGACTGCTGGAGAAGCAGTGTTATGTGAGGACTTGTGGGGACTTGTGAAGGACTTGTGAAGAGCTGGGATTAGATACCTCTGCTATTCCCATTGAGAGCTTGAACTCTCTGTGGTGGAGGACTTGGGGTATTGTTGTTGTTTTTGCTTGTTTTGGTTCTGGTTTTAACTTTCCAATACATCTCATGACATTCCACGCAAGATCAATAATGGTTGAACTGGTCTGTCCCCTATTCAACGAGATGAGTGCACAGAATTGAATATTGTGGTAATGTCAAATTCCCACAAACGTTTCTCAACATTTACTGTCACTTTCTGTGTTTGCCCTATTGTGGCCTGGGAACAAATATTTGTGGACAAGTGGGTTTGGAAAGCAGAATTTTAGAGGAGTAATATAATGACCATTTAATGTAACCACCAACTCAACCCTGGCTATTGTTACACGTGTTTGACTACTGTGTTTTATAAAAATGTTCATTCATTCATCTATTCTTACAGTGAATACTTTACTGACAACTTATGATCTATCAGTGACATTGCACAAACTTAAGGAATAGGGTAAACTATTCTGAAAAAAAAAAGTCCCTGCTTCATTAGAGTTTTAGCGCCAAATCCTGCAATAAGGGGATTGAGAAGAGTTATGTGAAAGTCAAGGTGAAACTGGACAGGAATTAATTAAATTCAACAAACATCTACAGAGGGCTCACTTCATGAACAACATTATTAGGGATGTCAAGATGCCGCTGCTGTTGTGTTCTCTGTTCTTGGGCAGTTCAACTTCTAATGGGGTTGAAGGGAGGGAGAGTGAAGGCCGACCCACACTCGACCCCAAAGGGAGGTCAGAACTGGGTATGTTGATTGCTTCTTCCAGGTTAATGAGAGCAAGTTTCATGGAATGTTTGATCTAATATTTTTAAAACAAGAATGGAGATGTCAGATCAAAATACCAGATGGGGCAGGGACAGTAAGGAGGAGCATCCAGACCGGAGGGAAGGAAGCACTTGAAAGGGACAAGTTGACAAATGCATGGGGCATCTTGGAAGTGGTGAGGAATCCTGAGGGGTGAAAGTTTGGGTAAATGGAGGTATTAGAAAGTATGGTGGGTAACTCCTTTGAGTTCCCTCCCACTGTGGAAGCTTTTCTGTCCTCTCAATAAATTCTGCTTTCTTTTTTTTTGAGTTGGAGTCTCACTCTGTCGCCCAGACTGGAGTGCAGTGGCCGCTCCCGGCCACCGCAGCCTCGACCTGCTGAGCTCCGGCGATCCTTCCACCTCAGCCTTCCGAGTAGCTGGAATTATGGGTGCGCGCTACCACGCCCAGCTGATTTTTGATTTATTGTAGAGATGAGGTCTCGCCAAGTTGCCCAGGCAGGTCTTGAACCCGCGGCCTCAGGCAATCCACTCACCTCAGCCTCCCAAGGCATGGGATTATAGGCTGAGCCACTGAGCCTGGCAATCCCGTTTTCTTAAAAAAAAAGAAAGAAAGAAGGAAAGAAAGAAAGAAAGAAAGAAAGAAAGAAAGAAAGAAAGAAAGAAAAAGAAAGCATGGTAGCTGGGCTCGGTGGCTCAGCCTGTAATCCCAGCACTTTGGGAGGCCGAGGCGAGTGGATTGCCTAAGGCTGCGGATTCGAGACCAGCCCGGAAATTTGGTGAGACCTCGTCTCTACAATGAAATAATAAAAAAAAAAATTAGCTGAGCATGGTAGTGTGTGTAGCTCACAGAGTGAGACTCCCACTCAAAAATAAATAAATAAAATAAAGAAAGCATGATGCTGGAGAGTAGGACGGGTTGATGCCCTGAGTTCAGATGTGGTGCCGACAACTCTGGCTTCTATTCTCGAATCCGTAACAGCTACAGATGGTTTCTGAGCCATGAGAGGAGAGCAGTAAGGCAATGACTCAGTTGCCCAGGCTGTGGTGACTTCTAAGAGAATGGGAAAAGCTAGAAAGAAGGAAGGTGGGTTGAAGCTGGGAAAGCGGAGTGTTGGCAGGATCTCTGTGAGGGAGAACAGAACTCCACAGCTTTTTCTTATCTTCTCAAGTATACAGCTGGAGGAGCAGATGCTTGGGAGAAAGAGACATTTTGAATAGAAGCAATGGTACCAACAGGTAGTTAGGAATGAGTCCGTGCCTCAGTAGAACGTAGAGTAACATAGCCTTGCAGGCTCAGATGTAAAATAATGCTCTGCTACAAGACCTGCAGTGCAGGGAGTAGGGAGGGATATGCTGAGAGCTGGAGACTGGAGACCATTGCAACCGAATTGCTCAATGCATCAAAATTCCAGGAGCTTGTTCAAGCATGAGCAAGCCAGAGACTCCTCTTTCAACAATGACCTGGTGAGGAGGAGGCTCCTGATGCCTAGGGAGGGGAAAGGAGACCGCAAGACATTTGGGAGAGGTTGAGCATACTCTCTTGCTAGTCCCTAAGGGTGTCCTGCTTCCCTGCTGTTCCCTCAAACTTGCCACACCTCAGAAGATCCTCGCCTTACTCATTCAAGTTCCTGAACTTGCTCTTTGAACATGTCACCTCAATATGCTGGAACCCTGACTGAAACCCCAGGCTGCTGGTGTCTGGGTCATTTTGCTTTACACAACATCACAATACTTTAAATGACACCATCTGCTTTTAAAGTTGAGTAAAAGAGTAGAGCAAATTAACATGGCCGAGTAGGACTAGTTATGAAGGTAGGAGGAAATATGTGGAATCCTAGCACTGGGTTAAAAAAAAAAAGGAGAGAGAGCTATAAGGTGGAAGTAGTGCAAGTTGTGCTAAAGAAGTGATATTATTAGAACAGGTGTCTACAAATACTAAGGTTCAGCCCTTATATAGCTCTTTCTATATCTCAAGAACTGTTGTAAGGAGTTTACATGTTTTAATTCCTTAAATCCCCTTTAGATAAGTTATATCACTATGCTCATATTGCACAGAGGGAACCGAAAAACAGAGAGGTCATGTAGCTTGCCCACGGTCACACAGCCGGTAAGTGGTGCAGCAGGAGTTTTAATCTGCTCTTAATTATTATGCTGTCGGGGAGACACCTCTTATCAACAAGGGTGCCTGAACGAAGTATATTTGTATACCTAACCTTAACTATACCCACAATATCATAATAACAAATATTGTTTATAAAAAATATATATATAGCCGGGCTTGGTGGCTCAGCCTGTAATCACAGCGCTTTGGGAGGCTGAGGTGAGTGGATTGCCTGAGCCAGCGGATTCGAGACCCGCCTGGGTAACTTGGCAAGACCTCATCTCTACAATAAATAAAAAAATTAGCCGGGCGTGGTAGCGCGCCTCTGTAGTTCCAGCTACTCGGAAGGCTGAGGTGGAAGGATCGCCGGAGCCCAGCAGGTCGAGGCTGCGGTGGCCGGGAGCGGCCACTGCCCTCCAGTCTGGGCGACAGAGTGAGACTCCAACTCAAAAAAAAAAAAAAAAAAATTATGCTGTACCATTGCTCAATTTAAGCAACATTAAGCTTTCCAGAAGAAAATGGCTAATAACCCTTAGGTGTAACTTTTTTTTAATAGGAGAAGATAAGAGGAAATGGATGGACAGGAGAGGGCAGAATGGAAGAAGTTTAATGGTGAAAATAGAAAAGAAGGAATTTGTATAAAAAAAGAGTTCATCGTTTCTGGTTAGTTCCTGAGTCTGTGTTATGCAACATTTTTGTAAGTAGAGCAGAACCTTGAACTCTTAAAAATAAAAACTCATAGAGTATAACGAGGGCAAGGTTTTTTTTATGGACCTACAAGGGCTTAGCTCGGGAGGAATGGCCACATTCCTTCTGTGCTCCTCAGAATCTGGGTTCCGCAGAGACCTAGTTTCCCTGAGTCCCACTTTACCAGAAGTGGGTAGGTGAAGTCTGTACACCGAAGCCTAAACACATAGATTAGAGCTTTCACAAATTCTGCATTCCCTTTTTATTCCCTCTTGGAGACATTCTTGGGAAGCAACGTCTGCGGCTGCCGTGCCTGTCATATGAAATTTGCAGGAGCTGAGGTTTAGATGAATGTGGGGGGTAGAAAGGCCTGAGATGTGACCAGGCTGGTCATGTGATTTCAGCAGGAGCTAGAAAGAGTTCCTAGATGCGTACATTGCTAACAAAAAATAAGTTTCTTTAACAATGCCAGGAAAGGGTGAATATTTGGAGCAACTTGAATTCCCTTTTTTCCCTTTCTTTTTAAAAATTATTTCTTTTGAGATGGGCGTGGTGCCTATAATGCCAGCACTTTGAGAAGTCGAGTTGGGAGGATTGCTTGAGTCTAGAAGTTTGAGATCAGCCTGGGCAACATAGTAAGACCTGGTCTCTACAAAAAGTAAAAAAAATTAGCCAGGCATGGTGGCACATGCCTGTAGTTCCAGCTACTCAGTGGGTAGAGGCAGGAGGATCGCCTAAGCCCAAGGGCTTGAGGCTTTGGTGAGCCGTAATTGTGCCACTGCACTCTAGCCTTGGTCACAGAGTGAGACCACAACTCAAAAAAATTTTATTTCATTTAACAAATGATAATTGTACATATCCATGGGGTACATAGTGATGTTTTGATACATACAATGTATAGAGATCAGATCAGGATAATCAGTATTTTCATCATCTCAAACATTGATCATTTCTTTGTATTGGGAATATTCTTCTAGCTATTTGAAACCATATAATACATTATCATCAGCTACAGTCATCCTACAGTGCTATAGAAGACTAGAGTGCCTTCCTTCTATCTAGCTGTAATTTTGCATCCTTTAACAAATTTCTCCCTATCCCTCCCTTCCCCCTGCCCTTCCCAGCCTCTAATTCCCTCTGTTTTCTTCACTGTTTCAATGACATGCACCGAAATGAGGCAACAAGGGAAAGAACATAACATAAAGTCCCACACTGACTAGTAAGTAGAGAACAGTCATTTTGAGCCCAGAAGAAATTCTGCTTGATCTTTGCTAAATGACTGCTCCCTACCATGCAGGACACCCTGGCCTAGGACTGCTGAGAAAATGACACACATGCTGGTGAGTCGCGAGACGTCGTAGTCTAATTCTGTAGAGATCTTTGAGAGAAAAGCCAGCACTTGATTGTGTGTCTGTGTGTATATAAAAAGAATCCATTTGTTCTTTTGAATTTGTGTTTGGTAGGCAAACACTAGGTATGAAGAAGAGCTGTACAAATATCAAGTAAATTTCTAATAAAACCATATAATCTCTTTTCTGTGTAGGTGTGTATGTGTGCATCAATACATATTCACTTGTTATTTAAGTAATCTGAATGCAAATGGGATTTAAATGGATGGTATTGTTGAGGACAGATGATTTTATAAGCCAAAGATCACTTGAAAATATCAGCTATGAAAAACAAATTAATATAATCATCTTTCAAATTATGGTTTCTTAAATTTTATTAACTGTATTCTAAAACTTATTCTATATTACAGCCATATCAAACAAGCTCTATTGAAATGTATCTGAGCTTATAAGGCATAAATCAGACTGTAGATCACTGGAGCATATGGGTATATTGGAACAGAACGTAAACTATTTCTCCCGGGCAGTGGATGGAGAAATCCACAATTACTTAATAATGACCTTGGTCAGTCTTCAAATATGTTAGCCTAGGAAAGATTTCTTGAATGCTTTCCCCTTGTTATTAACTTCTTAGTGTATTCTGTCACTATTCATTTTTCTGTTATGTCAGCCTTTATTTATCTATAAGAACATTTTCACATAAATTTCATCCCATCCAAGGATGATAAAGAAGAGCCTTGGATGAAATGAAGTTCATCTTGAGGTAGACCCTCCAAAAGCTGGAACCAATTTTTCTTTGCTACCAAATGTCTGGTAATAAGTTTGGGGCTTTAAAAAACTCTATTGACATTCTCAGGCCAAGAAAGGTAGTAAATCTAGTGCAAATCCATTTAAAGATTCTGGGCACAGCACACTTAAGGATCCAAAGGATGGATGATGAAGTAGCTAGCTACAGTGGATGAACTTACATGGTATTTGGGAAACTAAAAACACATATAAATGGTGAAAAATTAAAAATAAATATAAACACAGTATTACAACACAGCAGGCAATCAGAAATCTAAATTAGTATTAACTGGATAAAAGTAAGTTTAAATATGTGAAAAACAATGATGCTAAGTAATGTAGCTCTGAAAAGATAAAAAATGGGAATTCCCTAGCTATATAGAAAGGTATCCTGAAGAGAAGCAAATAAAAACCGTATCAAAGCAATGGATAAAACAAATACAAATCTCTATAAATTTATGCAGAAATTTAGGTATTGAGAAAAAACCTTTTTTTTTCCTCTCTTCATGAAAAGTGACTTAAAAGAAATCTTTCTGGTAGGTCAAGTTCACATGAAAGATAGCACAAGATATTGATGCTCAGCCAGTCAACTTGTGCCCCAGAAATCCCATCAGGAAAAATCACTTTGGGACAGAGCATATGGCTGGAAGGTGGGTTTTGTATTTTATAGAAAACACAGGGCTTGAAGGAGGTTCAACATCATATGCATGTTGAAGACAGAAAAGGGGAAATTCCAGAAGAGGAAAATGGTGAGAGGCAAAGACAGTGACAGCAATGGCCTGCATCACCCTACACGAAGCATTACCTTGGAAAGTTTTTGCAAAGCCCCTTTCTGGAAGTGAAAAAGAAGTTTGGCAAAGAAAACAAAATGAAATAGAGGACAGAGGGACTCTTTTGAAATGTATTAGTCATTTACTGCTGTGTAACAAATGGCTCCTGTTTTATGAGCCTTATCTCAAATCTCTGTGTATCAGGAATCTGTCAGTGATTTAGCTGGGTCCTCAATATCTGAAGATGTTGGCCAGGGCTGCAGTCATCTCAGGCTTGACTGGGGAAGGATCTACTTCTGAGCTCACTCATGAGGTTGTCGGCAGGATTCATTTTCTCATTTTCTTGTAGGCTTATTAGATTGAGGGCCTCAGCTCCTTGCTGGCAGTTGTCCTGAAGTTGCCTTCAGTCCCTTGTCATATGGGCTCCTTTACAAGGTGGATTATAACCTGACAGCAGCTTGTTTCATCAGCATTAACAAATGAAGAAACAGAGAGAGGGAGAGGAAAAGGGAGAGAAAGGGAGCAGGAGAGGAAGAATTGTTTTTCGGTAACAGCTTTATTGAAATATAATTGACATAACATATAATTCACCCATTTAATTTGCACAATTCAATGTTTATTAGTATATTTGCAGATTGGTGCAGCCATCACCACAACCACTTTTAAACCATTTTCATCACTTTAAAGAAACGCCATACCTTTTAACTATCATCCCCTCCCCAACCTCTAACCCCCAGTTCTCCTTCCCAGCCCTAGGCAACAACTAATCCACATTATGTCTTTATAGACTGGTCACAGACTTTTATAACTGATTCTTAGAAGTTTCATCCTATTACTTTTGCCATATTCCATTGCTTAAAAATGAGTCACTAGGTTCAGCCCACAGACAGAGAGGCTTCTACTGGGAGATGAGAGTCTTGGGAGCCACGTTAGAAGCAGCCCGCCACATGAGGGAACAAGGAATGTTCCAGAGAGCCTTAGATAGATTTAATGTCCTTGTTTTTACGCTGCAAACACATGGAGTTTCACATAGTATTTGATAATTGCTCAAGGTCCGCTTATGAGTAAGAAACTGCTGGGGAAGGGGGATTGGCAGTAGTGGGAAATTGCCAGGGGAAGGGGGCCACATCTCATTAACAAGTGTACCTGCATAATGAACATTTGTATACCTAACCCTGAATTGTACCCCACATCTTTAAAATAAAATTTTAAAAAAGAAAACACATGAAGACTTGGAGGGAATAGCTTCCCAAAGAGGCAAGCCTTCTGAGAGCTTTTAAAGAGGCTAAGGCGATCTTGATAATTATGTGAATACGAGGGCAGAAGAACCATAAGGCATGAGAGGATTCCATGGGCTTTGGTAAGACTGTCTTAAGAGCAAGCAACTCAAAATGAGATAGGGCGACACAGGATGGGGAGGGGGACATTCTCGTGCATGTATCCTCCACCTCATCTGACTCCCCCTGCTGTGTGGGCTCTGGTTAGCTACAGTAACTCTGAACTTGTCAGGCCTCCCCAACTGAGCTCCACAATCCAGAATTCTTGTGTCCAGGGCAGACGACACTTTAACTCTTAGCTTTTTAAATATAGACATTGTACATTGATTAGGACAGCCTGAGGCTGTGGTGATTTAGCTTTTCCCTGAGTGCTTCCAGAATGTAGTTTCGTGAGATTCTCTGTGAAATTACTGTCCACCCTTAGATACTCAAAATACACGCTGACATCTGGAAGGATCATAGTAAAGAAACTTGCCTTATTTCATTTAATCATGCAATTTCTACACATACTTGACCATGAGACACTTTCCCACACCATTTATCTATCTATTAACACTGTGGGACTTGGGTAATACAGAGAACGTTCTCAGAGGGGTAAAAAAGGAAAGGTGTTGTAATTCTGTTGACTGTGGGCTCTCATTGTTGGCTTTTGTTAATACTGTGTATTGAGACAACTGGAACCATTGGTGTTTGTCACATGGGAGTTGTAAAGCCTGGGATTCTTCATCCTGTTTTTCTTCAGGTGGGGTTTTGAGCCTATGGAGAGGGGTTTTACTTTAATCTCTGTTAAATATTATTAGGTTAAAGGTTAACTATAGGCAAGGCAGTGTATGACATTGGAGCTCAGCTACTGGTGCCTCATAGCTCAGCCTATAGGGATGATATTGAAGCTTTCAGTCTGTGGTTTATTTTATGGACCTGTGTTCCCATACTAGGCATTTCACAGACATTCCAAAATATCAGGTTTTAACACTGAGCAGACCAGTGCTAAGTGCACGATTCTTCCTCTCACTGCAAAATGCCATTCTTCAGATTAACATCCATACCACTTTAGTTGACCCACTTCTGGGTACAGCAGTTAAAAAAAAACACTTAGTGAGCACTTTACTTCAGCTCATATTTCTTCACTTTCTCCACAAGGAGCACATCTGTGAATTATCTCACAGTCATTGGGGATCATATTTTCAGTACTTCCTCAAACTACCAGCCAAAGGCTCCATCAAGAAGGAACTGTATTAGACTGAAGGGAATTGTTTTAGTGAATTGGTACTAACTTCTGGTGGTCAATAGAACATTTTCTGGGAGCTTGAGAACATTTTTCTACTGTATTTTAGAATTCACAACTAAATAATCAGTCTTCAGTTGGAGTCTACTTCTTTTCCTTTTTAAAGAGTTGGTAGCAACTCCAGATTTAGGAAATGTGCTTGTATTCCAAGATTACTATGAGTGATTCTCTGCACTCTGGTACATTCTTCCAGGAAACTTAAATGGATCTGAAATCACCAGAGTCTAGAGTGTTGAACTAAGTTTAAACTAATTATAGATGATCTCTTATGACCATCTTTGGTTTTGGTGCTATCTTAACCATGTTATATCTTCCTTTCTGGCTCTGGGAAGCTGAATCCTAAACTGGTCCTGTGGCTGGAATACTTGTGCACATCTTGTATGATTCTCCTCCCTTGAATGTAGCTGGGACCTGTGAATGTGATGAATTTGTTTCCCCTGATTAGGTACTTTAGATGGCAATGAGGATGAGCTGTCACCTGTGATTACCTTATGTTGTATAAGGCTCCACTGTAGCAGGCTAGAGAGAGAGAGAGAGATTCTCCACTGAAACACTGAAAAGCACTGAATAAATAAACTACCACGTTGTGAGAGGGTCACATGGCTAGGGTCTGAGGTCAGCCTCTGGAGCTGGCAGCGACCCTTGCCTGACAGCCAGTGAGAACACTGGGGTCTTAGACCTACAAGTGCAAATAATTAATTTCTGCCCAAAACCACATGGTATCAAACGAGGACCTTTGATTACAGTCTTGTAAAACCATGAGGGCTGGACCCTGTTAAGCCATACCCAGACTCCTCACCCAGAACACCTGTGTTGTTTTACGGTACGAAGTTTGTGGTAGTTTGTTACATAGCAGTAGGTAACTCAGACACCTGCTTAAACATTCCCTTTAGCCGGGCTCGGTGGCTCGGCCTGTAATCCCGCGCTTTTGGGAGGCTGACGTGAGTGGATTGCCTGAGCCCGCGGGTTCGAGACCTGCCTGGGCAACTTGGCAAGACCTCATCTCTACAATAAATCAAAAATCAGCCGGGCATGGTAGCGCGCGCCTGTAATTCCGGCTACTCTGAAGGCTGAGGCGGAAGGATCGCCGGAGTCCAGCGGGTCAAGGCTGCGGTGGCTGGGAGCGGCCACTGCACTCCAGTCTGGGTGACAGAGTGAGACTCCAACTCAA
The DNA here is from genome assembly GCA_027257055.1 of Cephalopachus bancanus. Classification (NCBI taxonomy): domain Eukaryota; kingdom Metazoa; phylum Chordata; class Mammalia; order Primates; family Tarsiidae; genus Cephalopachus; species Cephalopachus bancanus. Next base: position 22,871 of record JAPVLO010000942.1, read on the forward strand.
AAACAAAACAAAACAAAACAAAACAAAAAACATTCCCTTTCATAGCAAACACTACTTGCTTTCACCAGTTAGTATTATGCTGTCTATACCACACAAGGCACCTATCCCTACTGCTTCTGCTTATTCTCCTGCCCATCCTTGACAAAGTCTCTAATGGACTTGGGCACACTGCACAAGCCTCAACTCCTTGCAGCTCTACATTTCTCAATGTGCAGACTGCTTCCTCAAATTCTTTTAAAATTAAAGAGTTCTCTTTGCAGCCACAGTGGGGATGTTATCCTTTCTTGTTATTCAGATCATTGAGATAATACCATTGATTAAAAAGTCACTTTAAAGGCTGCCATGCCCATCTTTCCTCTTTGTCTTGGCATTTGTCATCTTGTCTGATAATTTTTCAACTTGCTTCAATTTTTTAGTAGCTTCTCCCACTTAATAAAGGATCAGGGGTTGCTCTGAAGAGAATTTCCTGGATAGATTGAAGTAACAGCAACACACACACAACCACATCCTCTTCCTGCCACACACATACATACACCACACCAGAATCCAGAGTGGTGAAGAGGTTGTTTATCCAGGTGAATTAAAGGGGGCATTTTTCATGGGTCATAGGAGGCAGCAGCAGGGACAGAAGCGAGGCCGAGATCCAGTACTATCCAGCCATCTTTTACCAAGCATCAGTATTCTGTTCTTGAAAAATCAAAGATCTGAGTTAAAAATGCCAACAAGGAGCCCAAAATACATCACAAGTGTTGCAGTTGATAAATGTGAACATTCTCTGAAGTTTGGGTACTCAAGGTTAATAGGCCTTCTACTGGGAAAATGTTAACTGGGAAGACATCTGCTACACATGCCTTCCGTATGCTGAACTTCTCTCAAAGATGGATGGGAAATATGTGGGTTGTTTATGCAACTAGTCCCCTGGCTAAAGGAGAAGGAAAATTCAGGTTCTTGTTTTTAAGTAAGAATGTAATTCCTGTACTCAGAAAGGAATACATGGTTTAAGAGGGAAGAACAGAAAACAAAAAGACTTGCAAGAGTCAACGGGTGGTCAAAACTTGTGCAGAGATGATGAATAGAAGCCAATTGCGCAGAAGCCAGTCTCAGAGAGAAGAAACTCCTAGTCAGGAGGCATAAAAATGCATATAAGCCCTTTCCACAAGGAAGCATCTGTATCCACTGAAAAGCCACAGATGTCTGCAGGGAGAACGCCCAGACTCTTGCAGACTAAGGAGACCTATTATCAGCTGCTGAAGAAGATGCCCTGGTTTTGGATCCTTGCAGAGAGTCTTGGGCTCTCAGCTGAGCACATGTTGAGCTGAGTGTTTGTGATCTTCATCCAGGACTGACATAAAATAGAGCAGTTTCCCAAGGTGTGGTCTATATATAACATAAAACCCCACAACAGACAACACCCCAGGAAGCCAAATGAGGCTGAGAAATGCCGCCTACTGATCAATGTACCATTAGTGCGTCAAAGGAAAACATAAACATATTTTCTTCTGTAGTACATTGTTTCTTTTTTTTTTTTTTTTTGAGTTGGAGTCTTACTCTGTCGCCCAGACTGGAGTGCAGTGGCCGCTCCCGGCCACCGCAGCCTCCACCTGCTGGGCTCCGGCGATCCTTCCGCCTCAGCCTTCCGAGTAGCCGGAATTACAGGCACGCGCTACCACGCCCGGCTGATTTTTTGATTTATTGTAGAGATGAGGTCTCGCTGCCCAGGCGGGTCTCGAACCCGCGGGCTCAGGCAATTCACTCACCTCAGCCTCCCAAAGGCGTGGGATTACAGGCTGAGCCACCGAGCCCGACTGTACATTGTTTCTTAACATAATTTCTTTAATAGTGCAAATTTCTATTTGTAATTGCACTCTTATGTATTGGCTTACTTTTACTGAGGGGTGGGCTGTTTTTCTTGTTATAATGTAATCTTCATAACTGCAGGTTGTTGGTCTCACTTGTTCAACACTGTATCCACATTACCTAACTCAGTTCCTGGCTCAATATGTCTTCCTTATACTTGTACTTAATACATGGATACAGAAATAATTGTTTTTGAAATGGATTTTTAGTCCTTCTTCCCCCTACCTCCCTTTCTCCTTTCCATTCCTTCTTCCTTCCTAACCTCCTTTCTTCTCTTTCTCCATATCAATGGAACAGCTGGCAATCCCTTTAGAATTCAACATTCCATGGAATGCCATTGAGAAGGCCTGTAATAAAAGTCTACCAAAGCCATTCCCACCCAACAGCTTTCCCTTTCTGCTGATTCATAAGCACCCAGATGGCATGACCAGAAGTGATCCACGATGCATCGCTTGTGAATTTGAGTTTCTGCCAAGGAAATAAAAGGGCGTGAAGCCAGACCTCTCTGTTTTCCACATGGATATTGTGGTTGTAGAAGAAAATGAAAATTTGGTGGGCAGAATTCTAAAATGGTCTCAGAGATTCCCATCCCCTGGCGTATACACTGTATATAATCTGCTACCTTTGAGCAAAGGCCTTTGGATATGATGAGATTTCACTCCTATGATGAGGTCATTCATTGATTGACTTTGATGTAATCAAAAGGGAGTGTGTTAGTCAATTTTCTGCTGCTTGTAGAATACCTGAAATGGTAATTTATACAGAAAAGTAATTTATTTCTTGCAGTTATGAAGGCTGAGAAGTCCTTGTTTGAGAAGCTGCATCTGGTTAGGGCCTTCTTGCTGGTGGGGACTCTGCATAGTCCGGAGGCAATGAAGAACATCATGTGGCAAGGGGATTAAGTGTCCTAGCTCAGATCTCTCTTTTTCTTCGTAAAGCCACTTGTCTCACTCCCATGACAACTCATGAATCTATTAACCAATTAATCCATGATTAATCCACACATGAGGGCAGAGCCCTCATGACCCAGTCGCCTCTTAAAGACCCCAACTCTTAATATTGCCACACTGAGGAAAAAATTTCAATGTGAGTTTTGCAGGTGACAAATATTCAAACCATAACAGGGGGACTATCTGCTTGGATCTGGTCCAGTTAGATGAACAGTTCAAAGGCACTGAATTTTTACTAAATAAACTCAACAAGCGGCGGGCTCAGTGGCTCAGCCTGTAATCCTGAGCTTTGGGAGGCTGAAGTGAGTGGATTGCCTGAGCCCACGGGTTTGAGACCAGCCTGGGCAATTTAGTGAGACCTCATCTCTACAATAAAAATCAAAAAATTACCGGGCATGATAGCGCGTGCCTGTAGCTCCAGCTACTTGGAAGGCTGAGGCGGAAGGATCGCCGGAGCCCAGCAGGTCGAGGCTGCAGTGACCGGGAGCGGCCACTGTACTCTAGTCTTCCAGTCTGGGAGACAGAGTGAGACTCCAACTCAAAAAAAAAAAAAAAAAAAAAAAAGAACACTTGAAACTACAATAGGCCAGAGTGACTATATATATAAAATATTCTCTCAAAACAGTGATATAAGATGGGGCATGGATATTGCCATCATGCAGTTGAGGACACGAGACTCAGAGTGATTCAGTGATCTACCCAAAGCCTTGCAGTTAGGACCTTAGTCCATTTGCCTTCAACTCTGTGGACTCTCCAGATGGCTTTGTTTTTTTAAAATTATTTTTTATTTTAAAGATGTGGGGTACAATTCAGGGTTAGGTACACAAATGTTCATTATGCAGGTACCCTTCTTGATGAGGTGTGTCCCCCCTCCTCTGGCAGTTTCCCGCCACTGCCAATCCCTTTCTTATAGTATTATTATTGTTCAAGTTCCGCCTATGAGTGAAAACATATGGCACTCTGTTCTTTGTTTCTGTGATAGATCACTGAGTATAATCGACTCTAAATCCATCCAAGTTGCTGCGAAGTCCATATGTTTGTCCTTCTTTATGGCTGCATAATACTCCATAGTGTATATGTACCACATTTTAAAAATCCAGTCCAGCTTTGATGGGCAGCATGGTTGGTTCCATGTTTTTGTTATTGTGAATAGAGCTGCAACAAACATGTGCAGGAATCTTTTTGGTAGAATGACTTGAGTTTTTCTGGGTATATTCCCAATAGGGGGATTGCTAGATCATATGGAAGGTCAATTTCTAGTTCTTTCAGAAATCACCACACTGTCTTCCAAAGGAGTTGCAGTAGTTTGCATTCCCACCAGCAGTGTAGAAGTGTTCCTTTTGCTCTGCATCCTTGCCAGCATCTGTTGTTGTTTGTTTTATTAATGATGGCCATCTTACAGGGGTTAGGTGGCATCTCAATGTGGTTTTGATTTGCATTTCTCTGATGATGAGTGAGGCTGAGCACTTTTTCATGTGTCTGTTGGCTGCCCATATATCTTCTTTTGAGAAGTTTCTATTCATCTCCACATGACTTTGAAATGATCAGTTTGCCATAGGCATTAGGTCCTATTGGGCTCAAAGAAATAATTTTTTTCTCAGGGTTAGGGGCTCTACTCCAGCTGCTTTTGAAGTCTTTGTAGTTGTAAACTTTGAGTAAGACTCCAGCACATGTTGGGAAGTTGTCTTATCCAATGTGGACCCATCTGTGATAATACCTTGCTCAGTAATGGCTCCAATTCACTGATGATAAGTAATAGAACATGCCCAAGGTGATTCTTTCTCCCATTTCTCCCAGTCTTCTGAAAGAGATAGTAAGCTCTGGGTAGAAGGAAGTTAGGCAATATAACCCATATTCTTTTTTCTCTTTCAATGTCTAGAAATGACACATTAATTATAAGTTTAGAAGAATAAAATAAAATACATTTATTCTTCTGATATTGGCTTTTTTAATTAGACATTTTCACATTATGAAAGGAATGTCTAATCTGTGGACTCAGGCTTCATCCTCAGCTGGCATCCCTTTGGTCACCTCTAACAGAGTTGTGATATGATGGTTTTGCCCAAGTCATGTGAATGAGAATCTGCCAGGTGGAGTCCTGGAGAACTTTTTTCTCTTTGACAAAGAGAGACTCCATTTATGCCCTTTCATGTTTTGCACTTCCTTTTCCTTTATGCATGGATGCCCGGATGTGAATCAGTCATCAAGACCCTGAGGTCACAGCCGTGATGGACACAGAACAAGATGCTGACAGCATGGGTCCCTGAAGAGTTCAGCAAGCTGTTTCACCAGCTCTTGGCTATATACCACCTGACTTCTGACGTCTTGTTATGTGAGAAAAAAATAAAACCCCTCTTACTATTTAAGCAATTGCTTTCTCATTACTGTATTTTCTCATCTAAGCACAAAACTATTGTAGATCTGTAATTTGTCCTACTCAGGGAAACATTTGATGGTTGTTAAGTCTCCAGAAATAATGAGTAACAGCAAACAAATCATCCAAGTTTTAGCATTTATTACTGCAAAAAAATCAGAATATATGTTGTTCTAAGAAATTTAGTTTTAAGACAGCCATACGTTATTTCTTTAAAAACACAAGGATTGAAATTAGTTTTCCTTCCTTAACTCAGCTGTTGGCATCTGATTTCTGATCAAGCCCCAAGTTACTCGTGCTGGATTAAAACAAATTGCCTCTATTTGTATCTTTATGTACATAACATTAGGCCTGCTTATGAATGTGCCATCTGTAATGGAATTTTATTCTATGTAAATGATATTTAATTAATAACAAAAATCCTGTCAAGATAATCACAGACAAGTAAATAAAGCTGTCCATGGTCTCAAATTTTGAGAAATATAATCAATCTGGGTTACTATTACTTTTGATTATGACAGTGAAAAATAACTCTAAAATATATTCTAAGATGATTCTGTGGTCTGCTTCAAGGCTACCATTTCTGTAGAGAGAAATCAGTGAGATTAAAGGAGCACAGAAATATCAGGAAAAATATTTTATCCTTTTAGTAGCCTCAAGACACAATTTGGAGTGAGTTCAACAGAGAGAGAAATAAATGATGAAATAAATTCAAGGACTGACATATGATGGAAGATCAAAAGATACGGTCAATGTGTTTTGGTAGATCACTAACTCAGAATGATATAACAATCTATAATTATGTAAAAGACAACATCTGAGGGAGAGACATAGAAAAATAACACTTTACTTGATTTTGATGTGTCTGGGCAAATTCTCATTCATTTCTTCAATAACTATTTATTGAGTGCCTACTGTGAGAAGATATTGCTTTAAGCACTGAGGATACAAAGAAGAAAGATTCAATCCTTGTGCTAAGGTGTTCATGATTTGGTGAATGGGTTCACAATTTGGTTCATTTGGTGAATGTCTATATTCAGGCCATATAGACAGAGGAAGGAGGAACTAGCTAGATGGGAGTAGGAAGTGTTAATTGCAAAGTGCTAAAGGATGCAGAAGGACAGGAAAGAATCCAGCCTGGGATGTCAAAGAAGACCACAGGGGGAGGTGAGGCTATGTGGGGTCTCAATGAGCTATGAGGAACTGGCTAGAGGGGAAAAAAGGCATAAGGTTGTCAAGGAATAGGAAGTAACTCATTTAAATGCAGCAATGAGTGTGGGAGCTAGTGTAGTAAGTAGCAGGGGGATATGCTGAGGTAAAGCAGCAGGAAAGTTAATCAAGGAACCTGTAAGTGACAGTAGGTCATAAAATATTTTGATCTGGAGAACTGCATGATCCGATTAATGTTTTGGATAGGCTACTCTTCTAAACATGGATTCTTGGGGATCTAGATTGAAACCTGGGACACTAAGTGGAAGCCTAGACTAGTATTCCAAGCAAGATTTGGTTAATACTAGGCACAATGTGACTGGCAATAAATAGATGGATCAGAGAGATTGCTAAGTAATCTGATGAGGGGTGAGAGAGGGCAGGTATTTAGCATTAGACCCAGTGTGCATGGTGATGCCATTTTAACATTTGTCTTCTGATTTCAGTTTTGGGCATACCGAGTTTGATGTAAGCCTGCCCTTGTTGCCGTTGTGTTTATGGGTCCTACAGCTCTGTGAGAGATCTGGGATGGCATATATACACACACACACACACACACATATATATTTGTGTGTGTGTGTGTGTGTGTGTGTGTGTGTGTAATCTGAGAGCTATTATCATGTAACATGGATGAGATTTCCCATGGAAGTTACCCAAAATGAGGAAAAAACAGACCAAAGAAGGGATGCTCAAAATCTCCAAAATTGAAGGGTGGATGAAGGAAGGTGAGCACATATAAGAGGCTGCTTGGCAGAGAGGAAGGAAGAGAACTAGGAAGTAGCGATGTTATGACATGAATGGAGAATAGAATTTTAAAGAGAAAAATGCCCACAGGATCCAAAGTGGTCTTGCCAGCAACACTTGTGCTGGATTATTTGTGGTGGAAGTTGGTGTGAAGACTGTATATCCAATGTAAAGTAAGTGTCTTAGTCTGCTCAGAATGCTATAACAAGATACCATAAACTAGGGGACTCATAAACAACACATATTTATTTCTAACGGTTCTGGAGGCTGGAAGTCCAAGATCAAGGTATGGCAGATTCTGTGTCTGGTGAGGACTCACATTAATTCATAGATGGCAACTTCTCGCTGTGTCTTCGCATGGTGAAAGGGGCAAGAGAGCTCTCTGGAGCCTCTTTTATAAGGCACTAATCCCATCCGTGATGACTACATCCTTATGACCTAATCACCTCCCAAAGGCCTCACCTCCTAATACCATCACCCTGGGAGTGGATGTAACATATGCATTTCTTTGTGTGGGGCTGGGGAGAGAGCTTTCAGCCTATAGTAGTAAGTTTATTTTTTTGTTACAAATCTCAAATCATTTACATTGAAAGCATTCTGTAGCTAAATGAGCAGGGGTACTTATGAGACCAATCTTAATATATCTTAGGAGTGGTGAGATTGTTCACACAAATTTTTTTTCTGTATTTGTATCTATTTTACAGGTTTTTTTCAGGTATAACTTGCATAACATTTATCAATTTTAAGTGTAAAATTTGATGTTTTAAAAAGAAATTTATACTATAAGAAAGGTATTGGTAGTAGTGGGATACTACTGGAGGGAGGCACATAACATCAATAAGGGGTACCCACACTTTACCTGTATGATGACCACGCATGTACCTAACCTTGAATTGTACCCCACATTTTAAAAATAAAATAAAATAATTCAAGAACATTTTTAAGTGAGATAATAGTTGAATATTTGTACATATTTATGGGGTACATAGTGATATTTTGATATATGCAGTGAATAGATCAAGGTGATTAGCATATTCATGAGTCATGTAGCCATTACTACAATTCTTGCTAAAATGTTCCTGTCACCCCCAAAGATCTCTCTTACCAGTTTATAGTTAATTCTTATTTTTCCTACTTCAACCCCTGCAACCACAAACTTACTGTTTCAAAGAACTTGCCTATCCCGAACAATTCATAAAGATGGAATCATACAATATGTGGGCTTCTGTGTCCAGCTTCTTCCACTGAACTTAATGTTTTCAAGCTTTACCCATGTTGTAACATGTGTCAATACCTTTCTTAAAGCCACTCGTTGAGCAGGTATTGACTGCTTGGTTTAGTTTATTGGAACCTAAAGCTAGATAGAGATGGATTCACCACTTCCAATCTACACTTCTCAGTTGTATTCCCCAGTTCCATGTTGAACTCTTGCCTCTTATCTCCAGGGACCTCTGCTGTTGTCTTCCAATCTGTGAATCACTGTGCTCTTTTCTGGTCTTGCAGTCGAATGGGTTTTTTCCCCTTGTTGAACAGGGAGACAAAAGCAATGCTGGAGCTCATGCCCATCTATGTATTTATTATTGCTATACTGCTTATGGAGTATGAGGTATATGAATATTGGGAAGGTGAGCACTGCCCTAAATGTTTTACCTTCATTTGCTGAACCGCCTCTCATGACACTACAGATGAAAGAACAGAAGCTTAGAAATTGTAAGTACATAGCCCAAGATCTCAGAGCTAAGTGTGAGAGGTCAAAATTTGAACCCAGATTTATCTGTAACCAAAAGCCTTGTTTTTTTCCTGCAACATTGTGCTGTTCTGCTTAAACTTATTTGTAGGAGATTGCATTTTAAAAGGGGAGATGACATGCATACAAATATTTATAGCACAGTGCACTATGTAATGAACTTGCACATTACTATGGAATTCCAGAGCATGGAGAGTTCCCTGCTAGTTGGGGTATAAGGGAAGGATTCGTGAAATGGGTGTTATTTCAACTAGACATTGAAGGATGGGTTGGAATTTTCACTGTCAGAGAGGGAACAAATTGGAGTCTAGGAAGACACCCAATTGTGTAGATGGTGGCATCATATAGTAAGAAAGACTCCATGCAGAAGAAAACAACAGCAATTTTGAGTTAAATTGTGAACATATGGAGTTTGAGAAGAGTATTTCAGCAGAAGATAGACATAAAAGCAGGAGAGGCTAAACTCTGCTCTATATGCCAGTTTTGAAATAAATGAATATTTCTGAGTATGTTCTATAAACCAATCTTGTACCAGCACCTTCATCTATGCCCTGTGTATCTCAAGAGCACCACATCTTTTCTTCTCTTAAATGGACCATATCCCTTCTCTGCCATAGAACTCTACTGGTTTCCTTTAAGGGCTGTACACTGAGTAGGGCCCTTGAAACCAGTGAGGAGCCAGTACTAATAGACTGCCCACTGTTTGCCTATCAGAATGTACCCTTCTGCATTCTTGATGGAGCTGATGGGTGCAAACTCAGTAAGTGGGTTCTGTTGATATAAAGATGGTTTTGGTTGTCAGAAGGATTTTCTAGTATTAAAATCAGAAGCCTTGGATTTGAGTCCCAGCTCTACCATGTATTATCCTTATAAGAACTAAATAAGACTGTACTTTTAAAAGCAGTGAGCATGCTCTCTGTAGCTGGTCCTGCAGATTTGTTTCTCTGAGTCTTCTTTTGAAGCTATTTCTAAACTTTTCAATGTGTTTTGGTAATTTAAGAATTGTGACCAAATATTTAATTCCTGCATTTAAAAATGATAAGTGTCCTGTTTCCTCTTTCGTTAAATCAAACTGAGCACTCTAATTTTCTGAAGTTTAACATACGAAGAAATTTACATACATGGAACACATATCCTTGGGAGTGTTGATTAAAAAATTGATCAGCACTATATTCCCACTTATTTCCTTACACGGAGAAACCTACATGATCACCTAATGGAAAAATAACAGAAATACTAAAATATATAACAGCAAGGCAACTTCAGCTGCAAATAGACTTCAGGAGACTTCCACAAAGGGCCATACCAGGCAGTTAAGTGCTGGCCATGCAAGGAATTGTGGAATGCAGAAAATAGACAACTAGTATGTTCAGTTGTGTTCCTGCTCCTAGAATGTTTTATTCACAAGCAATTTACTGAAATCTTAGCATATGAGGTTGAGAAGGAGTAGGTAGCCTGGTGGAAAAAGTTGGTCTGAGTGATTAGAAAGAGTAGCCTCCAAAATTTGATAGTGTATTAGTAAATGAAACAAAGTGATGTACCAATACTATGAAGAGCATATGTATATTCTTGATCTTCCAACACAATTTAACACTGAACTATACTGATTCAAAAGAAAGTTTTACTGTATATCAAGAACTATTTTTGAGGGTAGCAAATGGATTTTCTTCTTATTTATGAATCTTTAATCATTGTACTGTTGTTGTTACAGTTACATGAATTTCCCTAGGGATTTATGTCCTCATTCAACATTTATTGATCCAGAATTAAACAGTGTATATTTAGAGCTCTAAAAGTTTATAACAGAGTCAGGAAAGCTTGGAATTATGATGTTCTCTTGAAGGTAACTTGTAGGAAAGGGTAAGACTGATGGCCAGGTTAGAAGATGGAGGTGAGGCAGAGTTAGATGAGAGCAAAGATTCTTCAAGTCTCTTCTTCTTCTCACCAAATAACCAAGGCAAGACTTTATAGCTTAGGGCAGGCATGGTGAGTAGGTGGGTGATACTGGCCATACTAGCAATCCTGGCTGGTTTTTTTTTTTTTAACCATTCATCAAAAACTGAGATGGGCTAGAAAACCTACATATTCAGTACTTCTTTCTTAGACCTGGAGTAATTCTTCTTAGATTTCCAATAGGCACCACAATTTTTTTTTTTTTTTTTTGAGTTGGAGTCTCACTCGGTCGCCCAAACTGGAGTGCAGTGGCCGCTTCCGGCCACCGCGCCTCGACCTGCTGGGCTCCGGCGATCCTTCCACCTCAGCCTTCCAAGTAGCCGGAATTACAGGCATGCGCTACCACGCCTGGCTGATTTTTTGATTTATTGTAGAGATGAGGTCTCGCTGCCCAGGCGGGTCTCGAACCCGCGGGCTCAGGCAATTCACTCACCTCAGCCTCCCAAAGGCGCGGGATTACAGGCTGAGCCACCGAGCCCGGCTGGCACCACAATTTTCACAGATAAGGGACAACTCCTATATCATTCAGGGACAGGAAGACTAAAAGAGGTATACTATGTTACTTACTATCTCTGATGGGTTTGTAACTTGTACAGTAGTTAGTGTTGGAAGCCAGGATCAATGAGTGAAATGGGACGTCATACTGGGAATTTTTCAGGCAAGGAGGAAAGTTGGGAAGGTATGAAGGTTAGGACAAAAAAAAGATGCAATGCAAAGAGGAAGTTAGGAGCAACACATCTCAGGCAGGCTTGGTGAGAAATAATTGCATTAGTTAGCTATTGCTGCATAACAAGTCATTGCAAATCTTAGCAGCTTAAAATACAGTGCATTTATTATCTTACAGTTTGTGTGGTTCAGTATTGTAGGCATAGCTTAGCTGGTTTCCCTACTTTGAAGTCTCTTTCAAGACTGCAATCAGGGTGTCGACCAAGACTGAGGTTTCATCTGAAGGCTGGACTGGGTCTTATCTGGTTGTCATGCAAATCAGTTTTTAAAGACTGCTTAGCAGATAGCATCAGTTTCTAGCTGGCTGTTGTCTGGGGGTATCTTCAGTTTCTTGACACATGGACCTTGCTAACATGGTAGCTTGCTACATCAAAGTGTGCAGCCAAAAAATCAATTGAAAGTTGATCAACAAAACAGAAGTCACAGTCTTATAATCTAATCACACGAAATCATCATCTTTGATAGATAATATTGGTCAGAAGCAAGTCACTTGGCCAGTTAGCACTCAAGATGGAGGGGTTACATAACAGTGTGAACACCAGCAGGTGGAGGTGATTTGGGGTCATCTTAGAAGTTGAGGCAGCTTGGACCGCAATAACATGGGGTAGTCAGTAGGGAAGAGGAAGGTGGCATTGAGGCTGGTGCAGAACTTCTCACAGATGTAGGATAGAGAATGGGAAGGTGACTTTGGGACATAACTGAACTATACATTTAAAGCAATATTCTCTAAGCTTTATTGATTATGCACCCTCGTCAGTTAAACAAAAACCATGTATACCTCTACAAAATGTGTATGAGCATATGTACATATATAATGATATATACATATATATGGTTATGTGTATATGTATATACCTATGAATAATGACATATCTACAGATACATACATACAGTTCGATATGTTTTTTTTTTTTTGAGTTGGAGTCTCACTCTGTCGCCCAGACTGGAGTGCAGTGGCCGCTCCCGGCCACCGCAGCCTCGACCTGCTGGGCTCCGGCGATCCTTCCGCCTCAGCCTTCCGAGTAGGCCGGAATTACAGGCATGCGCTACCACGCCCGGCTGATTTTTTTGATTTATTGTAGAGATGAGGTCTCGCTGCCCAGGCGGGTCTCGAACCCGCGGGCTCAGGCAATCCACTCACCTCAGCCTCCCAAAGGCGCGGGATTACAGGCTGAGCCACCGAGCCCGGCTTCGATATGTTTTATGTGAAACACCATACTAATATACATGAAGTATATGCAAAAATAGAAATTTAAAAAGGACCAAATAAACTAGCATAAGAAGAAAATAGAACTTTTTTCCATCTCAGTGGATTTTCTTGTGTATCCAATCTGTAGTGCATTGGTCAAGGAAACACTTTTCAAGGGTGTAAAAAGCTTAGGAAACTGTTGGCAAAAGACAATTTAATGGTGAAAGGGAAAGAGGGGGAAGAAGGAGGGAGGGAGGGAGGAAGAGAGAGAGAGAGAGAGAGACAGAGAGAGAGACAGAGAGGGTTTGGAGAGGAGGTAGATTGTTCAACAGTGGTCTAACCCAACACCAGCAGCAGGGCTGAGGACAGCACTGAGGGTGCAGTCTATCTGTGGCAATGGGTGTGAGCGATTGTGGTTCTAGTCAATGATCACTCTTTACCAGAAAATTGTAGTGTTAGACTAGTTGAATGATCAGACAACTCTGGAGGAGCTCAGGGATCACAGTGTCCCAGTTCTTGGGCAGTAAGTGGGAGAAGCCTCAATCTAGAAGTTATAGCAAATCTACCAAGCCCCAGCTCCAGGCATGTATGTAGTCTAAACCCAACTGGAGTATTAGGTTGTGGTGCTGAAGTTGGTGACAGACTTTTTTTTTCTTTGCGTTTGTCATATTTATCTCATCAATTGGGATGCAGGTCTACACATGAGACTGTCAGCAGGCACTGGGGAAATGAGGCAAGGGCCAACGGGGTCGTCTTCATCGGGATATGGTGCTGAGAAAGCTGAGGTAGGACTTCTGTCATCCAGGCAAAGCAGAGAAAGCTGCATATTTAAGCAATTCCAGGCTATGGAGGAAATCCAGGGTGTAGAATCTTTACAAGAGAGAATTATCTATCAGTAAGATGTGTACTTCTCTGCTGTTTTTTTACTTTCTCACCAGAAATCAATCCTTCTAGGATAGGCTCAAGGAACTGTATGTTGGAGCTGTAATTTCATAACCTAAACAACATTCAACTAAAGTGTTAAAACTTTGAGTTTGAAAAATGCGTGTGATATATACTTACCATCACAGATTCTGGTATATATACTTACCATCACAGATGCTTAAGAAGTAATCATGGAAGAATAATATATGTGACTAGGGTTATCTAAACAAAGAGTGACTGACTTTTTTTCCTGGAGAAGATAATATTGCTTTGCAAAACTTTTTAAATGATGGTAGAATGATAGAGTGTGTAGAGGGGAGGGTGTGGAGGTAGACGTTATATTAGCATTGCAGCACCTGCCTCCCCGTGGTGGTTTTTTTCTAGAATTACAAAGAGGAGACCTGATATCCACAGTGTTTTAGTATAATGGAAATACAGCAAGGATGGACTCAGCAGACCCAGGTTTGAATTTCAACCCTGCAACATAAAAACTGGCTTACCTGGGGCAATTTGCTGTCTTTCATCAAATAAGAATTGGGATTCTTAGCTTGGTACCATGAGATTTCTGATTTACATTTTACAATGCTTCACAGCCGGGCTTGGTGGCTCAGCCTGTAATCCCGTGCCTTGGGAGGCTGAGGTGAGTAGATTGCCTGAGCCCGCGGGTTCGAGACCCCCCTGGGCAACTTGGTGAGACCTCATCTCTACAATAAATCAAAAAAAATAGCCAGGCGTGGTAGCGTGTGCCTGTAGTTCCAGCTACTTTGAAGGGTGAGGCAGAAAGATCACCGGAGCCCCAGCAGGTCGAGGTTGCGGTGGCCGGGAATGGCCACTGCACTCCAGTCTGGGTGACAGAGTGAGACTCCAGATAAAAAAAAAAAAAAAAAAAAAAGTATAATGCTTCACCATGTTCAATGTATGTTCCAATATGATATCTATTTATTATTATTTATTTATTATTAACTTCAATAATAGTAGTCTTTACTGAATTCTTATGGTGAGAAAGGCACTGCTCTAGACATATCCCACAGAATTATGGAGACTGAGAAGTCCTAAGAGTTTCAGGCGGCATACTGGAGACTGAAGAGAGCCAATGATGTGGTTTCCATTAGAAAGCCAGCAGGCTCAAGGTCCAGGAAGATATCTGATGTATCAGTTCAAGTCCAAAGGCAGGAACATGATGAGGCCTCAGTTCAAAGGCTATGAAACAGGAAAAATTCTCTCTTACTCATGAGAGGGATAGCCCTTTTTTTCTATTCACACCTTCAACAGATTGGATGAGGCCCACCCACATTGGGGAGAGCAATCTGCTTTACTCAGTCTACTGATTTAAGTGTTAATCTCATTCAGAAACACCCTCACAGACATATCCAGGATCATGTTTGGCCAAATATCTGTGCACCTGTGGCCCAGTCACATTGACACATAAAATTAACTGCTATACTCCTGCATGTAAGCCTCCTAACAACCTTTTAAACAAGGTTTGAGGACACTATGTAATTTGCCCAAGAGTAAATTAGCAGCAAGTGATAAAACCAGGACTCAAATTCATGTTTTCCAGGTTTGGTGTTCTTTTCTCTCTGATTCTTTGCCATTAAATAATTTACTTACTACAGTGAATCAAAGACCAGCAGTTTACTTTCAGCAATAAACTATAGATCAGAGATTGGATACTATGACCCTCAACCTCCTTTAGTAAAGAAAATTTTATTGGAATGACCACACCCATTTCTTTACATGCTGTCTAGGGCAGTTTTCATGCTGTAATGGCAGAGTCGAGTAGTTGTAACAGAGTCCATATTGTGTACAGAGCCACAAATGTTTACTATCTGGTTCTTTACAGGAAAAGTGACACCTGCTATAGATCTTCATGACTTCTCTAATGAGGTTTGCTTTATTCTGTACTTTGGAATTTAGGTCACATTAGGCAGTCCATTTTTAGCAATGAGAATACACAAAGGCAGAAAGGGGGACCAGGGTGTTAATTAATATATTTGCACCTTTTTGCATGCTATGTATTTGAATGCTTTGTTTAATCTTTCCAGAGTCCTAGGACTTAGGCTTTATTATCCCCATTTAAAAGACAAGGAAGCAGAGGCTTAGCAAGGATGACAATTTGCTCAAGATCATGCAGCTAAATAAGTTGTACAGATGGGAATCAAGCCCAGGATTTACCACTCTAAAATCCGAATTCATGCCCAGCTGTATATGAATGGAGAGGGAGCCTGGAAGAGTCGGGGTGAGGGTTGGGGGGGTGATGCTCTGGGAGAGCTCAGACTGTTGGGGATGTTTTGCCAGCTGAATTTCCAGGAATTCTCATTTTCACCCTGATGCTTTTCAAATGGATGCCTTGAGACTTTGTTTAAAACCATTTCCTTGTCTTCTTTTGAATTTGCTTGACATTTAAAATTTTCTCCTGTCAGTGCCAGCTGCATTTAAAATGTAGCGCCAGGCTTTTTGTGCAGACAGCCTGGAGACAATATTTGTGGTAAACAACTCCCTTGCATCCTTAATATCTTTATTTCATACTTTTATTGCTTTTCTGGTTGCTCATCTGTGTCTTTGCCAGCCAGCACAGGGACGAGACAGTGTCACAGATGTGACCTCAGCAGAGCAGTCTGGTCCTTACAGTGGGGACACTTTTACTGCTGACAATACTGTATTCCATGGAATCCACGTTTTATTTCCAAGTTGGATGCTGCAGAGAGGTTTACATTATTATCCCCGAAAAGGTCTAGAACAGAACACAACCACATTTGTTTAGATCTAGATCCTCAACTAAAAAGAATAAAAATAAAATTCCTAGAACGGCACAAGGCAGACAGAAAGATGAAAATAGTTCTCCAGGCCATCTGGTTCTGAGACAGATTTCAGACTCAAGTCTGATTTTCCGATTGAGTTTTCCAGATGCAAGTTACTCATGTCTCCTGTGGCAACATGACAAAAGCTAGAGGTTACACAGACATCAGAAAACAGGGCAGATATGCCCATTTGGTGGTGGTGACCATTAGCTTCCTCTGGGCACAGGTTCTCTGAAGGAAGGTGGCTGGCATCTCAGTTGCTCTAGCATCTCAGTTGCTGTAGCATCTCAGTTGCTCTGTGGCAATTGTCAGACAAACATACCCAGTTTGGTAGACCAGCTCTAATGGAGATTAAAATGCAGTTGTTTTTGCAACTCACATCACGGTGAATCTTTGTTCAAGGTGCTGCATGCCATGTTTGAAGTCATCCATCGGTGAGCCCCGCTGCTCCCCAGGAACAAGGATTCATGATATCTCCAGGATGCTGATGGAACAGAACACAGTTTCCATGTGGCTGCCATCCACAGAAGCTTGGTTCTTCTCCTGCTGGTTATCACTTCTTCTATCTCTCTTCATCTTAAAAATTACTTATTTATTCATTTAATGAACAGGTAAAAATTATATATATTTATCGTGTACAACATGTTTTGAAATATGGATACTTTGTGGAATGCCTAAATTGAGCTAATTAATACATACCTTACTTCACTCACCTATTTCTTCTTTTGTAGTGAGAACACTTAAAATCTACTCCTAGTGACTTTCAAGAACACAACACATTGTTTTTTACTACAGTTGTTGCATTGTACAATAAACATATTCCTTCTGTTCTAATAGATCAACATCTCCCAGCCCCTTCACTTCCCTCCGAGCCCCTGGTAACCACCATTCTATTCTCTGTTTCTATGTGTTTGACTTTTTTAGATTCCACATATGAGTATTTGTCTTTCTATGTCTGACTTATTTCACTTAAGATAGAATCCTCCAGGTTCATCCACATCGTCACAAAGTCAAGATTTCCTATTTTAAGGCCAAATTGAATATATATTCTTTCACCTTTTATGAACCTCTCATCTACAAAAAGCCTCCAAGATACTCTTCACCCAATTCAAAATGTTACCCTCATAGGGTGGGAAATACATCTGGCATCCTTTGGAGAACAATTAGTCATGTTTTCTGTTACCTTTAGAACAAACATGCTGTGCCTTTTTGTAGAGTCAGAAAAGAAGAAATTTCTTAGAAGCACCGTGCTTCCTGTATTGTTTCATTGTCCAGATCTTACATTATTTGAAGCCACTTTAATTTTTTAAATGAAGTGATAACCTACCAGCAGTAATGGGCATGCAGCATACCTGCCCTCAATCTTAAGTGTACAGCATGATGCATTTTGCATCTATCTACACCTCTGTACACAACACCAAGATCAAAACACAGCACCTGGTCTTTGCCTAATCTCTGTCTCCACACCATTTATAACCACTATTCTGAGTTCTGTCATCATCCACTAGTTTTGCATGTTCTTGAAACTTCATAGAAGTGGAAGCAGATTGGGTGGACTTGTCTATGTCTGGCTGCTTTCCCTGAATGCGGTTATCTATGATGCTTGCCCAGGTTGACAGAGGGACTGGTAGCTCATTCTTTTTGATTGGGAAGCACCTTACATTTTTGTCTTGGGGAGGGAAATAGCTAGAAAACAAATAGGTTTTACTGACCTGAAAGTAAAGTTACTAAACAAGCAAATCCTCGGTTTTTGACTGTGGGAATAAGTCCTCCAAGTGGGAGAATGCCCTTGGCTCCCTGACTGCATAAAGGGTTCTATTTCCTTTGCTTTTTCGTTTTTTGAGGTCTCGTTATTGCAGAGTAACATATTCCAGTAGATGCATGTGAGTGGTGTTCTGCATCAAGAAAATGAGCTGGCATCAGAAGTCCAACAGTGGGGAATTTTTGGATCCAGTCACATTGCTGTTTGCTTTTGTTGGCAAGATTAATAAGAGCAAGCAAAAGGCTTTGAAGTATTTTGTTTAGAGACGAGGAAAGAAGAATTCATAGACTTTATGTTGGAAAGGGCTTCAGAGGGGTTTAGCCTCATCTCTCACCCAATGGCAGCACTGCAGTCACTTTTGGCTGTCAAGCCTTGGCTTGGCATTCCGTCTCCCAATATTTCTGACTTTCAAGGGTCAGCAAGATGCTCTGTTTGGCAGCTCTTGTCATTAGGAAGATTTCTCATTGAGTAGAAATGGCTGTCTGGTAATCTCACTCTTTTGCCTCAGGTTTTCTCTCTGAGTAGGAACAATGAGAGCATCTATGCTTTGATAACTCACTATGCACCAGGTAAGGAAGTACCCTAGGCTGGATGGAGGAGTCTCAATTTCATGAGAAATAAATGTGAAACTGCCTTTATTTTCTCTAACAATGGTTCTCATGTGGCTTTCCACACTATATCTAACCCCTGGCACCCACTAGTCTGTTGTCCATCTCTATACTTAGTTATTTCCAGGAGGTCATATAAATGGGGTCATGCTATATATAACCTTTTGAGATTATTTCCTCCCACATTCAGTGTGGTTCACTCAGATGGTTCTTCCTTGAGAGCTACCCATGATGTTGTTTGAATAGTTCAGTTTGTTTAATAAGATGTGAGATGAGATCTATACCTGGAATAGCATCTGTATCTCCTTTGGAGGCTCAGCAGCTGCCCAAGTACATAGATTCTCTTGTCTTCTTAACTACATAGGGTGTTCATGGCTTCTGCACATAAAAACCAAGATCTTGGCATAGAAAATCTACAGCCTCAATTTTCACACCAAACTTTGATATTATAGAAGAAAAACAGATGACAGAAGAAACACTAATCTTTATGCATCAAGGCTACTATGCCAGCCTGGAACTTGTTCAGGAGATGTCACCTTTTATCTTGTTTAAACCATTAATAGCACAAGTCTCTTTTGCAACAGTCTGACCTATTCTACTTAAATACACACTCCAAATGTATATTTTTCTGGGGAAGACCCTTTGGCATCGAGTGAAAACAAACTCAAGACACTTGGGATTGTGAATAAGTGGCTGTTTAACTACCCAACACTAAGTACAAAGTTAATAGCCAGAGCTAACAACGGAGGTTTGCAAATTTTCAAATAATCAAAGGTTTAGGAGAGACAGGAATAATTTATCAGACTCTACAGTCATACAATTTATAATTGGAAAAGCCAGAGGTGCACAGAAATTTATAATAGATTATCTATTATTAAGCAAAACAATAGAAAGGGAGAGCTCTTTGACATTGTCCACGTCACTAAATAAATAACTAATTTCAGTGAAGTATATATATGGAGGCTACACATTCCAATCAATAAGGTGTGCCACCTTTATCAGATACTAAATTTCCTTGTGTACTGAGTCTTGTCTGGGTTTTCTATTTAATCTCTTTAACCAGTCTCTTGATATGCTAGTACAATTTTGTTTTCATTTCTGAGACTTCGTAATATATTTGAATATCTGATAGAGCCTGGACTCCTCTCTCTGTTTTTCTGGCTTAAAATTTTCCAGGCCATTCTGTATATTTTTCCATATAAACAGAATCAGTTTGTCTAATTGCTCTCTATCATTCTATCCCTTCCCTCATCTCTAAAGTTGGTATTTTTAGTGAATGTTAAATTTGTAAACAAGAGCCCATTGACATTTTTATATTTTGTCTTTCTAGCCAAGAACACATTGTGTGTTTCCATTTGTTCAAGCCACTTTCATGTTTCCCAATGGAGTTTAAAAATTTCCTACTAATAGGTGTTCACATTCGTTGTGTATTCCCGTTATTTTACGTTTTATTGCTGTCTTATGATTGTCATAGACAGTATTATCTAAGTTGTTATTTCTTTCTATATTTGAAAGCTATTGATTTCTGACTATCAATTTATGCTTTATTATGTTACTAGGTTCTCGTTTACTACATTGTAGTTTTTCAGTTGGCTTCGGTACCTTTCCTGGTAAACAATTGCATCATCCGCAAACAAGGGTGATTTTTCCCTTTTGTCTTTAATTTTATGTTTGGCCTTTTTCTCTCTTAAAATATTATACAGTAGTGATGGGAGCGGTAGATTCTTGCTTTTTTCTCACCATAAATACTTAAGCTAAATTTATTATATTCTATCAAGTTAAGGAAACTCCTATTTTTATTTTATTGAGTTCTTACAAAGAATGATGCTCAAATTTTGAAATATGCCTTTTTCAGTGCCTATAAAAATGATCATTTGATTTTTCCACTTAGGTCTATAATATGAGGAAATATATGTCTAATATTGAATTAATGTTTAACTGTCCTTTTTTCTTGAGAGAAATTATGCTTGATTCTGGTGCAAATACTTTATATGGAATTTTCACTTTAATATTTATATATAAGACAATTAGATGTTTATCATCTTTGGTATCAATATTTTATCCACTTCATAAAATAAAATTTGAAGTATTCCTTCTTTTTTTGTGGGCACTAACAATTTAAATAATTTTGGATTTATCTTTTTTAATTGACAAACAAAACTTGTATATATTTCTGGTGCATTTGTCTTTTCTTTAAAGGTTTGGAAGATTTCTATGAGACTCTTTGCCTTTTTTTTGTTTTGTTTTTTGTTTTTTGGTATATAGCTCTGGCTATTTTTTTTTTTTTTATGTTTAGTTTTATTTTTGTAGAGATGGGGTCTCACTATGTTGCCCAGGCTGGCCTTAAACTCTTGAGTTCACGTACTCTTCCTGCCTCGACCTCCCAAAGTGCTGAATGACTATTTTCTGTTTAATTTAGGTGTTACAATTTATTTACATAGGATTAAGAAATATTAAACTCTTAAATTTTTCTTTTTACTTTCTTTTATTATAAAGGTGTGGGGTACAAGTCAGGGTTAGGTACAAATATAACGTATGTGCAGGCGAAGTTTGGGCCCCCAACTGTCCTCACTTCCCCTGGATCAGGTACCCTTTGTGTGTTTTTTTTTTTTTTTTTGAGTTGGAGTCTCACTCTGTCACCCAGACTGGAGTGCAGTGGCCGCTCCCGGCCACCGCAGCCTCGACCTGCTGGGCTCCGGCGATCCTTCCGCCTCAGCCTTCCAAGTAGCCGGAATTACAGGCATGCGCTACCACGCCCGGCTGATTTTTTGATTTATTGTAGAGATGAGGTCTCGCCTGCCCAGGCGGGTCTCGAACCCGCGGGCTCAGGCAATCCACTCACCTCAGCCTCCCAAAGGCGCGTGATTACAGGCTGAGCCACCGAGCCCGGCTCCCTTTGTGTTGTTATATCCCTCCACCCCCACAGTGTCCTGTGACTACTGATCCCTCCCTTTTGTTACTGTGGTTAAGGAAATATTAAACTCTTATGCTTCTTTTTATTTCCTCTAAGTCTGATTGTCCTCTTTTTTGTTTTATATATTCTCCTTTTAAAACAAAATGAGTAGTTTATCTTTTATTTTTTTAAGTTAGCTTTTGAATTTATTTATTGGTTGTCTTTTGTGTTTGCAACTCATTTACTTTTTCTGTTTAGTAATTCCTTCTGACTTTGGCTTCTTTTATTGTTCTCTGAGTGTTTGAAAATGGTATTTAAATGATCTGTTTTATTCTTCTCGAATAATGTTTAAAAAGAATAAATATTTAAAACTAAAGATTTTCTTCTAACATCATTTTGGGTGCATCCCACAGGACCTGAAAAATAGTGGATTCATCTTTTTTTTTTTTTTTTTGAAATGGTGTCTCACTCTGTCACTCAGACTGGGTTGCAGTGGCATGCTCCTGACTACCGCAGCCTCAACCTGCTGAGCTCCAGGGATCCTTCTGCCCCAGCCTTCCAAGTAGCCAAAACCACAGGTGTGCTCTACCACACCCGGCTAATTTTTTGATTTATTGTAGAAACGAGTTCGCGCCAAGTTGCCCGGGTGGGTCTTGAACCCGCGGGCTTAGGCAATCCACTCACCTCTGCCTCCCAAAGTCCTGAGATTACAGGCTGAGCCACCTAGCCTGGCCTTTTTTTAAAAATAAATTCTGCATTTTCATTTTGAATTTACTTTGTGACCAAAGAATTAAAGTTGTTTTCAAGTTTTTCGCTCCCAAAGTCCTTTTTTATTGTTGATTCTGTTATTCTGATTTTATTCACATTCTAATCATGGAATGTTTTCTGTATTATTTTAAAAATAAGTTGGGGTTTATTTATAGCCCAATATGTGGTCTTTTTTTATGACTGTCTCACAGGCAATTGAAAAGATGGTATTTTCCATTTTTAGATTGCCAAGTTTGACGTCTTTCCTTTAGGTACCTTTTAATCATGTTAATGAGGTTTTAAAAACTATATACTGTAGTTGTTTTTTCATGGACTGGGAGAAATAAATCATTATCTCTGACTCTTAGTATGTTTTTGTTCCTGTAATTTCTGTTTTATGGAGGTTACTTATTTGGTACATTGACATTTGCAATTATTGTGTATTTCCTAAGAACTGAAGCTTTTAGTGTTTAAAATGCCCTACTTTGTTTAGTGTATGCCATTTTGCCAAATTTCACCCCATTTCCTATTCCAGATGGCAAATTCTGCTTTCTTTTTGTTGGCGCGTGTCTTGACCATTTTATTTTCTACCTTTTGGAAACACCTTGATTATGTATGTAGTTGCCAATAGCGGGTCCCTATGAAATGTGGTCCTGCCTGTCAATGAGTCATGCTCCCTGGCATTCCTCTCCTTGTGCTGTCCTTTTGCCTTGATTCTGGGCTGGCCTGGGACTTGCTTTTGTCCAATAGTACATAGGTGGAAGTGACGCTGCATGACTTCCTTAGTCTAGTCCTAAGAAGCCTCTAACTTTCACCTGGATCCCTATGAACACTCACTTCAAGGAAGCCAATTGCCACATATGAAGACAGACTATTTTGAGACTGCCATATTGTGAAGAATCCCAAGCTAGGTCTGTGAAGAGCTGCTTGAAGAGAGAGGAAAGCCTGATCAGTGAGGAGGTGTTCAGGCCTTTCCATCTGAAGCCCAAAGCATAAGAGGAAAAAACCATCCTGGTGGTCCCAAACAGGGCCTTCTGATGACCCCCAGGTCCAGTTGCAGTTTGACTGTAACGTCATGAGAGACCCCAAGAACTTCCTAGTAGAACCTGGTTTACCAACAGAACTGTGTAAAATAATAATAAATTATTGTTTTAAGCCACTAAGTGTGAGGTTGTTATTTTGCGGCAATAGATTACTGAACCAGTATGCTTGTTAGAGAGTTTAGTTTTAGATATGTGTTAGTAAATGGTGACTCCATTTACATTTATTAATGAGTATCGCTTTGTGTTCTCTCAAGTTATTTTCTATTTTCTATTTTAATAGGTTTTAAAAATGTCTTTTACTATGTGGTCTGTGTGCTTTGCTTCCAGTGCATGCTTCCGATATTTTAGAAATGATTTGTTTTTGCTTCAATGGTTACATTTATAGAATACATTGAATCCCTGTTTTCTTTATACATCATTTACTGTTTTTCTACTCTAAGTAATGAAAAAAATAGCAAGTTTTTTCCTTCCCCTTTTCTTTTCTGCCACCTGATTTCAGTTAATAATGCAATCTTTTAGTGTTTCCCTCTGTGCTTTTCTGAATGACTACATGTGTACTTTTGCGTTATAATAGCATATAGTTTTTATACAATAATACTCTGAAGACAGAAACAGACTTCGTGATAGTTAAGGCGAGAACTGTCAGGTTCTCTTTAATGTGAAGTGACGGAATGGTAATGAGATGCATATCTTGAACTATTCTCTGGAGTGATTCACCTACCCAGCTTACTAACTCTTATAATTCTTTGTACCCAACTACGTATGTCAGACACCACTCATGTCTTTCATTAATATGCCTTCTGGTATTCATTTCAATAACAATATTTGAAATGCCCAAAAGCTACCTCTGAACTGTGGATTCCTGATCATACTAAGTAACCACCTTTAGTGTATGGATTAAAGGATACTTTGCATATGTACATTACACTGTTTTATACTGAACTATTTTGAAAGTAAATTACCTCCTAGGCAATATAACTTGTCACCCTCAGAATACTTCAGTATGTTTCCATTTTTTCATGTTCTGGCTTACATAGAAAATGATCGTATTTGTTGAAGGCACTGGAGTAAATTGGATGATGTTACTTATTACAGGAGTCAGATACCCTCAGCAAATGTGTTCTAGTTGTTTATCACTGAGAAGCTTTTCTAAACATTGAAAATGCTAAACAAAATAAAATGAGAAAAAGAAAGATATGAATATTTAATTAGCTCTCACCTATAAGCTTCAATACTTCTTGCACATTCTATTGGGAAGTGTCAATGGAGTCATGATCCTCAGCTGTTCCCCTTTGAAGGTGAGCCCATCAGCGATCACTTATCCTCTTTTCATCTTGTGAGTCTGGTTCAAGCAGATAAATGGTCGGTAGGTAGAAATGGTTGACCTCTTTTCAGGGATCTCAGGACCTTGCTGCCAGAATCTATAATTCGCAGGAACTACAGATGTTATAGACACTGAGGTGGGTCACAAGAAAAGGAAATGAGGCAGTCATTCTGCTAAGATGAAATATGATCAGTTTTGGAAAAAATGGTATAAAGGTAAATGCGTCCTGGGCATGTGTGTTCTGCAGTTTTGGAATTATCGAGAAAATACATTGTTTAGGCAGGTCTGGGGAAAGTATATTTTGTGATTTGGGTGTATCAACAACACAGGAGATTTATAGCCAAGGTTTATAAATTTTGGTTGTGTAAGTGTTGCCACAGTCTTAACTATTTACACTGGTATGTGATAGCCAGTCAGCCTGGCTTTGAAAAACGATCCTGGATATTTTTCAAAGTAGATAACTAAAATAGAGATTACTGTGAAGTGACCTCACTTATCTTAATAGAAATTGCCTTATTAGAATGAGATACATTCCAAGATGTTTTCATCTCCTTTTTCTGACCAAAAATTTTGACCACAAATTTGATAAAAAATCTTTAAAAGGCCACTATAGGGCACTTTACTCTCTGACCGGATCTGTGATCTTTAGGATTTTTATTTGTATCTCTTTTATCTACCCAGAGTAGACTATAAACTCCTTGGGTTGATGTCTTTACCTTCTGTGAGTTTTTTCAGGATTACATTACATATATTTTTATGACTTGAATAAATCTCAGAGGTAATCCAGTAAGCCAACAATTGATGAGGAAACAAGAGGAAGGATGTTATGCTATTTGCCTAGGTCATAAAACAATTAGACTGAATTTTTGAAATTGCCATTGTTGTAGGTCAAAACAAGTCCAATATTGGAAGTTTCATATATTTCATATAACCTATATATATTTCATATAACCCAAATATTCAGTAATTGAACCAGGAAGAGAATGTGATAGTTCCACATCTTGTCACCTCTACAAAGTCTTCTCAACCTAGAATGTTTGCACTAACATGGTCATAACATAAATATTTGCTGACGGGTTAACTGAAAACTGAGAAGCCTTCAAATGGAATACTATTTCTATGGCATGCTGAGTTTCAGAGTAAGCCTATTGAAAAATACAAATCTAAGTACCAAATGAATGTTTGAAGTTGGCACTTTTATAACTGTGTCTTAAATCAGTAAGTTGAAATATGCTTTGGAAATTAAATGACTTTTTTCTTCCATTAACTTTATTGTGACCCTTTGTTACTTCAATTTATCATGACTACAATTGAGATACTTTTATAATACATAATTTAGAATTATAAAACTAATGCTGAAAGCAGTACCACATAGAGCTATAAATGTCTCTAGAAACCAAGAAATCTTCTGATCTCAAACATGAGTAAATTAGTTACATGGAGTAACTAGAGACCCCGATCATCAGGGGAAGCAAGAGGTAGAGAGAGATAGTAATAGCACATTCTTTTTATAAGAAGTGGAATTATGACTAAATCTTAGTCTTTAAGTCTACAGGCAAATTGCAGTTACTTTAAGTTTTGTTTTTAACATGGGGATTGAGTTACTGCAGATTTTGTAGGGCTTATTTTTTGGAAAACTGGAAGACCTGATTTTATCTCTTGGGGAACGTTCAAGTCATGCTGTGAGTCAGACTGACCATTTGTTTTTGTGCTGATCTGTTTGACTTGTGTTCAGAGACTAAAATCAAATGAAATAAAATTGCTGTGACTAAGCTTTTCTAGAGAAGTTTTCCTTTTACTGTCAGCAATTAAAGGTCAAAAAGAATGAAGTATTAAAAGTGTGGGTCAGGAATAAGCGAGTCAGTGAGAAACTGAATTTGAATCAATAGCTTAAGCTGCTAGAGAGAGAATGTAAGCCCATTGATTCTTTTTAGCACAGCTTATTTTTTCAAATCTTCAATCATGTCTGTGTAATTAGTGCTTGTTCTGATAATTTACAGCTATTTTTAAAAAGATAGGTGGCTAGTTTTACATTTTATTGGTAAATTCTTAGAGCCTAGCCTGATCCTTATTTTCTATATTCTATAATGTTTTTGAAAAAACGTATTATTGGGCACTTAGAAAGCTCTGGTTTCTCTTTAATTCATGGTATATATCTATTATCTTACTGGACCTGATTAATTATTTTTTTTTCTTTTCTCTCTATCCCATTGCCCTGGAGTGACAGGTTTGCCAACATTCTCCCATCAACTTAAAACTTTTTTCCTTAGTAGAGAAATGTCTGGGAGGGATTCATGCTTGTTCCTTAGTGATGGCTATTCTTCTCTGCCTGCATGGCCAAGGGAAACTTTCTCCTACCTCTCACTCTGCTCCCTGCCTTTCTCATGACCACATAGCGGATATCTATGGAAACAGCTCATGAGTGGCACAATTTCTATGTCAGTGGTTTCAAGGATTTTCTATCTTAGCCACCCCTTGACTTTTAACAATTCATTAAACAACAACTACAATAGAAACAAAGCTAGCTGAATTCTTCATACCTACTCTTATGGAGGAAATATTTCCCTCCTTTGCTTTCTAATGTTTGAGCCAGTGTCTCTATGTCCTTTCTTTTTGGAGGCATCTGTCTTTATATTCAGGCTTGTTGGTTGCCCTGAGACCTTAACTCTCTGATGAGTTTAAGGAAATTAATGATTTTGCTGATGACCTGGCTCTTTAGAAAAATGTATTATTGGAATGAGAATAATGCTCTCTCCAGCTCAATATGCTCTAAGCAGAAACTGGAAATGCCTTAGTGCTTGGGAGGACAGGGGACAGATGTGTTTTCTTTGTAGCTCCATGTTGGAATCTGACTTTGTTCTGTTTGACTACCAGGAGTATGTAGGCTATGCTGGTAGCCACAGTTAGTCGCTGACTTGAAAGTTTTATGGCTGTCTAGAGATGAGGAGTGCTCCCCTTACCACATACTATTTCAGTCTGTGAAGCTGCTTAGCACTGGCATAGGAAGATGACAGAACTGCCTTGAACTGCTGTAATGGATCGCCCTTCCAAGTTCTTGACACCACTATACGTAGGCAGGGATTGAACTAACAAGATACATCCAATTTTGTGTTTTTCAAGTTCTTCCTAATACTGTGCAAGTGAGGTCACTTCTAAAGTAGGCACATGTTTCTTCTCAATGCAATGAATGAAACCTGAATGACCCTTAGGGGCCAGACAGATAATATTAATGGCCAAAATGGGCCTTTTACAGGTAAGAGAGGGAACAGCGGCTCTTTTAAACTTTCTTTTGTTTTCTCGCCTTTAATAGCAGTAATAGAATAGACAAGTTTTTTCTATTCTAAGAAAAGTAACAGTTCTGATGCAGCGATGAATGGGAACTAAGGGGCTCCATCTCAATGCCAGAGAGCAATAGGGAGCAGTGAAGTGGAGCCAACTGGAGAACCTAGGGTCTGTGTAAGGGGTGGCTGCTGTGACTCATCTTCAACCAACCACAACAGGTGTGAGCACCAGTTCATAGTTTCCAAGTATGCCTGGAATATGGATTGTTTACATTAGTTTTCTGAATTTTAAATAGCTGCTCAGTTTTGGTTTTGCTTTTTAAAAAAGTATTCAAGGAAAAATAATTATGTTGGTCAGCCAAATTCAGCTCAGACTTCCGGTGTGTGGCATAGTCTTAACTCATTTATGGTAAAAGTGTGAAATACAAGTTCAATGAGAGCTTTCATGTCTGCTATGTTCTCTCTTATACTTCCAAGAAATGTTTGTGCTGAGAGTAGACTAACTTATTTTTTGTTTTGAATTCAGGCACAGAGACTAGATATTTTGAGTACTGAATATACTTTGGGTATCATGAATCTTCTTTGACCACCAAAAATACCAGGAAGCATTATACAGAGGAGAGTGTCCTACCTCAGGGAGTCTTAGGGAAATTATACTCTAACAGCCCCATCCAAGAAACAGAAGGGTATTCCTGAAAAAAGTCATCTTTTGCCTATGTAGAAAGGAACCTGCGCATTAAACCACTATAGAGAATAATCAAAATTTATTGAAAAGTGGTATGTAGCATGTTCTGGTCATTTTTTCCTTATTATTGCAAACAGAGTAGATTGTTTGCAGGAGTTTAACTTTACAATTTTCACCTGAATTCATCTTCTTCTCAGAGACTTTTCCAAGTGATTCGAGTGAATTTTTCAAGCTTGGGGATTCCTATACTCCCTGGGAGTAGAGTAGTAACTTGACTTAAAGATTCTTTTGTATTGCTAGCACAACACTTGAGTACGTAATAGACAGAAAACGCTCTTGTCATAATGAACTTCTTAATTGTATTAATCACATATTCTTGAGAATCTGTTTTGCTAACAGTGAGGTATTCAAAACATTATAAGGTATGGTACCTGCCTTTAGTGAGTTTATCCATCACACTGGGGGATGAAACCGAGATGTGTAATGCAGTGTGGGATACAGACAAAGCGTGATGTCTAGTCAGGATTTGTGAAGGATGTAATGATCAGGGAAGGACAACCTTTGACTTACCTTCTCAGGCACTTCCTCTCCTTTTACTATTTTTACCAAAATGTTTGGGTTCCTTTCTCCACTTTTGTAAGCTGTCAAAAGTGAGTTTCAACACTGTGAGTTGTCACATTGAGCCAGTAAACTTTAAAATCCATTAACTTCCTATCTCAACCTGACATGTTGGTTATCCCCAGGGGCCTGAAGAAGTGAACCAGGGATCTGAAAAGCCATGGGATAAACAGTCTTAGAGCTACAGTTTGCATGATGACAAGTAATTTAAAACATCTTTACCATACTAAAACTCACATGGCTATATAATGACTTAGTAGGCAAAATTTGCATTAATTTCTTGAGATAAAGCATGATTTATTAAAAAATATATAATTTCTTTAAAAGAAATTTCGCACTGGTAGAATTTCTGTGGTCTCACTCCAGTTCCCCAGAGATGTTCATACAGCTTCGCTGCTGTCAGGGACACTTGAAAGAAAGATTCTAGAAGCTCAGTTAGTTAAACCTGTCATTGACCTCAGATGCTCTGGCTGAGGGAAGTGTTGGGAAGTCTGGATACTGTGTCCTTTCACAAAGAGGAGTGAGAGGAAACTCTCTCATCTCAATACTTGGATCGTGAATCCTTTTCTTAAAATATTTACATACTGGACATGACGAAGCAGGTTAGTGAGTTTGAATTTTCTGTAGTAGTTTCAGAATGGCAAATTTATCTGAAAGAAATGATAGAATCTCATTCTGATCTGGTGTTTATCATCTCTATTCCATATTACGTTTCTGTTTCCTGATTTTCAAAGATTGATTAATTTATACAGTTACAATGTGGTTTTTTTCATTACTCGTTTTTTTCATTACCTTTAAACAGGGAAATAAGCATAGCCAACTTGGCCAGGTTTGTTGGAAGCATTTTTTTTTGCATGGAAGAACATGTCATTAGAAATGGCACTTGAGTCCTCAGGTGACAGACTCTACTATTCTTGTCTAACTTTTACCAGGAATCCTTTCTAATGGGAATTTGGGTGATTAATCCCACCAGTAGGTTCCTTCTAGCAGAAATTTGCACTCATACTTGTAAATATAGCAGCAAGAATATTATCTCATGAACCACAAGACGTGTTCTCTCTAACTTCGTATGCTAACTTGAGTTGACACAGGACAAAGGTACAATGGGTGAAAGAGAACATTTGTACACCCCCGGTGTCTAAGGTATATTTTCAGAAAGTTGTGTTACATGTTGGCTGAATGGGAGTGAATTGGAGCTAAACATTTGGGAGTACTATTTTTAAAATGTGGAAGGTTTAGAATATCCAGTTAGTACTTACTCTTGCTTAGATAAAAATACTACTCAATTGCTTGTGGCACAACAAAATATTCCTTGCTAATGAAGTTCTAATTTTCAGGGAATATGTCCCAGTGTCCAAGTATTTTTCAATTCTATTCCTGTACCTGCAGCTGTTTAGCTTTAATCTTGTTTTGGTGAATCATTTAAGCTATCTTATCCCTTAAGTTATAAATATTATTTATTGTACATATGCAACTAAAAATTGTAACACAGAATCAATGTTTAATTTTTATATTGTAAAATAAATATAAATAATTAGAACAAATTGGAAATGTGTATCCACTTCAATGAGCAAAGTTTTACGTTTATATTATTCCAGAAGATGAAGAGAGTTAGGGCTGCTATCCACACAGATGAACATATCTGGGTTCCTAAAAGCCTCAGAAGCCCCCAGAATTAGATTTCTTCATCCCCTCTCTGCGTTTGAAAGATGTGCCAGGGAGATGAGCTAAATGCTTCCATAACCTTGGATGCGAGTCTCCATTTCACAGAGTATAAACTAAGCTCCAAAAGCAACAGAGCCCTGGAGAAAAACGCAGAGGAGTTGTGCTTCAGTAACAATTGGAAGGAAAGCCAACTTTGCTTTCTGGTTTCCTGACTATTCAGGTCGTCCCATGCCGGCTAGAGAATAGCAGAGGAGGAAGTCAGTGATTATCTTAGATGTATAATGCACTGCGATAAAGTCACCAGTTCTGAAGACAGTATCATTGTTACTCATTCAGAGAGATTTTAGAGAGCTTGTCTGGCAAGCCAGTGTATCTTCCCTCCATTGGTACATGCCAATGACTGTATTTCTGTATGTTCTCATTTCTAGAAAGTCTTGTTCTTTTTATACAGTGTTCTATTCTTTTGTTGCAGTTTTTATTCCTTTAAAAAAATGATCTGTATTAAATATAATAAAAATTACTTGAAGTATCTACTATATGACTATCTTAAATTCTCAAGGTGCTAACTGTCCCTTTCATAGTGCCACCTTTCGTTGTATACTTTACCTTTTTTTGTGATGAGCTCATCTTCAGTGGGGGTGGGTTTTTCCCTTAGTGTTCCCTATAAGGTTCGGCAGGGACATTATAGAATGACTTTTGCATTTTTTTTTGTGACTGATGAATTTTCTTGCTTTTGGATTCTCATACTGTGTAGGATATCCAAATTTTGACTGTGATTTCTTGCAGGAGAAATATTCTCCAACTCAGAGACCCAGGAAAGTGGTCATAGGACATTTCCCTCTAATAGAAGATTTTCTAGTCAATCTTTCATGGACAGCCAACTCCTTTAGGATTTAATTCTATTTTGTCAAGTCGTAAGACCCAAGCCTGTATCTCCCATTCCACTAAACCCTCAGTTTGTATTCCCTGAGGCACACTGTGGTCCAATAACCCTCTCTCCTTCCCTCAATTCAAAGCCCATGGTTACCACCTAACAGTAGTGATGAACTGCTATAGTCAGTAATGGTTATTTAATGGCATCAACCAGGATGTGGCATAGCTTCTATACTTACGCCTGTTGGGACTTTTTGTCCACCAGAGAATATGCATTTTCAGCCCACAATAAACAAGGAGCTGTCTGGGAAAAGGAGCTTGAAAAGCTCTTGCGTTTCTGTAAAACAGTGGCACACACTCAGACACAGGACCGAGTGTTCAGAGCCAAGAAAAAGTAATGTTAACCTCTGTTCCTACAAAAAGTAAGACGGATTTTGGACAAGGAAGGCAGCATCCCAGGCAGAGTATTATGAGAGCAGAACAGTGGGGGATGTGAGGTGAACGGGTACAACTGGGAAATTAGGGCCAGGCAAGAAACACGAGGAGTTCTTGAGAAACTATGCTCTTTCATGCATTTCAAGCTAAATTTTTATTTGCTTTGTTAATCAGCTTCTTAGGAGGAAGCATTGGAAACGAATAACAAAATTGTATTATCTATCAGATCATAGCTGAATAATAGTAAAGTTTACCCTCTGGGAAATTGTTTACATATTTTGCCTTCTGCATTTTAATTAGATAGTCACAACTAATCATTTTGATATTTTTGTAAAACCCCAGTTAAAGAATTCTTCCACATTTTCTTACAGGCAAATGTCTGAACTGGGTAGCACCCATCTGACTGTTTCATTCAAGAATCTGGCACATGAAGTTGAGAAAGCCAGAAGCGGCCTTTATAGAGTTTCCTGTTAATAGTTTGGATTGGTCCAGATATGTTGGCAAGATAGCCAGAGAGTCTGTCCAGGTGGTCCTGACAAGCGTCTCTGTCAGATTTCAACAAATATCCTTGAGATTGCTACCCAGCAACAGGACAGTCTACCCTTGATTGTGCTTAATGAATGGCTCATTGAAGGAAACACAGAGTGATATACAAGATAGGCAATGACTTTGTAGCATCATGGTTTGATCCTTGCATTGAGAACATTAAGATTTTATCCCAACCTTACATATGGCCAATAGTTTTTAATGGGCTGTACAGAGCTGTAGGCAGTCTCATAACTCTAGTGTAGAGGCATCACAGAAACACAAAACACGCAGTCAAGAATGCAAGCACTTCTTAGAGAAACTGAAGTTAGACTATGATGCAGTATGATTTCAAGGAATTAAGATCTTCAGAGCAGGCAGATCAAAAGGCATGACTCTCCAGATGATAGGTGTCTGGAGAAGTTATAGATTATTAATCAAATGTGTAGTCTTCTTGAACAAGAAGGAGGCACATGGAAATGCTGGACACGGGCCATAAGTTTTCACTGAATTACTGAATATCTCATTAGGCTTTAATCCTTACATATCCAAGTATGTGCCTAGGAAGGTTGACAGCTGGACTCTGTGGGTCGAGGGATTCCCCACCCAGTTAAAGCAACGATGTGAATCTGGAAAGTCAGATTATAAAGCATTCTTTGAGGGCCAACTGTTTCCCTAAAACAGCAATTCAGAAATGACAAGGTAGTAAAACACTGATGGGTCTTGAAGCTGTCATTTTCAATTATAGGAAATGTAGCTGTGGAAGTATCTGGCAAGACCCTAATCGAACATAAAGAATGGCTATGAGCAAAAGTGTCAGATGGTCCAGAAAGCAAAAGGATGTTCACAACATAAAAGTGAGTTTGGGGAATTGTGACTCCTATGGCAAGACCACAGTCACACTATGGCTGGCCTTGCATTGGCCCATCTTGGGTGGTAGAAGAAGGTAAGGAACTGGTTACACTTGGAGTTATAATGAGTGCTTCCTAGTCATTGTCTTTTCATGGTTTTCTCTATATTACACCCCCACAGATCTCTGTGCTAGCAAGAGAATAGTTTAGAAAAAAGCAAAAACAAATGATTAATATATAAGGGTTGACTCTGAGGTGCCATTACATGCAAAAACCAGAATTGGACTACCTTCTGGCAGTAGCATATAGTCATCTCTTGGTATCCACTGGGTATTGGTTCCAAGACACCCCAGGATACCAAAATTTCTGAATGCTCAAGTCCTGCAGTTCTCCAATGGAGCCCATGGATATGTAAAATTGTCCTTTCATATCTGTGGGCTCTACATCCGGCAAATGCTGCATTTTTTGATCCACGGTTGGTTGAATCCATAGACATGGAACCCACCTGACTCCACTTGACTAAATTGCTTAATAATGGCTTTTGCTTAGTCTTACATCATAATTCCAGAGGCAGTGGTTCTGGGGATGGTTAATTCAGTGACAAAACAACATTAGAGTTGATGTTTCCATTACTCTAGGCTTTTCCCTTATGGGGACAAGACACCTGCTGACATTCCATATTCGGTCATGCATCACATAACGGTGTGGATACGTTCTGAGAACTGCATTGTTAGGTGATTTTGTCATTGTGTGAGCATCACAGAGCATACTCACAAACCTAGATGATGCAGTTTATGCACACCTAGGCTGTATAGTGTAACCTATTGCTCTTAGGCTATAAACCTGGACTGCATGTTACTATACCAAATACTAGAAGCAACTGTAACACAATGGTAATTGTGTATGTAAGCACATCTAAACATAGAAAAGGTAATGCCTTACGGTACGAAGTTACAATGGCTACAGTGTCACTAGATGATGGAAAATTTTCAGCTGTCTTATAATTTTATGGGACCATCATCATACATATCATCTATCATTGACTGAAATGCTATGCTGTTCACATGACTATGTAATATTTTCATATGCCAGCATAAAAGCCAGGTGGAAGCAAGGAGGGTTTCATCTTGATTGTCTCTCTTTTATCAGAAAGAAATTATTTATTTATTTATTTTTGAGTTGGAGTCTCACTCCATCGCCCAGGCTGGAGTGCAGTGGCATGCTCACAGCTACCCCAGCATCGACCTATTGGGCTCAGCCTTCCAAGTAGCCAGAACTACAGGTGTGCTCTACCATGCCCAGCTAATTTTTTTGATTTGTAGAGATGAGATCTCACCAAGTTGCCCAGGCTGTTGTCGAACTCCTGGGCTCAGGCAATACCCTCACCTCAGCCTCCCAAAGTGGTGGGATTATAGGCTTGAGTCATCGCACCTGGCTGGGAAGAAAATATTTTTAAGGAGCTTAGTCTGCTTGCACAGACATACTCCATGACTTCACTTCAGATTCCACTAGATGCGACTGGATCATGTTTATGTCCTAGCTTCAAGAAAGGCAAAGAAAGTGACAATTGACATTTTTTCGTCTCTGTGTTACATTACCTGATTTGTTTCCCTCTGGAGCACTTACCCCCTTTGGTAGATAGAATAGCAGCCCCTAAAAGATGTCCTTATCCTGATCCCTGGAGACTGTGAATATGTTACTTTACATAGCAAAAGGAGATTTGCAAATGTGGTTAAGGGTCTTGAGATGGAGAAATAAGCTTGGATTATCTAAGTGGGCCCAGTGTAATCACAAGAATACTTTTAAAAGGGAGGCAGGAGGGCCGGAGTTAGAGAAGGAGCTGTGATGAGGAAAGCAAGGGTACAAGTGGTGTGATTGCTGGCTTAGAGGAAGGAGAGGGACCACAAGTTAAAGAATATGGGCAATGTCTAGAAACTAGAAAAGGCAAGGAAATGGATTCTGCCTGGGGTCTCTAGAAGGAATACAGTCCTTCAGCCCAGTGAGATTGATGTTGGACTTTGACATAAAAAATTATACAATATCTTTGTGCTATTTTAAGTCTGTGATAATTTGTTACAGCAGCCATAGGAAATGAATATATCAACATCTAAACAACTTCATGCTGGAATGCAGATACCTGGACGGTGGAAAACTTTCACTATTTTTTGCCACTGTGACCCTGATGGTTGGAGATGGTTTGGTAGGAAACAGATGTCCATAAATATTTATTTGATGAATGTCCTGGTGGGAGGCTAGCTCAGCTGTCCATACAGAAGGGCTAAGAAGTCTACCAACATAATTCCAGTTCATTTATTAACTCCTTTCAATTGTCTTCGGAACACATTAAAGTTTAAGAACTGGTCTGGGTGCAGTGGCTCATACCTGTAATCCCAGTGCTTTGGGATGCTGAGCCAGGAAGATCATTTGAAGCTAGGAGTTTGAGATCAGCCTGGACAACATAGCGAGACTCCATCTCTACAAAAGATTAAAAATAAAAATCAACTGGGTGTGGGTGGCCCATGCCTATAGCGCCAGCTACTCAGGAGAATCGCTTGAGCCCACGAGTTCAAAGTTACAGTGAGCTATGGTGGTTACAGTGATTGTGCCACTGCACTCCAGCCTGGTCCTCACAGAGTGAGACCTCATCTCAAAAAAGAAAAAAAGACCTGCTGCTTCTCAGTGTGAATGTCTTTATAATTAACACTGCTAAATATGTAGGTTAATTTCTGTTTTTCTTGTTTATATTTCAGGCACTTATGAGAATTTAAATGAAACTTATCTATTCCTCCCCAAAAGAGGGAGACTTTTGAAATGTGTAGGCAATAGTAAGGCAGTAATACAGATTTTAAGGACAAGAAACAAGCTTGGAATAATCTTATTTTAAAATACTTCTTTATCCGTTATAGCTATGTCCCTCTTGTTAGAGAAATTCAGCTGTATGCATTTTTGTCATTGGCTTACTTCCATTTTGAGTCTTGATGAGTCTGTACAGAGGACACTCCCTCTATTTGTAAACCTGGATTCTAAAAATTTCCTTTGTGGAGCAGAGTTTATAAGCGTGCTGGTAATTTCTTTTCCAGGAGTTGATTCTGGATGCTTTGTGAAACTAGCTCTCTCTTGTCATCAAATGAGAACCAAGAACACACACCCCATAGTTGAATAGCATAAACCTTCAGGCAATTCTTTTGAAGAACAATTTTCTTTGCCAGCCAAGGCATCATGTACCTTTGTTTTTGATCTCTCTCTCTCTCTCTTTCTCTCTCTATTTTACTGGCCCTTCTTTGGAGTTTGGCAGACATTTGTTAAGAAACTTAGATTTAAAAATAACCTTTGGATTGGCAGTAGTGGGACACTGCCAGGTGAGAGGGGAACACATAATGTCAATAAGGGTACCTACCCACACTTTACCTGTATCATGACCACGTATGTACCTAACCCTGAACTGTACCCCACATCTTTAAAATAAAATAAATAAATAAAAAGAGTTTTCATTATTGTGACTTACATCCCACTTCGAGCACTCATTGCTGCAATATGTTGCCTTGCCTGAAATAATGCTATTCTGCTTTTATTTTTTTCTCCCACAGTATGGATCTTTAATAGTCTTCAGACAATGTTGTGTTTTTAAAATTATTATTCACTGAACTTGGTGGGTTCTGTTGTTTCACAAATTGCTTCCATCCATTTTCTCTTATCCTTTCCATGTTGTTTTCGGCTGGGGTAATTGTGTTGTTTTGCTTTGTCCCACAAAGTGCAGCCCAGTGTAAATTGGAAAGCCTTGATGCAACCGCTGTCTTCAGCTGCAAAGACATCCACAACCACTACCTAGCTGGTGCCTGCTTTCTCAGATGTCCACAGGGGAAGGCTTAACCAAAAGCCTTTGATTTAAAGGGCTTTGTACTTACATGGCGCACTGAGCCCACATAGAGTGAGGAACACACTTAAGTACTCACCGGCATAGTGTTAGAACAACAGTAGTTCCCCATGAGTAAGGAAAATGGAGCTGTTTGGGGACCATGGGCTGAATTTCTGGATTTCTGCAGTCAGCTATTACACCTGGCTGTTTGGGGACCATGGGCTGAATTTCTGGATTTCTGCAGTCAGCTATTACACCTGGCCCAGGAAAATGAAGTCTTCATTCTCCTCGAGAGCTGCACTCAGTATAGACATCTTGCATAGCTCAGTTCCATCTGCTTCCTTTGTACACCATTGTCAGCTATTGTGGGCATGCCAATGAAAATTGTTTATGAGTTTTGGAAGTGTATTCTAGACTGTGACCCCTAGAATAATTTTATTATCTTCATATTTCATTATGGAGAGATTCAGTGGAGAACTGGGCTCCAGGACAACTGAGATATCACTTCCATTTGGGATTTTAATTAGCTTAGATGTGATTTATGAGGATGTACTGAAAAGTTCATCCATAAACAATGCTGCGATTGAACTTAGCAAAATGCCACAAGGAACTAGCAGTATCTAATGTCAAGTTGACATATTTGCTGCATTTTGTTTTTCATTGTTTTTTTTAAACTGATAACAAAAGAACAAAATGAGAGCAAAGAACCTCTCTAGACTATATCAGACCCCACAGTCATATAAATAACAGGTAAGATGAATGAATGTTACAGTTACAGCCTCACTTTGAATCAAGTAAAACAATATGCAAGAATTATTTGAGGCTGGAATGAACAAGTGATTCCAAGTACTGAGTCTATGTCTGAATATCTAATGACTTTAGTTTTTCCTTCACA
Organism: Cephalopachus bancanus; assembly: GCA_027257055.1. NCBI lineage: Eukaryota > Metazoa > Chordata > Mammalia > Primates > Tarsiidae > Cephalopachus > Cephalopachus bancanus. The sequence goes on from JAPVLO010000942.1 coordinate 61,406, forward strand.
ATGTGTTAAAGGTTGAATTGTATCCCCTAAAAATGCATATGTCAAAGTCCTAACCCCCTAGTGAATCAGAATGTGACCCTATTTGGAAATAAGGAGATAGTGTTTTTATACAGATAATCAAGTTAGTGAGGTCATTTGGGTGGGCCCTAATTCAGTATGGCTAGTGTCCTTAAGGAAACAGGAAATTCAGACCAAGAAACACATATAGAGGGAAGATGAAATAAAGAGACAGAGAGAGAATGCAGCCATCTATGAACCAGAAGAGAGGGTGGCACAGCCCTCAGAAGGAACCAAGCCTAGCCTCCAAAATTGTGTGAAAATGAATTCTTATTGTTTACGTTATCCAGCCTTGATACAGAGACCCACTAATGTCTGTCCATATTTTCACAGCCTCTAGAGGAAAGCATGGTGAGGGCTCAAGCACTCCTGTACATTCCTGAACAATACTCCTGAGAGCTAATAAAAGGTGTGCCTCCTCTTATCTCCTGTGTACTCCCAGTAAGTAGCTTCAGGGGTTTCTTGATTTCTCTGTAGACCACTCCCAACCAACTGAAAGATGCAAATCTCCATTTATTCCCTTTTTCTGAGTGGTTATAAGTTTGAATAATATAGTATTGTAATCATAAGCCTTGTGATTTGTATAACTTTTGTATCAATGTAATCATAAGTTTTGAATTTGTATAACTTTTGCAAATTGCATGATGTCTTAGGTCTTGTAAATTCCCTTTACTCTATGGCAAGCTTGATTAATGCTTCTGCCAGGCCTCTCTGATTAAAGCTATGAGATACATCTGATACCTGGCACCAGGAAGTCTGGACCAAAAAATGTCACTATCGATAAATGTGGCTCAAATTCAAGTTCTATGCAATGCTCTGCTGGCCACGTGGCTAATGTATAGGTACTAACATCTTTGGACTCATAAAAGTGAACTGTAAAAGGCTGGAGGGTGAGCAGAACCATTAGAAAGACCTTGAGTCTGGTTCTGCTCCCTGGATTTGAACTCAGAAATAAACTTCTTTCTACTAGTTTCCCGCCCCTTTGATTTATTGGTATCAAGGGGAGCAGCCAAGCGTTACTTGGACCATAATATCAGATACAGCAAAGTAATGCATTATGGTAAAGTCTCCCTTCTCCACTGACAGTTGGCTGGATTGTGGATTATCTCCGCCTTTTTCTCCCCTGGTTTATGAAGTATCTTTTAAATAAATAGCTGAGTAAAGACTATATTTCATGGCAGGTGGACAGATGAATGCTAACTGTATTAGATGTTAAGGTACGGGCAGGGTGAGGGGTAGATGGATAGATAGAGAGGGGAGGTGCAGCACCAGTATCCTAGAGACCCGAGCAATTGCAAAGGATTGCAACACACAAAAAGGTTAGGAAAGAAAAGTTTATTTAAATGTAAATTAGAGAAAGAGAGGGGAGAGAAGATTTACCTTCCCAAGGTGGGAGAGGCAGCTAAAGCCAGGAAGCATGGCGACAGCCATAGCTCAAAGAGCATATGGCCACACCAGAGTCTATCAAGGCAATGGCCACTTGTTGAGTCCTTTTAACCATGCCCCTTGATGGGGGAAGATCATTAAGGTGATTCGGTGGTGGTCTGCTTCCACGTCATCAAGAAGGAGCAGACAAGCACAGGTACTGACTTCAGGTGATGGCCAGCAGGCAGATGGGTGGATTAGTCACATGATTGCTGCCATGGTGGAGTTTATTCCTGTCACATAGGTTACAAAGGGCTGATTAGGTTAACCCTGGGGGGGGGATTTCCTGCAAGAGACTTGTTAGAAATTTGCAATTCACAAATTCAGACATTTTTAACTCACAAATTCCTTGACCAAAGGTGGTTGTATTATTATTTTTACGACTTTGACCAGTCAAAGGATGATCTTTGATCTTCAGGCTTGACAAGGAACCTAAAAGTTTACTAGAGATTATTATGCTAAACCATGAATTGAAACGTTGGGCTGTCCTGGTCTTGCATCTGATGGAGATTTGCCGAGGGGGGATGGGATCGGCTGCTGCTTGTTCTGTAGTAGAATGTCTGAATGCTTTCTAATGGTTATGCTGAGGCAAAAAGACTAAACGCTTTCATTAGCTATCTATTACTGCATAACAAGTTACCTCAAAGCTTAGCAGTTTAAAACAACATACACTTATTATCATTTATTATCTCACTATTTTCCTGGTCAGGAATCTGGGTGTAGCTTAGCTGTGTCCTCTGGTCCTGAGTCTCTCACAGGCTGCATTCAAAGTGTTGGACTGCCAAGTCTCAAGCCCCAAGTGACGGTGGATCTGCTCTAAGCTCATTCATGTGGCTGACAACTGGATCCAATTCCTTTTTTCAGCTGCTGTTTTTGTTGTTGAAAACCAGCTGTTAGCCTGTTACTCCTCTGAGGACAATTTTTCCTTTTTTCTCTCTTTTAAAGATTTTCTTTGGTGTTCTCAAATTTTATTGTGACTTATCTAGATGCTCATTTTGTGAATTTTCCTTGAGATTTAGTAGAACTCTTGAATTTGTATATTGATGTCTTTTATACATTCTGAAAAAGACAATCTTTTATTTTCCAAATATCTCTCCTGTCTTATTCTCTTTCTTTCATTCTTCTGGGTCTCTGAGGACATATTTTAGTCTATATAGTCAAACTTCCTTATCCTCCATGGCTCTAAACTTTCTCTTTCATCTTTTCCATCACTTGGTTTTGCTGTACTACATTCTGAATAATATCTCTCTATCTTCCTGTTACTTAATTTTCTCTTCAACCATGTTCACTTGCTGTTAAGCTCATTTATTGAAATTTTAATTTCTATCTTTTAATTTTCCATTTCTGTTTGGTTCTTTTCAAGTCTACTGGGTCACTTTTTATAGTAGTCAGTTATATTTTATTATTTTAAACATAACAAGCAAGTTTGTGTCAGATTCAGTGTCTGATAATTTCAGTATCTGAAGCTTTTGCAAGTCTGGTTTTTCTGTCTCTTTACTTTAATTCGTTCTTATAGTACCTGGTTTCCTTGTGTGCTAATGTTCTTTTCGCTGTTAAGTGTGCTTTTTCCATGGAGTATTATTTTAAGAATTCTCTAAGTCTTAAGAGGGAGTTGTGTTTCACAGGGAGGGTTTGTACTTGTTCTGCTAGATACTTAACGACCAGGTATTACAGTACAAAATGCCTGTAAGCTTTTTGGGATAAGCATGAAAATTGAAAGTGACATTCAAAAAAAGTTATAGAACTTTGGCATTGGTATGGCACTAGGGTGTTGTTTTTGTCTATACATTTTCATGTCATTTTTGAGTCATTCATTCTTGTATTTGTAAAAGTATGAGAATTTTCATGAGTTGGAAATGAAACAAAAATCTAAGTTTTTTTTTTTTTTTTTACCACAGATCATTTTAGAGGTATTATTTTTAATTCAATTGATAGCTTAACATTTTTGGACTTCTCAAGTGTTGTAAATGTGGATTTCCAATCCACATGCGTACCAGTTTTTATTACAACTTTTCAGTTTGTCTTCCTTTATTGCTTTTCTCAGGGCTTAGGAAAGTATCTTTGTAGTACTTTATGGTGTAAACTTGGTGTGAATTTATTTTGCCTCAAACTTACCCTAAAAGTAAAGCACTCACAAGTCCCAGATTTGAGATAGAAGGGTCTGTTATATTTCTCACACTAGATGAACCCTGGTTTTTGGTTTCTACTTCTGTGTCCTATGAGGAATTAGAACCTAAAATTTAAATTCACCACACTGATCAAGTTCCCTTAGGGAAAAATATCGATAGTATTCTACTATCCTTTCTTGATTCTTGGCACCACTTTGATTTTGGCCTGATAAATTCATATGATCTTGTCAACCCTTTGATATTAAAATCCATATTACACACACACACACACACAGAAGGTGCCAAAAATGTACACACATTTTAAGAAAGGAAACAAAAGATGAATACAAGTCATGTTTGACTTCTGCAATTATAATACAAGAGATGCTCAAAGTGGTTACCATCGGCATCCAGACACTTCTGAAAAATATTTTCAAAAGTAATACCTAGATAACATCTCTTGAAATGTGTATACTTTTTTTGGCACCCCCCTCCCCCAGTATATGTATGTGTGGGTATTTACAGCTTTTTAACAAACACAGAAACAGGCTCAGTGAAGTTAATGGACTCACAGAAGTTTGCAGATCAGGGTGGCAGAGTGTGAATCCAAAATCAGATCTGTGGAGTCACTTCTTAGTGCTTTTCCTGCTATATTTAATTAAGCAGAATTTTCTGGTTTTCACTAAAAGAGGGATAACTTGGGGTGGATATTGTTCACCTGCCACTTATTTCGGGTATAGAAATACTATAAAATAAATCTAAAGTAATAATACATATTACTAAGAGATATGTGAAAAAATGGGTACGCTGCTGATGATAATCTGAATGTTTATATCTCTTTTGTATAACATTATGTCGATTGTGATTGCAATGTTAAACATATACTTTGTGGCCAAGCCATCCCACCTGTGAAGCACCACCCCACAGAAATAAATCTTAGTGGGTAAGGACTGATTTTTTTGCATATGCACTGAGCATTGTCTGAGTTGACAAAAGGTGGAAAACAAGTATATGCCCTTCAACAAAGGAGTCGTTGAGTAAATTAGACTATATGGGCAACATGGCATACCCTGTAGTCATTCAGAGTAATGAATCTGAGTATATCAGCGGAGCTGTAGAAATTTCTACAATGTCTCATTGAGGGAGAAAAGCAAGAAGCAGAAAGATGTACACAATATATCATTTTAATAAAACAATGGCAACATTTTGAGTGTGTGTATGTGATCAAGTGTGAAGAAAATATGCACACATGTACACACACACAAGGTAGCTAAAGCATGAAATAATATATATATATATGATAGCCACATATGAGAATTATATAAAATTATATGTGTACGTGTATACAAAGGTTTTAAAATAAACTAACCAGAAAACCAATCTTAAAGTAGCAAAGAAGTTTTGCAAAGACTGGCCTGAGACTTGAGGAGAAGGAGAAAGAAGCTGTCTTCCCTCTCGCTTCCTTCGAGGTGGTGAAGGTGGCTACAGGCTGTCTGTGAGCCTCCTCTGTGATCTGTCCAGCTCCCTTCTTCCTTCCAACTCTTAATCCACACCCAGTAATAGCAGGGAAAGCATCAGACACATAAATATTACTTATTTATTTATTTATTTAAATCAATATTTTTTATTATGATGTTGTGGGGTACAATTAAGGGTTAGGTATACAAATATGCTTCATTTAGGCCCCCTTGCTGATAACAGGTGTCTCCCCATCCCCAGACAGATGTTTACTACCATTAGTCCCATCCGCCTTCCCCTCCTGCCATAGTTTCCCACCACTGTCAGTCATTTTCTTACGGTAGTGTGCTGGGTGATCAAGGTCCACTATATGAGTGAGAACATGTGATACTCAGATCTTTGTTTCTGTGAGAGATCACTCAGTATTATAGACTCTAGTTCCATCCAGGTTGCTGCAAAATTCATGATTTTGTTCTTTTTTATGGCTGCATAGTATTCCATCATGTATATGTACCACATTTTTTTAATCCAGTCCTCTTTTGATGGACAGCATGGTTGGTTCCAGGTTCTTGCTATTGTGAAAAATGCTGCGATAAACATTCGTGTGCAGGTATCTTTGTGATAGAGTGATTTGAGTTCTTCAGGGTATATTCCCAGTAGGGGGATTGCAGGGTTATATGGGAGGTTGATATTTAGAGCTTTTAGGAATTGCCACACTGCTTTCCACAGAGGTTGCACTAGTTTACACTCCCACCAACAGTGTAGGAGTGTTCCCTTTCGCCACACCCTCTCCAGCAATTGTTATTTTTTGAGTTATTGATAACTGTCATTCTGATTGGAGTTAGATGGTATCTCAGTGTGGTTTTGATTTTCATCTCCCTGGTGATTAGTGAGGTTGAGCATTTCTTCATGTGTCTGTTGGCTGCTCGGATGTCTTCCTTTGTGAAGTGCCTGTTCATATCTTTGGCCCATTTTATAATGGGGTTGTTTGTTTTTTTCTTTTCAGCACATTTGAGTTCCTTGTAGATCCAAGATGTTAAGCCTTTGTCAGACCTGGAGTTGGCAAATACTTTTTCCCAGTATGTAGGCTGTCTCCCTGCTCTCTTGATGGTTTCTTTGGCTTTGCAGAAGCTTGTCAGTTTAATGAGGTCCCACTTGTCTATCTTATCCCTTATGGCCTGTGGGTTTTGGGTTTTGTTCAGGAATTGGATGTCAGTTCCAATTTCCATGAGGGATGTCCTTCATTTTCTAAGGTTCTTATGTTTTGAGGTTTTACATTTAGGTCTCTGATCCATTTGGAGTTAATTTTTGTATATGGGGATAGTAGAGGTCCTGTTTCAATCTTCTGCATGTGGTCAGCCAGTTTTCTCAGCACCATTTACTGAACAGGTTCTCCTCTACCCAGTGGTAGGTGGTGGAGGCTTTGTCGAAGATGAGTTGATTGAGAAATTGAGGTTTTGCTTCTGGAATCTCAATTCTATTCCATTGATCTATATGCTTGTTCCTATTACCAATACCAAGCTGTTTTGATGATTGTAGCTTTATAGTAAAGTTTGAAGTCTGGTAATGTGATACCACCTGCTTTGTTTTTTTTTGCTGAGGATTGTTCTGGCTATTCTTGGTCGTTTGTGTTTCCATATGAATTCTTGTGTTATTTTTTCTAGGTCTGAGAAGAATATTGCTAGTAATTTGATAGGTATTGCATTGAATCTGTGGATTGTCTTAGGTAAGATGGACATCTTCACAATGTTGATTCTTCCAATCCACGAACATGGGATATTTTCCCACTTGTTTGTGTCATCTTTGATTTCTTTGAGCAGAGTTTTGTAGTTTTCATTGTAAAGGTCTTTCACGTCTCTGGTTAGGAAGATGCCAAGGTATTTCATTTTTTTGTGGCTATTTTGAATGGAATTGTGCTTCTTATTTGGGCTTCTGTTTGTTTATTATTGGTGTAAAGAAATGCCATTGTCTTTCGCACATTTATTTTATACCCTGAGACTTTGCCGAAGGCCTTTATCAGTGTAAGGAAGTTTTTGACAGATTCTCTTGGGTTTTCAAGGTACACGATCATGTCATCTGCAAAGAGAGATAATTTGACTTCCTCTCTTCCTATTTGATACCCCTGATTGCCTTCTCTTCTCTGATCGCTCTAGCCAGGACTTCCAATACTATATTGAACAAGAGGGGTGAGAGTGGGCATCCTTGTCTTGTTCCAGTTTTCAGGGGAAATGGTTCCAATTTTTGTCTGTTTAGGAGTATGCTGGTTGTGGGTTTCTCGTAGCTTGCTTTTACTACTTTGAGGCATGTTCCCTGTATGCCTAGATGCTCGAGGGTTTTTATCAAGAAGGGGTACTGGATTTTATCAAAAGCTTTTTCTGCATCTAATGATATAATCGTGTGGTTTTTGTTTTGACATCTGTTGATGTATTTAATTACATTTATTGTTTTACAAATGTTGAACCAGCCTTGCATCTCAGGGATGAAGCCTACTTGGTCATGATGGATGAGTTTTGAGATGTGTTGTTGAATCCGGTTTGCTAGGATCTTGTTGAGAATTTTAGCATCTATGTTCATCAAAGATATTGGCCTGTAGTTCTCTTTCTTTGTTGGATCTTTACCTGGCTTGAGTATCAATGTAATGTTAGCTTCATAAAATGATTTAGGGAGGGTTCCATCTTTCTCAATCGCCTGAAATACCTTCAGTAGGATTGAAATCGGCTCCTCCTTAAATGTCTTGTAGAATTCTGCTGGAAAGCTATCTGGTCCAGGCCTTTTTTTTTTGTAGGTAGTTTTCTTATTACATAGTCAATTTCCTTGATAGTTACTGATCTATTTAGGGTCTCAATTTCTTCTTGTTTCAACCTAGACAGGGTTGTGTGATGACAGAAACTCCTCCATTTCCTTGAGGTTTTCGAGTTTGTTTCCATACAAGTATATATAGTAGTCTCTAATGATCTTTTGTATTTCTTCAGGGTCAGATGTGACTTCATCTTTTGTGTTTCTGATTGTGCTTATTTGGGTTTTTTCTTTCTTTTTCTTGTTCAATCTAACTAGGGGACCATTGATCTTGTTTATCCTTTTGAAGAACCAGGTTTTTGTTTCATCGATTTTTTGTATTATCTTTTTGTCTTCTATATCCTGGATTTGGGCTTTTATTTTGGTAATCTAGATTCTTCTGCTGAAATTAGGGTTTTTGTGGTCTTGCTTTTCCAACTTCCTTAGGTGGCTTGTTAGGCTGTTAATTTGTGTTCCTTTCATTTTCTTCATGTGTGTTTGTAGGGATATAAATTCCCCTCTTATTACAGCTTTTAAGGCATCCCAGAGATTTTGGTAAGATGTTTCTTCATTTTCATTTGTTTCCAGGTATCTTTTGATCTCTGTTTTGATTTCATCATTGACCCAGGAGTTGTTTAGCATCATGCTGTTTAGTGTCCATGTCTTTGTGGGTTTTGGGGGGAACTTGGTGTGTTAGTGTTTATTTTTATTCCACTGTGGTCCAAGAAGGTGCATGGTAGAATTTTGGTCCTTTTAAATTTGCTTATGCTTGATTTATGGCCAATTATGTGCTTGATCTTAGAGTACATTCCATGTGGTGATGAGTAGAATGTGTATTCTGTGGTCTTTGGATGGAGTGTTCTGTAGGTATCAATTAAGTCCATTTGGTCAAGAGTCACATTGAGGTTCTGAATCTCATTGCTGATTTTTTGTCCTGATGATCTGTCTAGGGTTGTGAGTGGGGTATTAAAGTCCCTAGTTATGATGGTGTTAGAGTCAATATCTTTCTTTAGTTTTCCTAGGAGTTGCTTTATAAAAGTTGGTGCACCTATGTTAGGTGCATATATGTTTAGGGTAGATATTTGTTGTTGATGGAGTGAACCTTTTATCATTATGTAGTGGCCCTCTGTATCTTTTTAAATTTTTGATGGCTTAAATGGTATTTTGTCTGAAATTAGGATCGCGACTCCTCCTTCCTTTTGTGTTCCATTCGCCTGAAAATTTGCTTCCCATCCTCTTACTTTGAGTCTGTGCATGTCCTTTCTAGTGAGATGGGTCTCTTGATGGCAGTATATTGTTGCCTGGTGATATTTTATCCATTTTGCCATTCTATGTCTTTTCAGTGGTGCATTTAATTCATTCATGTTCAGGCTAATTATTGAAATGTGAGAGTTCGTCCCTATCATAGAGTTCTTATAGAGTTGTTCTTCCACTGCGTTTATTGTCTTTCTTTTGTTTTTGGGGTTGGTTCATGTGTATTTTATTCTTTTTCCTGTACTCTTGTGAAGAATGCTGTTCTTTTTTCCCCCTTTTCTTCTGTGTTTAGTACTTTCTTAAGTGTTTCATGTAGAGGTGGTTTGGTGGCAGCGTAAGTTCTTAGGGATTGGATATCTGGCAAAGATTTTAATTCTCCCTCACTGATGAAGCTTAATCTGGCTGGGTAGGTTATTCTTGGTTGAAATTGTTTATCTTTTAGGACTTTGAAGATAGGACTCCAAGCTCTCCTAGCCTGCAGGGTTTCTGAAGATAAATCTGCTGCTATTCTAATTGGTTTTCCCTGGTAGGTGATCTGGCCTTTTTCTCTTGCTGCCTTTAGGATTTTTTCTTTTATACCTACTTTGTCTAGGCAAATTATTATGTGTCTAGGAGTTGGTCTTCTCATTTGTTGTCTTGCAGGGGTTCTCTGAATCTCTTGTGTTTGAATTTTTGCATCATTGATTAGATAAGGGAAGTTTTCTTGAATGATCCCATGGAAGGTTTGTTCCAGTGTGGTCTCTGTCTCTCTTTCTGCCTCAGGAAGGCCAATTACTCTTAGGTTCAGTCTCTTGAATTAATCGCTCATCTCTTGCAGGTTTTTTCTGTCTTTTTGAGCTTGTTTTCTGTGTTTTTGAGAGTTTGGGTTAGTTCTATATTTTGGTCCTCAAGCTCTGAGATTCTTTCTTCTGCTTGGGTAATTCTGCTTTCCATGCTTATCAGTTTGTTATTTATTTCATTCACAGTATTCTTTATTACTGTTATCTCAGATATCAGCTCCTTTCTAGTTTCTTCTTGAGTCTCCTCAATTCTTTTCAATCTCTCCATTAATGTCTTGATATCTAGGTTTGTAGTTTGAGACCAGTCATTCTTGGGGCTCTTCATTGTTTGCATTGCGAAGTCAGTTTTCTCAGTGTCTGCCCTCCCAGGCGTCTGGGAGAGACCTATATTCTTCTTTTGGTTTTTCTTCATTTGTGTTGATTTTTCTTTCGTCCCAGGAAACCTAATTGCAGCGGCTGTGAGCTCCAAGAAGGCGCCAAGCGGGGATGGGCCGGGGTTCACTCTAGTCCGTGCAGCAGGTTCCAGCTGGTGGCTTCCTGGTGGCTCAGCCCGGCATGTGGCGCTCCAGCTCTGCGAGGTGCCGCCGCTGCATGACAACAGCTCCAACTCGGCTCCTGCAGGTACTGGCCACCCTGCTGGGGGCTCTGTGGTGCGGGCGAAGGCCCCCGCCCGTGGCCGGATGGCAGTGCCTCAGGTGAGCAGGCCACCCAGCCAGGGCTGTGGGGGATGGCGCAGTGCTCCAAAATATTATTAATAGCCACACACAGTTAATACATTTGGGAATCCATGGCGGGAGTTGAGATGCTACTTCCTGCATCTGATAACTGTACATTGAGAGCCAGCTGTGTGCCATGTGCCATGCCAAACACTGGACTCACTGTGGAACCCTTGCCTCCAACTTGTTCATAGATTTGTCTGAAATTTAGAAGATAATCTTAAACTGGACCAAGAAAAGCCAATACAATAAATAAAACATATAAAGAATAGTTTTCTTAAGAAATGAATCATCAAGGGTAGCTGCATGATGAACGTTTGTATAGCTAACCCTGAATTGTACCCCACATTTTTAAAATAAAAGAAAGTAATGAAATTAACCATCAACTATAGTTTAAGTACATTTTTGTATTTCATTTTTTTAAACAAATTTTTTATTTTAAAATTGTGTGGTACAGTTAAGGGTCAGGTTTACAAATATGCATCGTTCAGGCACCCTTGTTGATAAGGGGTGTCCCTCCATCCCCAGACAGATATTGACTACCGTTAATCCCACAACCCTTGCCCTCCCTGTCCCCTCCCATAGTTTCCCACCACTGTCGATCCTTTTCTTATAGTATTACGATAGATGTTCAAGGTCCACTTATGAGTGAGAACATGTGATACTCAGATATTTGTTGCTGTGAAAGTTTGATAAAGAGAAGAAAACAAATGTGGACTCTTTCCCATTATTCTCTAAAGCAGTGAAACTGACCTTAGTTTAAAGCCACTAATGGTTCCTTACATGTATGCTTCTGTGTTTAAAGACACAATTGGTGTTCATTTAGTTCATTTAGTTCATTTAGTTCATTTAGTTCATTTAGGCATTGGGTTATAGACCTGTTTTTATACCATCTTAGTGCAGGAAATATGTGTGTTCCAATCAAGTAAATAGTGCACATACTATAGATTTATTTCTGCTGCCATTTGTAGAACTGTAAAATAGCAACAAAGAATAGCAAAATGTTAAGAGCTTGAATGACCTTATAATCCTCTAGAGTTGTGCTCCCCATCCTTATAGAGTGTGGGAAGTTACTTAAAGACTGGAATTTCCAGAATGATAGACACTGTAATTTCAGTGTATTCACACACACACACACACACACAGAATGCTCATTTATTTGGCTTCAATACTGATGTCTTCAGAGTAATTGCCTCACCATGGGAAACACTGATGTAGTCCAGCCTCTTGATTCAGGTGAGGTATGTTGGCGTCAGAAAGTGAAGTAACTTTGCCAGGATCACACAGAGTTGAAAATAGATGCAGGCTGGGCTCAGTGGTTCAGCCTGTAATCCCAGCACTTTGGGAGGCCGAGGTGAGTGGATTGCCTGAGGCCACGGGTTCAAGACCTGCCTGGGCAACTTAGTGAGACCTCATCTCAACAGTAAATCAAAAAATCAGCCAGGTACGGTAGTGCATGCCTGTAATTCCGGCTACTTGGAAGGCTGAGGCAGAAGGATCACCGGAGCCCAGCAGGTTGAGGCTGTGGTGGCCGGGAGCAGTCACTGCATTCCAGTCTGGGTGACAGAGTGAGACTCCAACTCAAAAAAAAAAAAAGAAAGAAAATAGATGCAGATGCCACACCCTCTGAACCTGCGCTGTCCAGTATGGTAACCTCCAGCCCTGTGGGACTACTGAGTGCATGAAAAGGGGCGAGTCCAAACTGAGGTGTGTTGTAAATGTAAAATACACACACGAGATTCAAAAACTTATTACAAAAGAAATGTAAACTATCTTGTCAATGATTTTTAAAACATTAATTGCACATTGAAATGATAACTTTTGGAGATGTTGAATTGGGTTAAGTGTATTATTAAAAATAATTTCACCTATTTCTTTTGAGTTTTTAAAGGAGGTTATTAGAAAATTTAAAATCACACATTGCATATTTTTATTGGACAATACTACTTTAAACAGTACTGATCCTTTTGTAATGAGTTTCTACCCATGGTACCTTCCTATATCATTCATAAATTCACTCATTCATTCACTAGCAAAGGTTACTTTTTTTGGTAAATTTGTGTGGTTTTTGTGTTTTCTTTGGAAAAGTACCAAAATAAACTTTATTCACTGAAATAACTGTCTTGGGATGGTTTAAGAAAACTGTTCAATATGCTGGCAAGGATGTGGAAAAAAGGGAATGCTTTTATGCTGCTGGTGGGAATGCAAACTAGTTCAACCTCTATGGAAACCAATGTGGCAATTTCTAAAAGAACTAGACATTAACCTTCCATATGACCCAGCAGTCCTCTTACTGGGAATATACCTGAAGGAACTCAAATCATTCTACCAAAAAGATACTTCTATACACATGTTTATTGCAGCACTAGTCACAATAGCAAAAACATGGAGCCAACTGTGCTGCCCAACGAAACTGGACTGGATAAAAAAATGTGGTACATATACATGATGGAATATTATGCAGCCATAAAGAAGAACAAACATATGTACTTCACAGCAACTTGGATGAATCTAGAGTCTATAATATTCAGTGATCTATCACAGGCCCAGAGAACTGAGTACCACATGTTCTCACTCATAAGTGGACCCTGAAAATTTACCATAATACTGTAAGAAGGGATTGGCAGTAGTGGGATACTGCTGGGATGGGATGGGGCACATAACATCAGTAAGGGTACCTGATGTTATACCAGGCAAATTGGGGACCAAAGGGAGTCCCAGACTTTACCTGTATGATGTCCACTTGCACACCTAATCCTGAATTGTGCCCTACATCTTTAAAATAAAATTAAAACTAAAAAAATTAAAAAATATATTAAAAAAAAAGAAAGCTGTTCACTCCATCAACAAATAGGAATGCCAGGCACAGCAGCCATGCCCTAAGGGAGAAAACCAGCGTGGCCAAATGCTGTCTGTCAGGAGGGGCCCAGGCATTGTAGACAACTCCCAGGGGCACTGAGCACAGACTGAAACTCATGTTTGGTTTCAGAGTTCCTCCTCTCTCCAGCTGTTCCGCTGCTTCTCATCTGGGTGTCTCCTCTCTTCCACATGCAATAGGTTACTTTACCTTGTGGCTCCTAATTCTCTCCCTAAGGTTGCCATGCCCCCATGTGCCACTCTATTTGCATGATTCTCCTGCCTCTGCTACCATGGGGCTCTGGGTGTTGTTTCTTTCATATCTCCATGGTCTCACATGTTTGACCTTTTGACCGTGCTCTTCCTCTTCCCAAACATCTTTTCCCACTTGTTTCTCTAGCAAATTGAGATTAATCCTCAAGACTTAGCTCAGACATCCTTTCTTTGACTTTAGAGACTGAATTAGGGTCAGGAAAGTCTCCTAAAAATTTGCTATTCAAAGTGTGCTCCACAGACTGCCAGCAGCATCAGGACCTGGGAGGTGGTTGGAAGTGCATGATCTTCAGCTCCACTCCTGAACTTCTGTATCAGAACTTTCATGTTATTCAGATGCCTTGGTGTTTCAGCTGCACATTACAGTGTGAGTAGTGCCACCTCTAAGCACCATATTCATGCTTTAATTAAAACACAGATTGCGTAGTCACTTTCTGAGACATGAACAGCAACCTCTGCTAGGTTGCAATCTGAGATTGGAGGATATCTGGTTTATCTTTGCACCCCCAATACCCAGGAACTTAGTAGTTACCTAATATATGTACCTGAACAGATTAAAAGATGATGTTTCCAGTGGAAAGAGCTTAGCTGTGGATACAGATTTTGGAGTCACTATGCATGAAAAGTAGACTCTTGCAAGTAGTTGGGACTGGCCAGAGAGATCATATAGAGAGAGCAAGAAGAGAAGAAGGCCCTTATCACAATATGTCAACATTTAAGAAATAGGTGGCAGAGAGAAAAAAAGAAGAGGATTATATCAAAGTAGATAAGAAATATTGAAGGCAGACCACAATGACAGTGAGGAGAAGTGCCCAAGAAAGAAGGGCAATTCGATCACATAAGTCTCAGGTCAATGATATTGGATGGTGCTTAACTTTCTGGGTTTATAGGGCAGGTATGGTGGCTCACTCCTATAATCTCAGTGCTTTCGGAGGCCCACATGGAAGAATTGCTTGAGGTCAGGGGTTTAAGACCAGCCTGGAGAGCATAGCAAGATTCCTTGTCTACAAAAATTTGAAGAATTAGCTGGGCTTGGTGGTCCATGCTTGTAGTCCCAGCTACTTGGGAGGCTGAAGCAGAAGGATCACTGGAGCATGGAGTTGGAGGCTACTGTGAGCTATGATCATGGTACTGCACTCCAGTTTGGTTGACAGAGCGTTAGCCTATGTCTAAAAAAAGTTATGGGCTTGCAATGAATTCGAAATTCTCAGACGGCTCAATAGGGCTTTCATGCAAGTTGTATGTGAAAAGAGTGCTTCTCATGAGCTGGAAAGTGAGTAGCAGGTGAGGTGGCAACATTTGCAATGTAGAGCATAAAGCATTAGAATCCTAGTTTGAAAGTCAATGAAGGGTCCGAGCAAGGAATTGCTTAAGAACGAGAAATTATACCTTCCTTGTATAATGGATTATAAGTCCCTAGTAACTGTGACCACATCTTAATGGTCTTTATTTCTTCAGGATGCTCCTTAGAGACTCCATTACCTATAGGAATCTATTACCTGTGTTTTAAGTTGTAATGGATTAAATAAGAGATCAAGGAGAAAAATAAATATGATTACTGAAGTCCTCAAACCAGTGAGCAGTTATGTGACTCTTTCAAAATTAGGTAAGAGGCCATTTTAGGGAGTGTCACTCCTATGTCCAACTGGGGCTAGGACTAGGCTGAGATGAATGAGACACTCACCTTGGGCATCCTCTTAATTTAGTACCCTAAGTACTTTCCTCAACCTAGTCATGGCCCTGTAAAGTCAAACTAATTGAAATATTCTTCTTTGATGAACAGGCTACATATCATTTGGGAGAGCTGACATGTTGTGAGTGTTCCAGAAATATAGTTCTCTCCTCCTTAGTATTCTATGTCCTCTCCTCTCCAAATAGAATATTTATTTCATGCTGTCTCATTTTTTATTATAAGAAGATAAATTTTATGACTGAGAATTTTTTTCCAGGAGAGATTAACTACAGAATAACCAGCAATTTCAATATATCTGCATCAGGGAACAAGGGCATGTTATCGCCAATTAACTAACAATGAGCGTCTCCTGCTAAGCCGTATAATGAGTAATTTAAAGCTTTCAACTTATCTTCGGAGGAGAAAATGTTCTACAATGTGTAGTGTGGGTTTACTCCTGAGAGACAAATTTAGAAAAACGTTTGCTCAATTTCATGATAAAGACCATGTTTACACCAGCGTGAGAAAGTTGAGTATTTGGAAAAACTGTGGTGAAATCTCTCCAGTTGTGTTGCATGCTTCATTTTTCTCTAAGCCTTTATTTAGCTTCAATTACTATAAAAACAAAGCAGCAGGTTAAAGAGATTTTCAAGGAGTTTCAAAACCTGAGGGGAAATACTATACATTTTCTGGCAAATATAGACATTGCAACACTTATTTTGATCACGAAGAGAGAAATAAATCCTGGAAGTGTTTTCAGAAATTTCCGGGAACATAATTTCCCCTAAAATATCAACAACAAAACTCCTATTAAAGAAAGAACATCATAACAAAAATTTTTCTCTGCCTTAAAAAATGTTGCTATAAAGCCAGTATGGTCAAATGGCTTGAGAGTACTTTAAGAAATGAAGATCTCATCAGTCATTTGTTTAAATATTTCAAGATGCTACTTTGTGACCTACTCATATTTTTTGTGTTATTATGCCCTTATCCCTGATCACTGTCATATTGTCTAAGTACAAAAGTGGTGGACTCTGCCCAAAGCTTTCCATTATTGCTTTATTCATATGCCAAGAAAGAAGCTTCCAGAAATGGATGTGGGAAAGAAAAGTATCACTAAGAAGGCATTTATAAAGAGATCAAATGGGAAAACCATTGGCTCATGGAGAAAATTGATTAGGACAGTATTATTATCCCATGGGTAAGACTTTCTGGGGAAATCAGGTGGATCAGTAATAGAGAAACAGGCACAATAAAAAGGAAGTGAGAAAAGAGAAGCAAGGTAGAAATATATTGTTTGAGCTCTGTAAAGAAGTGAGCAGGCCCACAATAAAACAGATTTGGTCAGGTTTCCCTGACACGGCAAATGACATTCATGCATTTTGCTTTCTGCTCCAGCTATTGTTAGTATGTGTATCAATAATTAGATAATGATCTTGCAATTTAACTTAGTTTTGGGAATGCTATCTCTGCTATTCTGAATTGAATGAAAAGATTCCCTTACCAGTATGCTAAATAATGTAATGGCATTGGTAGTCTGGTAGTGGTGCTGTTGGTCAAAAGCGGAAGAGAAGACCATGATGAATGGAAAAGGTGATTCTTAGCAGGAAAAAGGTTAGGAGCAAAATGGGAGAATATTTGTATGAATGGATGAAGCAGCGAGAGAGAGATGATGAGTGATTGGGGAGAGCGTACAGCATTAGGACAGGTTACAATGAAGGTGAGAATAGCACAGAATGCTGAAAGAAGATCACCATCTTTCTCCATGAGGCAAGGAAATTGAGGGGTATTTTGGGAGACAACATGGGTGGCTGAAAAGTCAACACTTGGCCAGTAAACATTGCAACTCATAAGACACTGAACTGTATCACATAAATTGCCATCACATCAACTTCTATATCCTAGTCAAAGTCAAATTCCTTCCACTGGCCCACAAAACCTTACATGTTCTGCCTCATTGTGCTAAGCAGACTTTTAAGATGATTTCTAATGATCCCTGCCTCCAAATATTCATAATCTTGTATGATCCCCTCCCTCTTTGATTGTGGTCTGTAACTCACTTCCAAAATACAGAATACAGCAAAGGTGATAGGATGTCATTTCCATGATTGGCTTACAAAAGACTGACTGTCTTTTTAGAAGATCCTCTCTTGCTAGCTTTGATAAAGCAAGATGCCATGCTGGAGAGATTCATATGACAAGCAATTGAGGGTAGCCTTCAGACAAAATCTAGTGAGGCACTGAGTACCAGAGTCCAACATCTCTCAAGGAACTGAATCCTAGCAACAATCACATGAGCAGATTCTTTCAAAGTCAAGCTTTCAGATGAGACCCTCAGATGAGATCACAGTTCCATGAGAGAACCTATATTAAAGGATGCAATTAAACTTTGCCCGTACTCCTGACCCACAGAAACTTTGAGACTATGGATGTTTGTTGTTTTAAGCCACCAAGTTTCTGTGTAATTTGTTACACCGCAATAGATAACAAACATGACTCCATAGCTCTCTGACAACTCCAATTTCTGTCTCCTTGGTTCTTTCCACTGCGGACAGAGTAAGGTCTTTTCTTATTCCTCGCTTCCTCCAGCCTTTCCCAAAAGGTTACATGATCAGTGAGGTACTCCTGTTCATCCTTATTATAATTACTTTCCATTCTTGTTATACTTAAATTTCCTTCAGAGCATTTATTACTACCTAACATTGTGTATATTTTACTTTTAAATTTTGTTTATCATCAGTTTCTCCCCCATTCTTACTAAACTTTAACTAGTAAAAGTAGATATATTTTTGTCTGCTTTTTCCCCTCCCTGCTGCCCCCTTGTCTGTTTTTTTTAACCAATGAATTTATGACTCCTACAATCAATCATACTTAATTCATAGTGTTTGTTGAATGTAGTTGTCAAATGAGTCAACATGTATTTTAAGAATAGTACAAATAAACCATATCCTTTCCAGATAAGCTAAAAACTTTCATATATAAGTGAATCTCATCTTTTTTGAATGTATATATACATACAAAATAATTTAAATACATAAATATCATATATATATATGAGGGGGGCCCCAAAAAATCAGAATTAATATTTGGAGAGTGGGCCCCTTGTAGTACAGGCTTCCCCCGCTAGGTCAGTGTTCTAGGAACCAATCTGCATCAGTGTACCCGCTAGCATTGTTGTGCGAGGCTGCGTTCGGCTTCAGTGAATTTTTTTTTCATTGGAGATTCTTTGAACACATTTGTCCATTTCATGATGGGTGATTTTATGAGCACACCTGCCCACACTGCATTGAGTGTTCAGCAGTTTTTGACCCAAAACAGCATGACCCCCACGCCTCACCCTCCCTATTCACCGGATCTCACTTTCAGCAACATTTTTTGGTTTGTTTTCCTTGATGAAAAAAGTCCTTAGGAGGAAATGTTTTGCCAGTGTGGAAGAGGTAAAACAAAAAATGACAGAAGCACTAAAAGGCATCAAAATTGATGAGTTGAAAAACTGCTTTGAGCAGTGGAAAAAGCATCTTGATAGGTTAATTGCATCAAACAGAGAGTACTTTGAAAGTGACTGAAGTTTAAACATGTAAGAATAAGTACACAATTGTTTATAAACAAATTTCAGTTTTTTGGGTCCCTCTAGTACACATAAATATACACATGCATGTTACAAATTCATGTCTATAAACTGGTTGTGGCTATAAACCATTTCACTTCACAGCTGAGAAATCAATTGCAGCAAAGGCACTACTCAGGAATTCAATTGGTATGTCTGCTCCCCATTGCTCTGTTTCACAGGATTTTTGTCTCTGTTTGCAGAGAGTAGCTTTGCCAATGCAAAACCAATTAGTGGATGTGGAAAGCTGCTTCGCTTTGAACGGCAATGCCTTAAAAATACAGACTCTCCTTCTTGGCGTTTAAAAGCCTGGGAGTTGTGACCACGAGGTGTCATGAGGTCAAAGCAGAGTAGTGGGGTGTAGGGATCTCTGGGGTCTGGGGCTGGGAGGGCTGTGTGGGCAGACTGATAATTGGTTGTCATAATGAGGGCTTCTCTGTGGAGACAGCAGAGCTCATTTGGATGCAGATAGAAATAACAGCATCAACTCCATGGACCATGTTCTTGTTTCTCACGAGGTGGAAGAAGGGTGCATCACCATCACAGCTTCTATAAATTGGCTGTCCAGGGCTGGCCTTCGGAATAGTGTCAAATGTGGATTGTGGCAAATGAGATGGGATAGCTTGTGTTGGCAAATGACTTCCCATGAGCATGATCGCCTTCCAAAATAATTTAAAGACATGAAAATGACCCTTGGAGGGAGCAGGCATCAAAATCACATAACCCATTTGAAGATGGCCTTTTCCTTATATCCAAAGAGTACTTTAAGGGGTTATGGATGGTGCCTCAGCCACTCTGACACTGATATTTCCTGTACTTGGCAGACACAGCAGCAATGGCTTGTGTTTCCCTAGAGTGCCAAGGCCTCTTTAACCCCATGGAGAAGCTGTTCCCCTCTGTTCCCATTTTTTCCTCAAACTCCTCCTCCCCGAGTGTGTTTTTTTCACACTGCCCTTTCACTTTATTGTGGCCAGTTAATGTTCTGTCATTTCTTAGCTTGTCAGTGCTTTAAAAAAAAATCACCGTCATGAGTAACGTGGGCGTTTTCACACGGGACTCAGGAAAATACAAAAGCCTTCAATGCCTGGCGAGGCAGAGAGGCTGGTAGACGTAAATGGGGATGAAATGGGGATTGGACGATAGTAAGAGCAGTCACTCTGTACCAGCTTTTCTGTTTTACATGTCTCATTCCACTCATCCTCACAACATCCCTTTGGGGTCAGAACTATTTTTACCTTATTATATAAAGATGACAACTGAGATATTGAGAGTTAGATGACTGACTCTGAGTGACACACTCAGTAAGTGGCATATCCTGGACTCGATGTTTCTGACTCCAATATCTACTTTCCATTTTTTTTTTCCAAAATCAAGCAACACATACCCATAGTTAAAAATGAAACTCAAGGTGCACAAAAGAACTCATGATGGATAGCAACAGTTTTCTGACCTCTATCTCCATCCCAACCCTTAGGTCCGTTCCTCAGACACAACCTCTTTCTCATTATTTTGACTTTTAATTCTCTTATTACCTTCATGACTCTAAATGTCTACTTTATGCTTCTATTTCTTGATATATTGAGTTTAGGCAGTATCTATGACAGATGATATCTCTGTCATAGAAGATAAGAATTTTATCTATGTACAATGTCCACTTGTATACCTAATCCTGAATTGAACCCCACATCTTTAAAATAAAATATTAAAAAAAAAGAATTTTAGCTACTGCTACATTCCTTTCTTTCCATGTTCAGTGCTGGAAATGTTTAACGATGGACTCTTTGGAGTAATACAAAAATCTAATATTTAATGTTTGCCACTTACTGTGGTGTAAATGTTTAACACCTGACTCTTTGGGGGAAAAAAACATGACCTGATATTTAGTGTTTGCTGCCTACTGTGTTGTACACACTACCATCATGGCTATTTTCAAGCTATCTATACAACATCACAAAATGCAGACTTGGAAAGAGATGAGCACCATCAACTTTCAAAAATTACCAAGTCTTGTACATTTTTGGTCTTCTTCTTTCTCTTCTTTCCACATTACTCTCATTAAAATAAAAAAAATTCTATCAGCCTTTTGAAAGAACGTTTATTACTTCATGTGAGGCTTGTTACAGATATGTTACTGCAAAGTGAGCCATTTTTGCTTCTCCTTTTCACCTAATTAACTTGCCTAAAATCTAGATTAGTAATCAATTGATTGAAGAACAAATATTTATGAAACAAGCATCTCTAGAGTCTTATGGTCTCCTTATTATCTGTTTTAGCTGCCATGCATACATTTAATGGAATTATTCATAGGCATACAAATGTATGCAAAAAATTTTAATCAAGGAAATTTTACCCAAATAACCATGTTAACATTTCCCATTTCTAGCAATAATCATAATCATGGAACAACTTGAAAGATTCTGTTCCTAGTCTTTTGAATGGAATTGGGCTCTCTGTGGCCAAATTCAATTTGACGACAGGCAATCATTTGTCCTGGTTGCTACCTTTATTTCCCCTCTTCAGCCACTGTTTCCTGTTCTAATCCCTTGTGCCTTCAGTTCTTTAGTTCTGAGTTTGGATTTCAGCATGCCTATCTAACTTCTCTCATTTTAGTAACTTGAATGCTGTTTTTGGTTTTCTGTATTTATTAGGTTAGATTTCTTGCTTTCTCTTGACTATTTGTACTCAATTATAGCATCTTCTCTGAGCGAAGGTTTTCCCTTTCTATGACCTGAATCAGGGTTGGCAGTTTTTCTATAAAAGGCCAGCTATTGCATATTTTCGACTTTGTGGGCCATTTTAGTATGAAGGTAGGCAGAGATAATATGTAAGTGAATGAGTGTGGCCATGTTCTAGTTGAACTTTGTTTACAAACTCAGGGACAGGCTGGATTTGGTACATGGGCCATTGTTTGCTGATCCTTGCCTAAATCTAGGTCATCCTCCTTGGTCTGGCCAGCTCCAGTCCAGCTCAACCCAGGGGGAAAGATTTGGATAAGAAAGTATTATAGCTATTTCTTTTTATCTATGATAATATACCAGGGAGATGACTGAGAAAGTGTAAAATGTGGACACATCACAATGCAAATTGTGCCCTATGCCTTTATAGCTGTATTATCCTAACTGTGTTGATGGCAGTACTGTCTTTTTAAAATGTCTTCTGGTGAAGGAGTTGAACAAGAGCTAAAGGGAGCAGGCTTGAAGTGGACCATACAGTCTTCCCAATAATTAAAAAACAAAAATGGGTTTGAACAGAAGATGAAATAAAGAGAGAATCTGGTATTTAAAAGGAGGAGCATTTTCCATCTTAGTTCCAGCTACCTATTGAAAGTCATTGATGAGCTGGGCTCGGTGGCTCAGCCTGTAATCCCCCGCCTTTGGGAAGCTGAGGTGAGTGGATTGCCTGAGCCCGCGGGTTCGAGACCCGCCTGGGCAAATTGGCGAGACTTCATCTCTACAGTAAATAAAAAATGAGCCGGGCGTGGTATCACGCGCCTGTAGTTCCAGCTACTTGGAAGGCTGAGGCGGAAGGATCGCCGGAGCCCAGTGGGTAGAGGCTGCGGTGGCCGGGAGCGGCCACTGCACTCCAGTCTGGGTGACAAAGTGAAACTCCAACTCAAAAAAAAAAAAAAAAAGAAAGTCATTGATGGCCAGGAGCAGCGGCTCGCACCGGTAATCCCATGTAATCATGCCTGAGCCCATAGGTTCAAGACCAACCTGGGCAACATTTATTGGTGAGACCTCGTCTCTACAATAAGTTAAAAAAAATTAACTGAGCATGCTGGTGCATGCCTGTAGTTCCAGCTACTCGGAAGTCTGAGGCAGAAGGGTCTCCTGAACCCAGCAGGCTGAGACTGTAGTGGCCATGAGTGTGCCACTGCACTCCAGCCTTGGCGACAGAGTGAGATTCCGACTCAAAAAAAAAAAAAAGTCATTGATAAAAACTGTTTGAGGGAAAGGTCCCAGTATTTCTCTTGCCCTTGAATTCTGTCAATTTCATAGTACTGTGTCTTGTCCTAGAATATACTAAATGAATATGCATTTGCCTATTTACAGAGAGTTTCTTCTCTTATTCTTCTGTGTGGTTGATTTGAAGTTGCTCGGCATTTTGTGACCACCAACTGCCAATTTTCCTTTTCAGTCACATAGCCTAGAACTGTATTCAAGGTATACAGCAGATCAGCTTTTTATTTCTGGCAGTATTTAAATTTTTTATTTAAAAGTTTTAATTATTCATTGACCTTTGTGGAATTTACACCATGATCTCCAATTCTCTTTTCATTGTGATGACATTTTGGGTAGGGTTTCTTTTGAAAATGTGGATAATCTTTTTCAAATAAATGAATAATTTTTTTTTCTGATTGTAGAAGGACCAACAAAGTATGGAGGCTATGATGTATGGCAAATGAATTGACTTTGAAGCTGGAAGATTCCGGGTTTGAATTGGGAGCTCTGCCCTCACACTATAATCTTGACCAAACTGCTTTGTCCTTCTGAAGACAAAAATGATGCATTTTAAAAAAGGGAATAATAATTTCTACCTTTTGGGATAGCTATAAGAATAATAAATAATGTAAACAAAGCCACTCACACAATGCACTGCACAAAGTACTTGCTCAATATATGACAAATAGCATAAGAAGAAGAAAATATGTGTGGAATGTAATATACTTTTTTTTTTTTGAAAAAGAAAAGAATTTATTTGCCCGGCATCAAGACATGTGTATGGGTAATCCTCCATCATGTTAATGCACAGCTAACTAACAGAAAACCAAAGTTATTTAACAATCTACTTGTTGGCATATAAATGATGAGTATGAGTAATAAAGGAAAATAAAATAGAAACAAGTCCTCAGTATGCTCTCTTAACTAAATGCGTGACATTTTAAACCCTTTTGTGTTACCATAGGAGCAAATATTTTTTACTGACAGAATTTTAGTCTAAACAAATTATTTATATTAGATGCCCTCAAGCTAGCAGTATGCAGTTTTGTTCAAGAAGTGATGAGTAAATCAGTCCCTGGGACTTTTATTCGATTTTGATTTTCTCTCATTTAAAAAAATATCCGAACAGGCCATGCTTAGCATAAATATTAGAATTCACAGAATGAAAGCTGCTTATGAGTCAGTTTCTAGTGTCTTTTGGAATGTAATATACATTATACTAATGAGTGCATGACGAAAATTATTTAATTAGTTAAGCTAAAGTGGTGCAATAAACCCATTAAATTAAAGAATTTCATTGAAAACAACTTTAAAAATAATTATTTTATTTTTAATTGACAAATAACAAATGTACATATTCATGGGGTAAATAGTGATGTTTCCATATGTAATGTTAGTAATCAGGTCAGGTAATTAGTATATCCACTATCTCACACATTTATCATTACTTTGTGATGGGAATATTCAATATTCTCCTTCTAGCTATTTGAAACTATTAATATATAATATATTTTTGTTAAGTATAGTCATCCTACAGTGTTGTAGAACACTACAGCTCCTTCCTCCTATATAGCTGTAATTTTGTATCCTTTAACAAATCTCTTCCAGTATTTCCCTTCCCCCTACCCTTCCCAGACTCTAGGGTCTTCCGTTCTACTTTTTTGCTTCTATGAGATCAACGTTGTTTTAGCTTCCACATATGAATGAGAATATGGGGCGGGGGCCTAAAAAATTAGGTTTTTTGGAGGGTGGGCCCCTTGTAGTACAGGCTTCCCCACTAGGTAAGTGTTCTAGGATCCCATTGCATCAGTGTACCAGCTAATGTTGTTTTGAGAGGCTGCATTTAGCTTTAGTGAAATTCTTTTGGAGATTCTTTCAGTGCATTTGCCCACTTCATGGTGGGTGATTTATGAGTGCACCTGCCCACACCATGCTGAGAGTTCAGCAGTTTTTGACCCAAAGTGGCATGACCTCCATGCCCCACCTTCCCTTTTCACCAGATCTCACCTCGAGCGACTTTTTTTATTTCCCCAGATTAAAAAAAAAGTCCTTAAAGGGAAAGTTGTCGCCTATGTGGAAGGGGTGAAACAAAAAATAGTAGAACTAAAAGCACTAAAAGGCATCAAAATTGACAAATTCAAAAACTGTTTTGAGTAGTGGAAAAAACTTCTCAATAGGTGTATTGTATCAAACAGAGAGTACTTTGAATGTGACTGAAGTTTAAACGTGTAAGAATACACAATTTTTTAAATGAATAAATTCCAATTTTTTGTGTTCCCCCTTGTATGTGGTGTTTCACTTTTTGTTCTTGGCTTATTTCACTCAATATAATGTCCTCTGGTTTACTTCATGTTGCTGCAAATGACAGGATTTCACTCTTTTGATGGTTGAGTAGTATTCCATTAGTATATAGATAGGTAGACAGACAGACAGTGACTTCATATCTTGGCTACTGTGAATAGTGCTGCAATAAACATGGAGGTGTAGAGGTCTGATTTTCTGATATAATGACTTCCTTTCTTTTGAATAAATTTCCAGTAATGAAATTTTTGTGATCATATGGTAGTTCTATTTGTACTTTTTTGAGGGAACTCCATACTGTTCTCCATAGCTTGCATTCACATCAGCAGTGTATAAAAGTTCCCTTTTCTCTGCATTCTCACCAGCTTTTGTTAATTTTTTGTCTTTTGGATAATAGCCATTCTAACTGGGGTGAGATAACTTATTGTGATCTTGAGTTTTGCTTCCCTGATGCTTAGTGGTGATGAGCATTTCAAAACCTATATTTGTTGGCCATTTGTATGTATTCTTTTGAGAAATGTCTGTTCAGATCTTTTGCCCATTTTTATATCAGATTTTTTTTTTGCTGTTGAGATGTTTCAGTTTTATATATATTCTGATCTTCTAGCAGATGAGTAGTTTGAAAATATTTTCTCCTATTCTATAGATTGTCTTTTCACTCTGTTGAATGTTTTCTTTGCTGTGCAGAAGTTTGTTTATTTTTACTTTTGCTGCCTGTGCTGTTGAGGTCTTATTAAAATATTTTTCGAGACCAATGTCCTGAAGCATTTCTCCCATGCTTTCTTCTAGTAGTTTTATTGTTTTGGGTCTTACTTACACGTAGGTTTTTGAGCTAATTTTTTTAAAGGTGAGAGTTGGAGATCTAGTTTTATTTTTCTACATGTGCATATCAAGTTTTCTCAGAAAGATTTATTGAAGAGACTATCCTTTCCCCAATGAATGTTCTTGGAAATTTTGTCAAAAATCAATTGGCTATAGATATATGGATTAGTTGCTGGGTTTGCTATTCTGTTCGTCTGGTCTATGTGTCTGTTTTTATGCCAGTACCACATTGTTTTGGTTACTACGGCTTTGCAATATATCTTGAGGTCTGGTAGTGTGATAATTCCAGCTTTGTACTTTTTGTTCTGAATTGTAAAAGCAAATTTAAAATTTATGCTAAGGAGGTAACATAAAGTAGGAGAACATAAATAAGTATAATTGTTCACTGTTTCTAACTCACAGTTGCCAGTAATCAGTATTCTTTTTAATTGGTTTTTGATTACTAAAAGCAGTAGCAAATCATTGTTACTTAGGTTCCTATTCTGTGTTCAACTTTTGCTAAATCCTGAGGGACAGTGCCCTGACCCCAAAATAGGGCAGAGTTTCCTGTTGGATTACCTAGACGTCATGCAGAGGCAGTTAGCCTTTGAGCACATGTAAGCAGGTCCTCCTTATACCATGCAAGGACAGAATGCATTGCATTAAGGTAACTGAGCAACAGCAGATTTGGAGAAAATTATTTCAGTTCTCTGAGTTTCAATTTTGCCATCTATGCAACAAGAAGATTTGATGTTTTTAGCCTTTGAGGTTTTTTGTCAGTTCCAATATTCTATGATTCCAAGGCATTTCCATTGCTGGATTCAGGAGAGTTTGATTTTATTTCCAAACCCTCATTTGAATGACTCAAACCCATTTTTACTTTTGGCTTTTTGAGACTCAGGAACTGGTTTTTCTTTATTTTCTCTTTTCTAGCATCTATTTTAGTGCTAGGAACATATAGGTGCTTAGTAATAAAGACAAGGTACCAAAGGAACTAAAGCTGACCCTTG
Organism: Cephalopachus bancanus; assembly: GCA_027257055.1. Classification (NCBI taxonomy): domain Eukaryota; kingdom Metazoa; phylum Chordata; class Mammalia; order Primates; family Tarsiidae; genus Cephalopachus; species Cephalopachus bancanus. Next base: position 88,439 of record JAPVLO010000942.1, read on the forward strand.
AACATACAGGGGTTAAAGTCACTTTCATCCTTCCCCAGCACACATACACAGTAAAAATCTGCATATAAATTTTGACTCCCCCAAAACTTAACTACTAATAGCTTAACTGTTGACCAGAATGCTTACTGATAACACAAGCAGTTGATTAAAGCATATTTTTGTTATATTTATTATATCCTGTATTTGTACAATAAAATGAGTTAGAGAAAGAAAATGTTATTAAGAAAATCATAAGGAAGAGAAAAATATATTTTCTATTCATTAAGTGAAAATGGATCATCTTAAAGGTCTTCATCCTTGTCATTTTCATGTTGAGTGGGCTGAGGAGAAGGAGGAAGAGAAGGGGCTGGTCTTGTCGTCTCAGGGATTACAGAGGTAGAAAACCCACATATAAGTGTACCCATGTAATTCAAACCTATGTTGTTAAAGGGTCAATTGCAATTCAGTGTTGACTAGAGTGGAATATATTGAAATAGGTCTCTAGCATTGGGATTTTGCCACCTTGCATGCAAAGACCTTTTATTTAACTTTGAGGCAAGATGAACTTTAGGGGCCATGCTGTATTGTCCATCCTACCCACAAACCATGCCGTGAAGCATCACGGTTTCCAAAATGATGTAATGATGAGGTTGTTAGCTAACTAGCACTCACTCATCTACGACTTCATGCTTGGAAGAACATTTGTTTGGCTTTTATTTCATTAATTTAAAAATTTTAAAAAGACCAGCATATGACAGCATGTCTCCTTATCAGTTCATAACTTTTCCAGTCAAAAACCAAAGCAAAGTCTTTTGGTAGACATCCTACAATTTCAATTTTTGGATTCCCAATAATGATACTAAACAACAGGAGAGCAATTTGATAAATCACTTCACTACTCATTTTCAAAATTTTCTATTAATTTATTAAAGACTATAAAGTCTGCCATCCTCATACAGCTGTATTAAAAAGTCCACATCTATTCATGTTCTCTGTGTTGTTAAATGACAATTAAGAAAATTAATCTCTGAAATGTATTAACTCTTTTTGCAGTGGAAAGTAATTGATCGTGGGAGATTATCGTCAGCCAACCCTTGAATTTCAGGCATATAACCTCTGCAGAAAAGTTTAAAAACAATTAGAAAAATGCTATCCTCTGCTTTTTACAAAAGTTATACAAGAGATGTCAGGGGATACAAATTTATCTCCTAGAATATCTGACCTATTTCCCCATCTCCCTGCCATTAGTTCACCTGATAGCTGCAGTTATTCAGATAGTGAGAATTCGCATAATGTTCTTTGATTAAAGTCATGCTAGGATTAATTTCCTAATCATTGGAGATGGTTTAAAATACTGTTGGCTATGGTGGACACTTTTAGCACTGTAATTGCATGTGGATCAGTTATTCTTCCATTGCTTGTTTATCTTTTTTCTTATTTTCAATAAAAAAAACAAAGAGTCCTCTTTCCTCTCCCTCCCCCATCCCCCATGCCTCTAAGATCCCTGCTCTGGCAGCTGCAGAATCCACATGGCAGCAAGGTTCTGACTCTTGCAGCTGCTGGCTGCACTGTCCCTAAAGCTCTGCACTGTGAACTCAATCCAAGATCATTGTCTCCATAGCAACTGGGGCAGCCTTGAACAGGTTACTATCAAGACAAGTGGAGCAGCCACAGGTTCCAGAATTTCCATTTGGAAAATGCAATTGTGGACAGATATGTTATTTAATAGATATGTGTTGCTGAAACCAGTTTCTCTAAATTCCTGAAAAATCAAGTAAAATTTCTATATATTAGTAGGACTTGGTTTTGAGAGGCACTCAATGGAGAATCCTGTAATAAATCGGATATCTCTAGTCTCCCAACAATTTCTTTTTAGTATACACTACACTGAATATGAACAAAGTACACCTGTGAGATTTTATCCAGTTCTATTTTGCTAACTCCTTATTCATTAAAGATGAACCCCATAGTCGGGGAAAAAGAAGAATTGTCTATCTATTTCTCTCTGATTATTGTGAATGACCTATGACTATCAAAGCCTTCATGTCTATCAATGTTTTTGCTTCTCTCTGAATCTCTGACTGTGGTTTGTTTCTGAGATGTAAGTTTCTATCCATTCCCACTTTTGGATTACAAGTGAAAAATCAAGATACGACGTTTTCACACCCATTTTTCAAATAATTTCGTGTTAAGTAGACACTATTTAATAGATAATGTACTTGCTATTTAGAACAGACTCTCCAGAACTATGTCTGCAACTGCATTATAGCCCTGCCATGGCCAGAGACCTGATTTGGATCATGCTGACGTTTTCTGGATGCATCCTGTGTTCCAGGCTCGCCTGAGGGTACTGCCTTTTGATCCTCTCACCCCACAAGCCTGTGAACTAGGCAGGGCTGGTTGTCAATTAATGTATCCTAGTGTGTAGCTGGCTCCACAGTGGTCTACATGGGCCATGTGAGTTGTTAGTACTCCTTCTCATTGGTTGGCACCTGTGCTGCATAATGCTTAAATGTTTTGAATATCACACTTGGAACGTGGTGTTATTTGTACTCTTTTACAGAATCTAAAGGAACCTCTAAACTTGCAGGAAAAAAACTGTTCTAGAAGGTTACCATCTCATAATGGCTTAATAATTTGGAGTCACCCTTTGGGTTTGATTAACAGTGATGCTTTAGTTCTACATTTTAGGAGCCATGTTGCATAAATAACTTATGCAACTTATCTCTTTCCTCAAAATTGAAAGATGAGGATGCTTTTTGTATTTTTACATGACTAGAACCCACAGGTTATCCACTAGGGAATACACACACACACACACACACACACACACACACACAATGTTCTATCACTTTCTCTTTGTTTATTGCTGTGTGGTTACCTTTAGCAGCAATTTAAAAAGGTTTGTGACAAGTGAGCAAGTAGTTGTACTATTGATCAAATGTCCAGGTGAGGAACTGTTATAACAGTGATGGGTGGGTAATCCATATATTCAGACTCACAGGATATATTCTGTTCTCCAAAGAAATTGGGCAAAGGTGTTTGCCACAACTCCTTGTTGTTACCAGCTCTCAGATTACAGAACTAGGATTTACAAAGATGTTTGCTGAAAGACTGAAATGCAAGCTGATGAGTAAAATTAGAGACTATAAAATGATCTTTTGATTTAAAGGAAGAATGGACTCCATTGTCTCATTGAGAAAACATTCAGTGTGGTTCAATTTATAAATTTAGAGTGTGGTTTGATCATTTTATTTTAAAAGCACAATTGTACTTGGAGAGTCCATGCTAAACACTTTCTTTACGCCTGACAAGTGAATAAAAATGTGCAATAAATCCAATTGCTCTGAGATGGAAAAGAATGTACAAATCATCAGTATTTTTAGAATATCATTATACTTCAAACTTCTCACGTGCTTTCATCAAGTGAACGCAATTCACAATGTTAAGGCAATTTAAACAAAGATTTTTGGTGGAACTACATTTGAGATGGAATCTGTAAAATATGTTCAAAATGATTAGTTACCAGCTCTTAAATTATAGAACTAGGTTTTACATACTAAAAATCACACCGAAACCCCTAATATTAACTTTAATTCCTTCAGCGTAACCTTATAATGTATGTTAATCATTTATAATGCATGCCAATTCTTTTCCTATCTGCCATTTCTCATTTCTAAAAAGTGGGAAACAGCCTGGCATTTGACTCTGGAAATAAACAATTTAGAAAAATCTTGGGGGAAACTCACTTCGAAGTGAAATATTCATTTATGTTTTTATTGCTCATTACTTTAAACTGTTCCTTGGATGCAAATCCTAACTTGCTGTTTAGTGATTCTAGTTAGCCCTTTCTGAAAAAGAGCAAGAAAAAAGTTTATTGGCGATGAAGTTTAGCAGCAAAGGAAAATCTATTCTTCAACCTCCCATATTTACAGATTATCTCCAGGGGGTAGAAATTGTAAAATCAGATAATCTTTGGGAGAAAAGCAATTGTTGAAACGTGTATAGGTAGACTTATTTTCATATATATTTTATTTCAGAATGGGACTATTAGGAAATTTTACATTGCCAAAAGTGACCTACAGAGAGTGTCTAGGAAAAGTTCACTTTACTGGTCAATGCAGAGACCCAGAAAGCCAGAGAGATACACAGATGGATTGAAAAACACAGAGACACACACCTTCCCAGAGACACAGGGTAGACAAGGAGACATCTTCTCTAAGCTGAGCCGAGCAGAGACACAGAGCCTCAGACAGGAAGAGCCCTCACCTTGCTCTTTGTATGGACTTCCAGTCAGTCCTCCCACCCCATCTGAACCCAATTTCAGAAGATCCTGGGAGTTCAGAATCCTTGTCCTCTCTGGAATTTGTTGGTGGAAGTTGTGGAATTTTCCTCAGGATGGTCTAGGGTTCTGTCACTGCTGTGGCAAGTCCAGCTTTACAGCTTTCCAAATTCTCCTGCCATGTCTCTTTACCCCTTCTCATTGTACTGCTCTGTCCCACTGAGGCTGATAAAGAACTGTGAATTTTGAGGTGTCAGAAATCCTTTCGGGCTTTGCGGAAGACCCTTGCTGGGCTGATGAACAAAAGAACCTGTTCCAACTTGTCTGGATAGCCTTGTGGCCTCATCTGTTCTGCCCCATGCAGACTGCTCAGCACAAGGCTCTCTGAGAAGGCTGGGTCTTACTCTGTTACCCAGGCTGAAGGGCAGTGGTGTGATCATAGCTCGCTGCAGCCTCAACCTTCTGGGTTCAGTGATCTTCCTGCCTCTCCCTAATAGCTGGGACTACAGGCGTGCATCCCCCCTAATTTATTTTTATTTTTTGTAGGGATGCAGTTCTCACTATGTTGCTCAGGCTGGTCTCCAACTCTTGAGCTCAAGCTCCTGCCTCAGCCTCCCAAAGTACTGGGATTACCAGCATGAGCCACTGTGTCCAGCGTGATATCATTCTTTTTATTATTATAAATAAATATAAACTTTCAGTCCAAAAAAAAAAGTCAATTCAAGGAAAGTAAACTGTGTTCAAAGTAGAGTGAATCACAGTTGGGTAAAAGTACCCAGAGAGAGAAACACAGTCTGTAAAAATTGAGATCCTCAGTAGTAACTCAGTAGTGCAGTCAAGAATGTTGGGTTGGGAGGGGACTGAGCAGAGACAGAAACTAACGGTCCCTGCTGTGGTCCAGGTTGATGAGAAGGCTAGGACATTAGTGGAATGGTGCGAGGCACACAAGGCCAGGTCACGACTCTGACTTTCCAGCAACCCTTGCCTCTAAAAAACCTGAGTAATGAGTCATGCTCAAGTGTGTACAATTTGTTATTTTGTAAACCTGAAATTTTTTTTTGCTGAGTGGATTTCTGTTTTGGTCTTTCAAATGCATATTTTATTTTTTTGTTATTGACAATTTAAATGTAGGCACAATGTTGTACAGAAAATCTATAGAACTTATTTATGGTGTATAACTGAAATTTTACTCCCACTGAATAGCAACTCCCCATTTCTTCACTCTCAGATTACTGGGAACCACCATTCTACTTTCTGTTTCTATGAGTTTGACTATTTTAGAATCCTCATATAAGTGAATCATGAAGTATTTGTCCTTCTGTGATGGGCTTATTTCACTTAGCGTAATGTCCTCTCAGTTCATTCATGTTGTCTCAGAGGGCAGTATTTCCTACTTTTCAAAGGTTAAATAATATTTCACTGTATGTATATACCACGTTTTTGTTGTCTATTCATTTGTTGATGGACATTTAGGTTGTTTTCATATCTTAGCTATCATGAATAATGCAATGAATATGGGAATGCAGATATCTCTTTGAGATCCTGACTTTGATTCTTTTGGATATATACTCAGAAGTGGAATTGCTGGAGCACATTTTTAATTTTCTGAGGAACTTTCATACTGTTTTCCATAGTGGCTGTTTCATTTTACATTCCCATCTACAATGTACAAGGTTTCTAATTTCTCCATATTTTGATAACACTTGTTATAGTTTTTAAAAAATAATAGCCAATATCTGCTCTTTTCAAGCAAAAATAATAAGCAGACATCTGTACATGATAATAATCAGTCTACTTTATCAAGGCTATTTCCTATCTTGGCTGATATATCAGTTTCCTAACTGACATGGCTACAATGGAATCTATTTGAATGAGATTCTATTACAATAAGGAAATCTATTTGTAAGTTGTTACCACAAATCCATGCCTATTTATTGATTTATTTATTTGAAAGATGTGGGTTACAATTCAGGGTTAGGTATACAAATGTTCATTATGCAGGCACCCTTGTTGATGAAGTGTGCCCCCCCCGGCAGATTCCCACTACTGCCAATTCCACCCGCCCCCCCAGCAGTTTCTTACTATTGTCAATCCTTTTCTTATAGTAGTGTAATTACTCAAAGTCCGCTTATGAGTAAGAATATGTGATACTCAGTTCTTTGTTTCTGTGATACATCACTCAGTATTATAGACTCTAAGTTCATTCAGGTTTTCATGCTGTTTTAGAATTGATTTTTTTTTGACACTGACACTGCTCTTTTGTGAAAGGTGTGCATGTGTAGGACATTTGATAATTTGTAAACAAAAAGTAAGCATGCATAATAAAAGTGATGATGTTGTGTGTCATACATAGTTTTCTGCACAGCCATAACAGGATGAGTCATTCTTTCTCTTTTCATCAGGTGAGATACATAAAAATATGTGTAATGTATATGTAAGTTACAAAGCATATTATAAAAAACACATGTTAATCCCTAGAACTTAAATAATAACAATACACTGCACCTGAACTTATGTGCTCCTATACTAGTCCTTCACCCTGTGGCACTCTTATCCCTATCCAAGGTTAACTACTATCTAGAATCTTTCTTGCTTTTGGTGTTTTGTTTGTTTGTTTTGTAATGGCTTTTTAGATTTATCGCATATGCATGTATGCCATTAGGTCTTCCTATGCTTGAGCTTTCTGGGATGCTGTCTAATACAGGGGTCAGCACCTACAGCTTATGGACCAACTGACAGTTTTTGTAAATAAAGTTTTATTAGGCTCATTCAAAAATAATAATAATAGCCATCCTAACATATGTGAAGTAATATCTCATTGTGGTTTTGATTTGCTTTTCCCTGACGATTAGTGATGTTGATCATCCTTTCACATTCCTGCTGGCTGTTTGTGTGTCTTCATTAGAGAGATATCGACTTAAGTTCTTTGTTTTAAAATAAATCAGCTTATTATTTTTAAATTTTTGCTGTTGAGTTGTAGCAATTTCTTATGAATTCTGGATACTAACCCCTTATCAGATGCATGGTCTGAAGACATTTTCTTCCATTCCTTCGGTTGTCTTTGTATTCTGGTGACTGTTTCCTTTGCTGCACAGAAGCTATCTAGCTTGATGGAGTCTCATCTGTCTATTTTTGCTTTTGTCACTTGTGCTGTTGGTGTCATAGCTGAGAAATCTTTGCCTAAACCAATGTCATGAAGCTTTCCCCCTATGTTTTCTTCTAAGAGTTTTACATCTTTAGGTATTACATTGAAATCTTTAATCCATTTTGAATTGTAAGATGGGGTTCAACTTATTTCGTTTGTATGTGGATATTCAGTTTTTCCCAACACCGTTTGTTGAGGAGATCTGTCAAGTTTTTTTAAAGCAGAAATAAAGAAATAATTATGACACCAAGGTTCTTGGCCAATCATTTTGCTGACTATTATGTTGTTGCCATTACAGCAGCATACTAGGAAGCCCTTGTTACAAGTGCACACACACACACACATTGGCACATACACATGCACATAATACATTTACACACTCTGGAGGCAACCTGTAATATATGCCCATAGCCTCCGTGTCAGCCTCACATTGTTAGTTCTAAAGTCATAAGTTTTCATTCTCTTTGCAGAAGATCACACTTTTCTCCTTTTCAGTTTTTGTAGATACTGTCACTACTTAAATCTGGGGATTCTTCTTCCTTTAGTTTTGCTATATAATTGAGTGAAGAAGTCCACAAAGCCTTATTACCTTGCTGTGCCACTCTGCCTCAGACACACATAAAGACACTTTGGTTTTATGCTAATAACTATAGAAATGTTTAAACATTAAACATAAAACATAAAACAGATTTTCCAATTTCTTTTTAAATGTCATCAGTTCTTACTTTATTGAGTTTTACTTGTGATTCCTTCACTGGGATATGTTGTAGAAATATGTGGCTTTCAAATTTTATTATCCAGAGGTTACGGTTTCACAAATGTACTTTTCCTTCTGTTTTACCTTTAGTTATAATCAAATAAAAAATGTGCAAAAATTAACAATAGTTATCCTAATATTTTAAGTGGGAAATTTATATCTCTAGATTCCAGGTTATGTTATCTTTTGTGGTGGTCATTGGGTCATTAGACAACAGATATTCTAGTTCTCCTCTTTTTTTAGGTACATGGTAAGATGTTGAATATGGCTACATGACATGATTTGGTCAATGTAATTGATTGGAAGAAACATGACTTGCTTCTGGTTGGCTTTAAGCCAGTGCATGATTCATTATGTTTCTTTCCTCTACCCATGTGATCATGAAAATACCTGCTGTTTTGGAGGCACCATCAACCTGGGTTCTCAAGGGACCTTAATGAGTAGAGCTTGCTATGTGTTGGTCAGCAACCATGAGTAAACAATAAATTGTTTGATTAAGCCATTGGACTTTTAGGATTATTTGTTATACAGCATACCTTAACCAACCTGACTAATGTACCATTCGATGGAAACTGTCTGTCCTTGCAGAGGATGCTGTTATGTGCTGCTCAGATCCCTCTTCAGGACTGAGGAACTCATTTCCACAGCTGTTTTCTACATTGGTAGCTGACAGATCATAGCTACTGACATCCTTCTCCTAGGAAATGTATGTGGTGAGAAAAGATGTCTTACTTAAATCTTCTCCCCTCCCTGAGAACAACCCACACGCAATTAATAACAATTTAGGGGTAAAAATGTGCAATCTATTTACTTCAACTTAGAATGACTCTAAAGGGCTTTCCCAGCTCCAAAGTTTCGCATTGGGTTGACTGAGGGCTTGACTTCAACTACATCACTGCTCAACTTTTCAGTTTCTTTCACATTCCCACAGGTCTTTGTCCTGAGGCACGACTAAGGAGACATACTGCATGCAAATCCCCATCTTAGAGTGTGTCTTCCAGGCAATTGAAGTAAGAAAGCCCTGTATAAGAACATCAAATTTGGTCATTGTTTTCATACTGGAGAATAGTAAACTCATTGTGTAAAGAAAGGCTAATTTTGCCTATCATACTAAATAATTGCATTGATCTTATATCAAATAGCTAAGATAAGAATAGTGTTATTTTTCTAAAGAGTACCTTCACCTGGCATTGAGCACTCTGGTCCTCGGTGGAGCCACTTTAACAGATCAAGGTAAGTGGCTGTGTTATTTCAGTGTATGAGCTAAGCTGCTCTATAAGTGTAGTCCAAAAGAAAGGGACAGATTTGAAACAGCATGGAGGAGGGTTTTGACTGTGATACAAAGAAGAATGTCCTAGTGGACATGGATCATAAATTTTGCAAGAGCGTTGTTATGGGTGGTCTTGAAATAGCATTTCTTCAGAACATTCAAACTTAGGAAAAACATCACCTGTCCTGCATGGTGGAGGTGCATTACTTTTTTAAAACAAAGGGAAGAACTGAATAAGTGGTCTTCTCAGGACACTTCCAGAATTAAAATGGTGATCTATCTGCTATGCCACATTCTTGAGAAATGGATTTCAGCTTAAATCAACGAGAAGGACTTCCAGTTGAAAAAGGACTTCTGACTGCAATTCATTATAATTCTTCTCTGCTTCTTACCCTATTACCTCTGAAAACCAGTAGCCACCCTATTTCCATAACTTGTGAAGAAATTCCACTAATTTCATCTGATAGAACTAGCTAGAATCCTATCTGTCTTTTGGTCCACATGAAAGTAGGTGGAAAGATCTTTGTTTCTTCTGCTACTTCCTATCTCTTAGGTCAGAGAGGCAAGATCTCTAAATACATACACTTTTTTTTTTGTTTAAGGGAATTGCCTGAGCCCACAGGTTCAAGAACAGCCTGAGCAACTTGGTGAGACTTTATCTTTACAATAAATCAAAAAATAGCTGGGCGTGGTAGCATGTGCCTGTAGTTCTGGCTACTTGGAAGGCTGAGGCAAAAGGATCACCTGAGCCCAGTGGGTTGACGCTGGGGTGGTCATGAGCATGCCACTGCACTCCAGCCTGGGCAACGGAGTAAGACTCCAACTAAAAAAAAATTATTCCTAAACAACGTAAAAATATGAAGAAAGTCAGGGTTTCCAGAGCAAATACTGAATTATATACCTGTTTAAGGTAGCTATTGTAAGCTCCAACATTTTTGTTTGGAAACTGGACCTTAGGAATATTTGTCAGGAAGAGAATAGGGAGCTGATGACTGCATCCGATGTCCTGAATGGACAGTCTCTATGAATAAAACAGAAACACATCTGAATAACTGCAGCTCTTTACAGACTCCTTTGGAGAGGAATACAGGTACTCTGTAAACCCACGAAGATCCCATTTCAGTATGACAGGCAAATGATAAGTGAAAACTTGCTATATATTGAGGTTCAGACCAGGAGCTGTGAATGTTAGTCAGTTGATGCTAATAAAAAATGGAATTTGAAAGAGATTCCAAATGGATATACAGTGAAGATGCATGTAATCCTTACAGTTTATTTGTGGACAGAAGCCACAAACGTGTAAGTCCTCTCTACATAGGACAAAGAAATAAGAGCAAAACCAAACAAATATAGAGACTGTGGGAAAAGCTGCAGAACTAAAACCAATATCATTCTGAAAACTTAGAAGGATAATGAACTTCTAATATGAATGAAATCAAGAAATACAAAGAATCTTAGAAAACTGCTTAGAATCTAAAATATAGCATAAAACAGAAAGTCAGGAAATGGAGTCCTGAGGAGGAAATAGGATAAGATTAAAAACAAGCAAACAAACAAACAAAAAGGATAACATGAGAAAACAAGACGGGTGAGATAAGAATGAGTGCAAGAAAACGAAAAATGCAATAGCAGAATTAAAATAAGCATCAGAGGCAGTTAAGATTGCTTTGAGGGGAAAAACCAAAAACAAAAAGACATAACTGAAAAATTTCTCTAGTTCATAAAAAGTACTCCTAAAAAAATGGATTGAAATTTTATGTATTTAAGGAGAGAAAACATTTTATCTACAAGGCATGAAAAATTCAGTGGAAGTTCCATCTGCACTTGCAGCTCAGTATCCCTCCCTCCTTCTTTGGATGATGTAGCCCTTCATTTATTTGGGGTGCTCTTCTGCCTGGTGTTATCAATCAAACGAAACTGTGTTACCCAGTACGATGGACCTTGGGATTCAGACTCACCAGTGAGGAAACTCATTCTCTGAACATATGTTGCAAGCCAGACCAATGACAATGAGCCAGTATTTCTGTTTTTTTGATTATGGTGAGTGAATTGGGTTGCTGCTGCTTGTAACAGAAATACACTCATATAAACTCAACATTTCCATGGAAAACCTGGGTATTAGAAGATAATAAAGAAACCCCTAGAGATTTTTCAAGAAGAAAGTGTTATAATTTAAGTTTGTTTTTTAAACCAAACTAAGTTGACTTTCCCAAATGTATATTCTGGGAAAAGGCATTCTTAGATATGCAAGGACCCAGAAAATATAGCACCCAGAATCCTTCCTAAACAAATGCTTGATGTCTTATATCAGTTTATGTATATTAATTCAAACTGAGAGCTGATCCAGTTAACAGATCTGGTTGATCAGTTGCTCTCCATCTACTTTGAGAAGTCTTGGATTACTTGTAGTGTCCACGATCCCCTCTGAGAGGGTCAGAATTTGTTATCTTTGTTATAACATGAGCCTGTGACATCAGCCAATGTCATTAGAACAAGGGATGGGGGATTAACACAAGAGAAATATTCAGAGATTCACATCTTTGCCCATAATTAACCCTCTTAACTGGGCACTAACACATTTACCAATGAGATATTGTCAAGAAATTTGAGTATGATGCATTCAGAATGAGTCAGAAGATAAGAGATAAAAATAGAGAAGGCAGAAGCCACAAAGTCATAGAAGACAGGCAGCCACCAGGACAATTGTTGGAAAGGAATAGAAATCCATCTCAAAAGCTGAAAAAGGGAATTTACTCTTTCACAACCGAGAAGTTCAGGAGTACTCTGGTTTTAGGAGCAACTACATCCAGGGGCATAAATAATGCCATCTTTTTCACTATCTGCTCTGCCTTCTGTGTTGGCTTTACTCCCAGGTACATTTCTCTCAGCCTTCATTCTTCAAATTCTAAATCTACAACAAAAAGACAGCTTCTCTTTCTTAAGGGGTTCAACAAAAGTCCCTGGAGAGAGCTGTTTTGCCTCAGACACACCCATCCTTGGAACAGTTGTAATGTCTGGGGAAGCTGTGCTCTGAATAAACAGATTTGAATGGAGAATCTCAGCTGAAGCTTATTTCTCTCCCTGGTCTGGGGGTGGAGGAGAAAATAAGGGAGGTCTTTTCACAAGATGGGGAATGGTTAACCAACAGGCAAAAAACAACAGGCACCTTCCACACACTTTCGATAAGCCTAAGACATAGGGTAGAGGCATGAAGAGTAGAAAGGCATTGATAGAAATATTAGAAGCAGAGAAAGCATCTAAATCATTAATGAAAGCTTCACAGGAGGAAGCTTTTGGACACCTTTGAATACATGTTGACTTAAACTGATTGACTGGGTTGATCGTGTTTCCTGGTACTCAGTAGCAGGGTTTCTCAACCTCAGCACCGTGAACATTAGAGTCTGTATGGCCGTCCTGTTCATTGTAAGATGTTGAACAGCATCGCTGAGCTTCCACCCACTAGATGCCAGTGGCACCCTCTCCCCAGTTGTGATAATCAAAATTGTCTCCAGATATTGACAAATGTCCCCTGAGGGACCAAAATCGACTCTGGTTGAGAACCACTGCTTTACAACTACAAGCTGGTAACTGGGAGTTGTGACTTTTTCTAATAGCATCTTAACTGTTGTCTTTTTTACTTTCCTGTGTGTCATTGCAATAACCCCAACCGACAGGGATCACTCTGACGGTATCTCAGCTGCATCTTGAAACTTCATATTTAGTGATAGGTTTTATTTTGTGTTCTTTGTTTGAACAGGGAAGTACACTGAAATATCTATATTGGATGTGATTGATTATCAGGTCATGTTATCTTCCATCTAAGGCTAGTGAATTCCTTTACTGAATATTTCTAAATATGAGATCATTCTGCATATACTTATTGTGGTAACTTCTGAAGCTTCTAAGCTTCTTTTTCCAGGGAAATTAAAAAAAAATACCAACAGACATTATTTATGAAATTATAGGTGCTAATTTTTAGAAGTATATGCAATTTTAATGTGCCATATGATCATCACACTTAAAAATATTCATAGTAAGGATCAACTATATCCAAATGCTAACAGTGTGAATGTTTATTATCATTATTTTTGTACATTTTTTTGATTTCCATAAATTTGTGCTACTTAAAAAAAATAAGATAGTCGGCTGAAGAAGGGAAATGGTCACCCAGCTGGCATCTGAAAAAGCCCAGTTGGGGAGCAAACTGGATTTCTGGTCACACGGCTTGTTATTTTTGCATCTTGAGATGATGAAGGCTATAGGAATTCCATGGCAAAGAGACAGGCACTGAGACTTTGCCAAATGTGAGAGTCCTCCTTGCCCTTTCTCTGCTGATTAAAGAGGAGATGCTGCCATCTTTCTTTAATTACTTTGTCATGTCAGCATGACTCATGAATGGTGTATCATTACCCATATGTATGGATGAGTTAGTTACACACTGATCTTTTCCTAAACTACTCTAAGTCCAGTTATCATCATAGAAAGCCAACACCTTGAAATATGTTCAATATTTCTAAATGTAAAAGTAACCTGAAATAACTAGCAACTGTTTGAGTATTGACACATTTTTTATCCTACACTCCTTGTTTTGGATCCGAATAGTATAACAGCCTTTCTCTCAAGTCAAGAAATTTAATCCAATTGGGATGACACACCGATATAAATTACATAGCATAACATCAATCATACAAATGAATATGTAGTTGAATCTTATAGCTTATTTCAAACTACAGAAACTATGCAAGTCCAGAGAAAGAAATGTGAGAATGCTATAGGTGAAATTCAAATAGAATGTAAATGGAGTTAAAGAAGAAAGAGCTAACCATGGGAATGTGAACACTGACATCCGGGTGACTAGAAACCTATGAAAGTCCACGTCCATGTGTTTGCTTTTATTTTGTTATACTCTGTATACAAAGTTTCTTGTTTGGACATCAGCTGTTCCTATCTTGGGGCTCAGGTGGGGGGGTAATATTAGTGCAAGTCTGAAATGATGGGCAAGCCAGCCTCCCATCGTGGTTCCTGATGCTTCTTCCTATCTATGTTATAAGCACTATTGAATTTAATGAATCAGAAAGTTAAAGAAAAATCAGGTTTGTGGCTGATAGGCATTTCCAATAATAAATACTTTTTTATGGATTTGACAATCTTTGCACAATTATTGACAGCACAAATTCTAAGGAGTCAAGGAACATGAATTCTATCTTCAAGGTGATTTTAAAAATGTTCAATGTAGATCCTAAGTTACACATTTCAAAACCTTGCATTGAATACAAAGATGTTTGCAACACATCAAAAATATTTTACAAATAACATATTATTAGTTGATCAATAATTGCTTGGTCATGTCAACCAGATCTCTGTGTAAGGCTGGTAGGAAAATTCTAAATTGGGTTTATGAACCCCAAAATATGGTTTAATTGGGTTTTTTTTCTCCCCTTCAGCATTATTTCTTCTACTCCTAAACATAGACATCCTCCAAGGAATTGCCTTTTCCTTTGTAGCTTTCTTTTTCTCAATTTATCCTTTAATGGACTTCTTGAAGCCCAAGGTTTCAAATACCTTAGTTGACTCCCCAGTGTTTACCCATAACTAATTAGCTTAGCAACAATCTATTAAGCATCTATAATGAGTCAAGATATTTTCTAGGTATGGAAGAAATAGCAGTGAGCAGAACAGACAAGGTCTCTGCCACTGTGAAGCTTACATTCTAGCAGAGTTATTCTAAGAATATGAAAATCTGTGTAAATTAGCACCTCCTTCTTCCCTGCATTGTTATCTGGTATAGATGTACTTAAGGAAAGTGAGGCACAAGAGAAGTACAGTAAAACTATTTGAATCCATGGAGTGAACAGAAGAAATTCACCTGCCTTCTATGTGGATATTTCTACATGCTTCCAGAATATCTCCATCTGGATATCCATAAGACATGTTAAATTCAACCTGTCTAAAAACAGACTCCCTAATGTTGAGAAAAAACCAGACACACAAAAGAGTTCATGTAGTATGATTTTCATTTATATAAAGTTCAGATCAGACAAAACTCATCTGTGGTGATAGAAGTCAACGTACAGGTATTGGCAGTAGTGGGATACCGCTGGGGGTGGGGTGGGGGGGGCACAACATCAGTAAGGGTACCTGATCTCAAACCAGGCAAAGTGGGGACTGAAGGGAGGCCCAAACTTCACCTGTATGATGACCATTTGTATTCCTAATCCTGAATTGTACACCACATCTTTAAAATGAAATTTAAAAAATTTTAAAAAATAAAGTATGTTCCCTAAAAAATAAAAAAACAAAGTATGACTTACTTGTGGGGAGTTGAGGTGAAGAGGAGGACATTTATGAGGTGCTAGTAAGGCTCTGTTTCTTGAGTGGTTGTTATTTACATGGTTGTTATTACATGCTCACTTTTTGAAAATTAAATAAGCCATACACTGAAAAAGCTTTTCACTGTGGTTTAATGTTCAGAAAATGTACTATCTCCTGTGTATAGTCTGATGCATTTTCACTGATGAAACACAATCATGTAATCAGTACATGAAGGAATGAAGAAATAGAACCTTACTAACACCCTAGAAACACTTCTTCTTTGCCTTTCCTATCATTAACTCCCATCTTACCTTCCAGAAGTATAGATTAATTGTGCTCCCTTTTGTTCTTTACATATCAGAGAGTATGCTCCTTTTACAAAAATATCTGACTTCTTTCACTCAGCATTACATTTGAAATTTATCCATGCTTGTGCATGTGGCATATTGCTTACTCTTATTGGTGAATAGTAGTCCATGGTATAAATATAACACAATTTATTCATCCATTCCAGGTTTGATGGACATTTGGATTGTTTCTACTTTTTTGTCATAATAAATAAATCTGCTGTGAACATACTGTACATGTCTTTTGGTGAACATATGTCAGCATATCTGTTGAGTATATTCCTAGGAATGAAATTGTTGGGTTATAAGATATGCATGTATTCAGCTTAATTAGATACTGCCTAACAGTTTTCCAAAATGGTTCACCAATTTATACACCAGGAGTGTATAAGTATTGTTGCATAACTTTGCCAACAGTTGGTATTATCTGTCTATTGAAATTTAGCCATTCTGGTGCATGTAAGTTTCACAGTTTGAACTTGTATACTTCTCTGTATATATATGTCAATAAAGAGTTTGCTTTAAAAAAATGCCTGAATCTTCATCTTTCTTGTAAAACTTTAGCCTTCTTTCACTTTCTTTTTCTCTAATAATGGCTCACCATCATTCTTGGTTTCTAGGATCAGAATCCTAGAATTGCCTTATTTAGCTCACATTCTCTCTCCTTATGTAAATTAAGTCAAATCTTATTGATTCTATTTACAATGCATCTGTCACAGACTACAGGAGCATAAGTTGACTTTTCCTGGGGATTCATGGAATAATTCAAAGAGACATTTAGTTACACCTCAAAGGGCAAGTAGGACTGTTGGGTAGATAAGAGTCTCATAAAGGCATAGTTAGAGAAGAGAATAATGCGTGTAAATGTGCAGGGGAAAACAACAGTATGGTGTGCTCAAGGGTATTGTCAGCTTCTCAGCATGGCTGAGGCTTGGGAGGGACAGGAAAAGGAATTGGAAAGATAAAAAGGAGGCAGATCATGCAGGAGGCTGTATGTAATGCTGATCAGTTTTTATTTTTGTGATTACAAAATAGGGTAACCAGTAATGCTTTAAATAGAAGTAGAACTTGATTGTGCTTGTGTTTTGGAAAGCATCAACATCACAAGATAATGAAAAATAGATCAGAATGACGAAACTTTTCTCCGGGTAGACCAGTTAGAAAACAGTTGTAATATTCTAGATGATACATTTTGAAGATCTTAGCAAAATGGGTAGCAATGGACATCACAAGGAGGATATGCTGTGTTAAACCGATGGAATTGAAAAGAGCCAATGACTGGAAAGGTGATGGAGAGGGAAGATGGTACAATGACTTTACATTTTTTTTTTGCTATGGGTGATTAAGGGTATAATGGTACTATGAATGGGGATTGCACCTGTAGGGTAATGAAAGAAGGGAGGAAGAAAAGAAAATTCCTTGAGTTTTGTCTATGGTGAGATTGAGATATGAATAAAATACTCAGGTAGAGAAGTCCAGTAAGCAGTTAAAAGCATAATTGTGTAGGCTTGGAAAAGAGATATGGACTAGAAGCATGTCACTGCCAATTGTAGACATCCCATGGGTAATGGAAATGACATATGCGAATGAGGTCCCTTAGAAAGGTTGAGAGCGAGCAATGAGAGTCAAAGGTGGAGCTCTGGGAAGTACCAACATTGAAATGGAAGGCAGAGGAATGAAACTCATGAAAGAAACTAAAGCAAAACAATATGTTGCCTTGACAACCAAGGGAGTAAACTGTTCCAAAAAGATAGGAATGGCCAACGGTGTCAAGTATTGTGGAGAGGTCAAGGAAAACAAGAACCAAAAAGCAAAGCAGTGGTTTTGAGAAAAGCAATTTTAATGGCGCAGTAAAGTTAAAGACAGACGGCAACAGATCAAGAAGAAATGGGAGGTGAGGGAATGAAGGCTGAACAATGACTATTCTTTAAAAAACGTGCCCCTGAAGAGGGGTGAAATGAGAATTTAAATAAAGAGGTCAAATGCACTTTTCCATCTGGTTTCTCAAAAAAATGCAGTTTAGTGACATTTGGATGGCAAGTATTTAACGTGAGAATATAGGAGTGAAACATATATTCTATTCTCTTTGCTGGCTTATTGTAATGATTTTTATTGGTTAATGGGCATTGGATCACCATTTAAATGTATTCTTGCCTCAATAATTCAGGAATTAGGTTTCTGAACTTATATGATCTAAATTCATACACATATACATTTCTGGCTTGCTTTTTCCAGAAATATTGTTTAGTGTTTACATGTAAACATTTGGTGGGATATCCATATTCCATAAGATAGAGAGATACATTTGATAGTGACTGTTTATTTTTTCTTTTCTTTATTTCAGTAGCTTTAGAGGACACAAATAGTTTTTGGTTACATGGTTGCATTGTATAGCGGCAAAGAAGTCTGGGCCTTAATTGTGCCTGCCGTTCCTACCTATGCACATTGTACCTGATAGGTGATTTTTCATCTCTCCATCCTTTCCCCCCTTAGAGTGACTATTATTATCATTATAATTAAGGGATGATTTGAATTGAGTAGAATTTTGAAAAAGCAAACGTATTGGAAGAGATGAGAGAAACATATTGGAAAGGATGAAACAAGTTCTCCACTTCCCTAGATCTCAGTGCCTTATCTTTGTGTTCAACAGTTTAAAGCAGAATTCCTCTGGATGATTAAGAGATGGGAAATAGTGGCTGGCTTCCTCCCTGCCTCCTCCATATCCACAGTCATTCTTCATGGGCACCAAGAGCCAGGCTTGAAAATTGCTGGATTCATGACCCATTGCTAGAAATATATCTATATTTTTTATTGGTGCTTTAAAAAAGTTGTATCTACTTCCTCACTGCCCCCCAAATTTCAACCACTTGTTGTGAAATGAGTGGTGCTGTGGAGATATTTTGTGGAGAAGGAAACCCCAAAGTATTTCTTAAACTCTATATGAATAGAAAAGACACTCTGTCATATTGGAAAAACTTAATGCTTGGCTTGGATTGGCCTCCAGTTAACCGAATGACCTGGAGGCAAATCCCAGAAATCTCTGCACCTTGATGTCTAGCAGAGTGGAGAATGTGTCTTGTTTTCAGGTACAGTCTGACTCGAAAGCTCTGGGTAGAAGCCAGAATTTCTGTTGCATGAAACTGAATGATGGGCCGGTAGTGTTGGTGGCATTCTGTCCACCTGTGTCCCAATCTCCTGCTGGGGCCGCTGAGAAACTCCTCAGAACTCCTTGGACTTTTAGACCATGGGGAGATACTCTCTGAATGAGTGAATCTCCAAGGTCTCATCAAGCATTAACAGTCTGGCATTGACTATTGATGGATGCTTGATCTGCCTGCGAAGGGTCTACCTAGGTTAGGTTAGAGTCCCCTGGGATAGGAATAAGTGAATGCTATTTTATGCTGAATAGGTGAAAGTTGATGATCTCCACTCACCTCAAACACTGGGGGATGGCAGGGGGTGGCAACGGTGGGGAAGGCAATCTTATCACCAAAAAAATTAAGGAATGGTGTGGATCTTATTGTCCTACTTATAACTCATCAGGTGAAGGATTACATGAATTTTACCGATTACATGAATTTTACCCATTATTCAAGGCTCTGGCGAGGTGGAAAGTCAACAATTACCTTCATTTTGGTTTTCCTAGGAGTCTTATTTTCTGTGCTGTGGAGTGGATTATACACAATGATGCAGAATGAATGACTTTTGTTAATATAACGGATGTTTTCTAAGCACATCTGAAGAAGATGGGATATGAGAGTGTTTGGCATTTTAATCAGACGATATGTCAGATTTTGTTCCTTAAGCAATCAATCAAGTGGGAGAAGAAAGAAAGCAAAACAAAAGCCAGCTTTTGGTAGATCTGAGAACAATAAAATGACACTAAAGATCTAGAAATATATAAACAATAGCAAAACACAGCTAGATGATCCTTTAGCCTCAAGCTGTACATTACAAGTCTGTAGTGGAGGGCATAATATTATGCTTAAGGGAGAAAAAATATGTGCTTTTATGTTAATTCGATTCAAGAAACAATGGTACTTCTCCAAAAGACAAAAAATGAGGATGACCTGGGTAGAAAAAATGAACAGGGCACAACCATTCAGTGACGTTGCCTGTTTGTTCCCCCTAAGTGCAATTTTAGCAGTATCCCACAAAATCTACTGTTTTATTTTCATTGTTCGCTTCAAAATATTGCCTAACTTCAGCTTTCATTTCCTCCTTGGGCTTTTGGTTATTTTTAAAATGTGTCGTCTAAGCCGGGCTCGGTGGCTCAGCCTGTAATCCCGCGCTTAGGGAGGCTGAGATGAGTGGATTGCCTGAGCCCACGGGTTCGAGACCCGCCTGGGCAACTTGGCGAGACCTCATCTCTACAATAAATAATAATAAAAAAAAATTAGCCAGGCATGGTAGCGCGCGCCTGTAGTTCCAGCTACTTGGAAGGCTGAGGCGGAAGGATCACCAGAGCCCAGCAGGTCGAGGCTGCGGTGGCCGGGAGTGTGCCACTGCACTCCAGTCTGGGCGACAGAGTGAGATTCCAACTCAAAAAAAAACAAAACTGTGTTGTCTAATTTAAAAATAATTGGAGATATTGTATTAATCTTATTTTGTAATTGACTTCTATTTCAATTTCTTTCTGTTCCGAGAACAAAATCTATGTGACTCCAACTGCTTACAACTTGCTTTATGACTCAACACGTGCACTATCCTGGTGAATGTCCCAAACACCCTTAAAAAAACAAAGGCATATTATTTAGTTGTATTTTGTATATATGTTTTCTACAAATGTTAATTCAGGCAGCCTGGTTAACAGTGTTGCTTGATTTTTTTGTCTTCACTGAGAAGAATGTAGAATACTTAGGCAGTCTTCAAAGGTACTATCATATGATGATTGAGAATAATTGGGTAATTTTTTAGATAAACAAAAAACACCTGCTTTTTCAACAAAGCCAAATGAAACCTAACTTTTTGTCATTGAGATAAGAAATAATGATATCTGATCTAGACTATCTAAATTGACTACTAATTAAACTGCCAATTTATTTTTCTGTTAAATTATGAAGTGGTAATTATTCTATACTTCATAGTTAAAAATATCTATTCTGAGGACACCAAATACTGGTATATAAGTATCTATATTTTGCAAAACTGAAAAAAATTTAAAATTTTTTACATAAAATTATATGTTTCTCATAGGAAAATGTCTTATAATTCTATTACCAAGCTGCTCCTTGACCATATAAAATATGGCACAATTTGACATAACACATTTTTCTAAGTCTCTGTTGTGTAGTGTAGCAAGAATAAGTACATTAATTAGAAATATATTGTTAATGCTGGTCTAATACTGCTGAAATACACATTATAATAGTTCAGGCCAGGCATGGCAGCTCGCACCTGTAATTCCAGCACTTTGGGAGGCCAAAGTGGGAGGACTGCTTGAGGCCAGGAGTTCAAGATCAGCATGGGTAACATAGTGAGATCTAGTGTCTATAAAAAAATCAGAAAAATTAGCCAGGCATGGTGGTGCACACCTGTAGTCCCAGCTATTTTGGAGGCTGAGGCAGAAGAATTGCCTGAGCCTAGGAGGTTGAGGCTATGGTGAACCGTGATTGTGCCACTATACTCCAGCCTGGGCAACAGAGTGAGACTCCAATTTAAAAAAAAATTAAAAACAAAAAAAGTTTGTAATTTTACCTCCCTCTCCCCAAATTAACAAAATGTTTTTGCTGAATTTTAAACTTCACCAATATTTAAAAAAAAATGCTTCTTCCTTCTTTCTTAACTGCATAGAGTTACAGCCCTTGGTATAACTTTAGAAATGCACAAATGGTTTGTAATTCATGACTCTTTACTATATAGCTCTACAAAATATAAGTTGGTGCCTTCTTTTACAAGTACTACTTTCCTGTTATAATAGCAAGTAGACGATTTATATCAGGGATGCTTTGCCTAAGTGTGTTCAAACTGAACTAAAATTTCATATGATGCTGAAGAGAAACTTCTAGTAAGATCGGCCCATTCTTATGCTTATGTGCCAATGTTCTGTCCATACAGAGGGCTCATGCTGAAACTTGTGAAATGTAGTAGACCATCCTTGCATTTTTGAGCTACACAAGGTTGTTCCAAGCTCACAGCAATCCTGCTTCATGAAGGGGATAGAATACATTTTTAATCCCAAAGAACGGGCAACCCCTTTTGAATGGTTGCCTTTGCAGGCAGTTGGCCTTATATTTGGTATTTGAAGGAGGATGTAGCTCAAAGGCAGTTGTATGTCTGAGGAGTTCAGTCTCTGTGGTCTGTTTAACAGATGCCAGTGGTATTTCTCAATGTTAGAAACTCATTCACATTGGACAGCTTTCTAATTGATTGTGACACACCAAGCGTGTTTATCAGAGCCCAGCGTGCTTAATGCTTTGGAAATAACAACCGCATTGCTACCACTATTTAACCTTTGTACATGACTCAGGTCGTTGAGGAATCTGTTCAAGCCAAAAAGGGTGTTCATACTAAAACCCAAATAGTTCACACATTATAAGGCAATGAATTATAATGAAGCTTGGTGGTTTCCCCTCAGGAATCTCTTTTATATTGATAGGGTAGTTTTTTTTATTGTCTTGATGATTGGAGTATTGCACTGCATCTTATGTGGAATCCAGCAAGTACATTGAATAAAGCAGCATGATAATCTAGATGACATTTTGACATCCAAGTAGTAAAAAACCTGTCTATAATTATCCAAAGCTAGAATTACACAATTTTATATGTAAAGCAGAACTTTTTCCCACAATTTCAATACACATTGAATTTTTCCAGGAATGGAACTCATATAATTTGGGAATAGATTATACATTGTTTTGTTCATTACAAAGAGTATTTGCCATTTTGGGAAACCATGCCCACAACACACCACTTGTGGTGATTGAGTTGCCTGTAAAAATAGCTGGGTCAACCAGAATTTGCAACTGCTGTATTCATAATGACTCTGTGTATGAGGGGGGACCCCCCAAAATGGAACTCATTTATAAAAAATTTTGCGTTTATTCTTACATGTTTAAACTTCAGTCTCCTTCAAAGTACTTTCCATTTGATGCAATACACCTATCAAGACTCTTTTTTCCACTGCTCAAAACATTTTTTGAACTTATCAGTTTTGATGCCTTTTGGTGCTTCTGCCATTTTTTTTGTGTCCCCTTTTCCAGACATGCAAAATGTTTCCCTTTGAGGGCTTTTCCATCCAGAGAAACAACAACAAAAATATTGGCTCACAAAATCGGGTGATTAGGGAGGGTGGAGCATGGGGGTCATGCTGTTTTTGGTCAAAAACTGCTGAATACTCAGTGTGATGTGGGCAGGTTCACTCAAAATCACCCACCATGAGATGGGCAAATGGTTGAAAGACTTTTCAAAAAGGGGAAAAAAAAATTCACTGAAGCCATATGCAGTCTCCCACAACAATGCTAGCTGGTACACTGATGCTAATGGGTTCCTAAAACACTTACTAGTGGAGGAAGCCTGTGCTACAAGGGGCCTGCCTTCTAAAAAATAATTGTGTGTTTTCTTTGTGGGGGGTCCTCCCTTGTATATATGTAGGCATCAGATATTTACATCATGTTTTTAATATGGACATGTCAGAGAATTGCATATTAAAGTAATTTT
Organism: Cephalopachus bancanus; assembly: GCA_027257055.1. Lineage (NCBI taxonomy): Eukaryota > Metazoa > Chordata > Mammalia > Primates > Tarsiidae > Cephalopachus > Cephalopachus bancanus. The sequence goes on from JAPVLO010000942.1 coordinate 112,190, forward strand.
AAATTTAAATTTCACTCATGTGAGATAGATCATGTCTTTAATGCTGTTGAAAGTCTATGTTGGGTAACCCCCTGGGGTCTCCTTCCACTGTGGGAGCTTTTCTGTCTGCTCAATAAATCCGTCTTCTAAAAAAAAAAGAAAGAAAGTCTATGCTTACAAGTTTATATTATTTCTGAGTTTCCTGTAGTCAACTCTCTAACTGATAACTATGAATTCGAAACGACTTCCTTCAAATATAAGACTGTGTTGTTTTGGATAAAGATATAAGCAGGGACTAATGGAAAAGAATAAAGTATAGAAATACACCCATGCTAATGTAATCAGTTGGGTTTTAGACAAAGGTACAAAGGCAAAATGGAGAAAGGACAGTCTTTTCAACAAATGATGCTGAAACAGCTGAATATTTATTTGCAAGAAACTGTACTTTAACTTCAATGTCACACCATATACAAATCTTAACTCGAAATGAACCATAGATCTAAATGTAACATGTAAAATTACAACAGAAAATCTTCATCACATTAGATTAAGCAAAGATATAGTCAATATGACACCAAAAGTATGATCTAAAAAGATAAAAATAATAAATTAAACTTCATTAAAATTTAAAATTTCTACTTTGTGAAGAAATCACAAATATAATGAAAAGGTAAGCCACAGACTTGGAAAAAATGTTTGCAAATCAAATGATGAGAGAGGAGGGTATTACTGTTGAGGGAGCTTCGTAAGTTAAACAATTATGTGAGAGCTTAATGTGTGTGAGATGAAGTTTGAGACCATATTGCTTAAGTGGGATGCGTGTATTATGGATTGAAAGTGAGAATGAAAATAATGTTTTAGAGGACACCGATGAGCTTTTTCTTTCATGATTGTCAATGAATTATGGAGTAGAAGGGATTGAGTTTATGTATAACTCAACTCATTCATTTATCACTGTGTTTATGGATGAGGATGACATAGTTGACAACATGTGGCTAGTTAGTGTTAGGGCATGTTCCAGCCTCAGCCTCTACTTCTGATACAGCGGCTTCCCCACAGTGTCTGTGAGTTATCTCAGCCCAGAATGTACACATTATCTCTCCTTTAGTAGTAGCTACTATTTTCGAGAGGTCTTGGTCATGCAATGGCTATCTGGTAAGCCTTTAAACGTGGTGAACTAAAGTTCTCTCTTCAGCATATCCCATTATCTTCTGATCAGTAAGGCAGGTAATGGAAAATAATATATTTTAGCAAAATTGTGATAGGACCACAACTTAGATGTCTACATCTTAATCCCTAAGACCTGTGAATATGTCAGGTCATATGGCAAAGGGAAGTTAAAGTTGCACATGAAATTAAGGTTGCTAATCAGCTCATCTTAAAATGAGTAATTATCCTGGATTATCTAGGCAGGCTCAATGCAATCACAAGAGTCTTTAATGGAAGAAGTATGAATCAGAAGAGAGAACCAGTCAAACAGACGCATAAGAAAGAATGGGTATGATGTTGCTGACTTTAAAGATGGATACTAAAATCATGAGCCAAGGAATTCAGGCAGCCTCTAGAAGCTAGGAAAGGCAAGGAATCCATTCTTCTCTATAGATTGCAGAAGGAACCAACCCTGCTGACACCTTGCATTTAGCTCAGTGAGACCCACTTTGGATTTCTGACTGCCAGAACTGCAAGATAATACATTTTTCTTGTTTATGACCGTTAGTTTGTTGCAATTTGTTAAAACAGCAGTAGGAAACAAATACACCACTGCATTCAACATAACTGATTAACTTTTGAAGATCTTAGAATGACTTTTTCTTTGTATATTTTTCCTTTTTATTTTATTCTTAAACAAGCAAAAATGCTTACAGAAAAATTAGAAAACAAATAATCACATAAGGAAATATAAGATTTATCTGAAATCCTGCACCCAGGGATGGCAAGAGGTATTATTTTAGTGCTTATTTTTTCCAGGCTTCTTCCTGGGCTGACATAGAGATAAAGGGCCTACCTATATACACACATGCATGTTCACACTCGTGCATACACAAGTATATACACTTACAAATGTGTGAGCATGCATACATACATACCCAATTTAGGATACTGGCTTTAGAATTGATTTTTAACAGCTTTGGATATTCATAAAAACTACAAACCTCCTCCCAATATGGAGTTTTGCAACCGTTGGAAATGTTTCTACCTGCTGAAAGTGTTTTGAGCAATGATAGCATTGATATAATATATGCATAGCATCTCAGATGATAACATGGAAGATGAGAAGCATTTATTTACATCATGTCATGTAAGTTCTATTACTTTGTAGTCACACTTGATAAAGACTTTTTGTTGACTTCTGAATTCCATTCTCTGTAGTAACCGGCAATAGTGCAGGGAGAAAAGCACATCAGAAACTCCGTAGGTGTTAACAAAGACTACGGAGACATTTAAGGATTACACACAGACATTAATTAACTTTAAAAAAACACAGACCAGTGTTGTCTACACATAATTTAGAAGGGAAATGACCTCTACTATACAAATTATGAATTTGCTTTCCTATGCTGAGAAAAAATTTTAAAACTAGCATGCCAGAGTCACCTACTGATGTCTCTTTGGGAGGCCTGGGCAATTATTTGCAACCTTGTCTTTCATGAGTGTAGAATGGAGCACTTAGGACTCATAAAAATACCACTTAGCAGAGTGATGCAAGTTCAAATACTATGTGATTTTTGGCTTTTTCATTATATGTTCTTCTATTTTAAAGATAAAAAGCTCCATTAATTTCAATTTTGTTGGATTCAATGTGGTCAATGCACACTGAGTACTCCATATTATACAGATAACTGTGAAACTGTTCTTGACCTTCAGATGTAGTTTAATGGGGAAGATGACTTCCAAAACAACTGTAATATAAGGCAAATTTCCTAACAGGTAAAAGCTCTAAGTGGGTTGAAAAGAGGAAGAGCGAGTGTCTCACACATTTAAAAGCACTGAGTGAATGGTTGCATTGAAGAGGAAACATTTGGGGTAGGCTTGAAATTCTGAAAGAGTTTGTCAGCCTGGAATGGAACATTAAGAATATTGGGGACATATGGAGGAAAACTTTGGTTTTCCTGGGGAATAATAAAATAAAAGGGGAACCATGTGACAACCTTAAAAGGAGTTTGAGGTTATAACGTGGAGGTCTTTGGAGGTTGGCATTTGGAAAGTGCTTGCCTCCCTTTCTTCTAATTTGGCATATTTGTGTTTAATAAAGAAGCCGTATTTTGTGTGTCTAAGCCATTAGTCTGGAACATTTTTTTCACAGACTGTCTTCCTAATTTTAGAGATAAAAAGCTCCATTAATTTTAATTTTGTTGGATTCAATGTGGTCAATTGTTCACAACATCTTTGTGCCTCTGTTTTTGTATCTGAATATAATAATTCCCTTTTAATTCTGTTTTAATTTAATTTCTCTATAATTCAATTCCTTAATAAAATTCCAATTATATTGTTTTAATAAGACAAATGCTAGTTTGCACACAAAGATCAAGTAAATGTTAAATCATTATACAGATATTCTCATTAGGAAAGTATTCATCTCAGAATTCACTAAAGGAATATAAAACATAGAATAGATAAAGAAAATCTCTTCATAGATTTTGAACTAGCCTGGTCAGTTTCCTACTGTGTCCAGCTTTAGGCTCTCCATTATACTGAAAAACAAACTAAAAATGAACAACAACAACAACAACAACAACAAAAGAGAGAATTTCGAAGTGTTCCTAAAGCCTTCAATGAGAAGTTGTTTAAAAGCTTAATTTTAAGAACTGTGAAGAAAAGTAAGAGAAATTCATGTTACTTAGTCTGAAGAAGAGGTAGCTGAGGTCTCCAATACAAAGTCAAAGACCGGGACTGATCTTTTTCTCTGAGTGTGCACGGCTCCTAGTGCAGGAATTCAGAATGACCTGGAAATGCTCTAAGGTGGCTTTTTGCAGCTTCTGTGGGCAGCAGTTTTTGGGACACAGCTCCCTTGGTCCCTTCTCAAACACAGCACCAATATGCATTAATGCACCAGAATGGAACATCACCTTCCATGTTTTATTCATGTTGAAAGTGAAAAAGACAGCACGTGAAAATGTATTATTATTACTAGAGACAGGATTTTGCTCTGAGTCCAGGCTGGAGTGCACTGGGATGATCATTGTTTACTATAGCCTCAGCCTCGAACTCCTGGGCTCAAGTTATCCTCCCACTTCAGCCTCCCAAGTAGTTAAGACTACAGGCGTATGCCACTATGCTTGGCTAATTTTTTTATTTTTATTTTTTTGTAGAGATGGGATCTCACTATGTTGCCCAGACTAGTCTTGACCTCCTGGCCTCAAGTGGTCCTCCCACCTCAGCCTCCCAAAACACTGGGATTATAGGCACAAGCCATTGCACCACGTCTGAAAATTTATTTTAAGTTATGAAGACACTTTCAAAATTATTTAGTGCTGACTTCTATATTTAGGGAAAAAAAAAACCAAACAATATCATGTGTATGCATTTACATGCAGGCATGTACACACAACAGTAACAATAGCAACATCACTTCTCTCTAATTTTCTAATTTAATTCTAATTTTTTAATCCTTTGGGGAACTATAGATGGAATACAATATAGAAATGACTGCAAAAATACTCTAGAATGTGACAACGTTTCATTGGCTGAAAGTAAGAGAAAATGCTCAATCTACTGTGCTGGCAAAATAGCAGTTTAAGATACCTCAGCTGGACCCATGGCACTCAAGATAATATACCTGTATTTGGTCTCTCCTGGACAGACTGGCAGACTGGGATTAAACTCTCATATCACTGTTCATTTTCATTGGATCGATCTCTCTCTTTCTCTCTGCTTCTTACAGGATCTTGCTCTGTCACCCAGGCTAGCGTGCAGTGATGCAATCATAGCTAACTGCAGCCTCAAACTCCTGGGCTCAAGTGATTCTCCTACCTCTGTCTCCCGAGTAGCTGGGACTGCAGTTGTAAGCCACCATGCCTGGCTTCATTGGATGCTTTTCTTAAATTTCCCGCAGTTACTGGTTTAGGCGTGTCGATGTTGTGTTAAGCACAATATGATTCATGTCAGATAGTCAGAGTAGATTGTTCACTTTGCTGTTTCAATGTGCTCTGCCTTTTTTTTGCAGTATTTTAAATTTGTGAGCTATTAATACCCAGATCCACATTCTCTTTTTTCATATTTTTCTGATATGCATTTTTTGTATATTTTTGGTTGCATTCTTACATACTGAATATACTCAGATTTTTATTTTGATCAAGTTGGAAGTCCTTTCCTTTTAGAACATGAGTTTGTCCCTTTTGTATTTATTGCTAAATAGATTCAGTTGGCCTTAATTCTGTTGCTTCATGTTATGTTATGGTTTCTGTATATAGTATGTTCTTTGTTTTCCAACTTTTACTATAGGATCTGTATACTTTGCGTGTGCTCTTTCTGATTATATAGACATTTAAGGCTATTTATTCTGATGCCCGTCTTTGTAATTTAAATAATATAATAAACCTCTGTATCTCAATGTATCAACTCCAGGTGATATTTATTCACTTCCAGTTCTAGAACAACTTCCCTCCCTATTTAAATGGAGTGGAAGCCAGAGAAAACTGAGTTAATGGTAAATATTCAAGTATTAATTTGTGGGTGAGGGTTGTGGGATATGTCTAGGTGAGTCTGCAGCATGAAAGTCTAGGGCATGAGGATGAGAAAAAAGCAGTAAGGAAATAAAAATTATGAACTAACAGGATGTGGTGTTCAACCACACTAACTGCTGTTTTATGATGAGCCGCAAACAGGTATGACCGGTCTCTCGGGATTTGCATTCATAAGGCATGCAGGAGTTATTTGACAGGTCCACTAGCAGAAACTCCATGGAGTGGAGAAAGGAAAGAAAAGTTGTCTTCCATGTCTCACTGGACAAAATTTCCTCCATGGGGACTACTACACTGCATTTTTTTGATGGAATGAAAATGAAAATGCAATGCCTGCCTCTAAAAGTATAGGTGAAATATTATGGCTCAATATGATTTGCCTCCATACCCACCAACTCACCCAATCTCAGTTCCTATCATCCGTGGATTCGGTTTCACCTTCAGTTACTTCACTGTTGTTTTTGGAAGCCACATTTATTTTTGAGTCTGTCGACCAAACTTAAAGCTGTTGGGGTAGAAATAATTTGATAAAAATTTACTGGAATCCAAATTTGAAGTTTGGGAGGACACACCAACAAAGTTGGCAGTGTTTGTATTCTTCTACAAGTTAGAAGTCTTTTATGGGCAAGTTTGGAAGAAGGGAGGAGGAAGCTTCATGCCTGATATGAACAGGATACAATATAGTGGTCACAACCATTGGCCTCAGATTATTACATACAGGCTAACATATTTACATGCAAGACAGTCAGTAAAACTTTATGATTCAGAAACAAATTAGTGTAAGTAGATTACACATTAACAGTATGTCAAAAGTTTGAGTAACTCATGGACTGGGTGCGGTGGCTCATGCCTGTAATCCTGGCACTTTGGGAGGCCGAGGTGAGAGGATTGATTAAACTCAGGAGCCTGGGCAACATAGCGAGACTTAGTCCTAAAAAAAAAAATTGAAGTACTAACGATAAGATCCTTTAGTCAAGGGCAATCTGCCAACATGAATTATAAGACCTTCCCCTGGCAGTTAGTTTGGAAGCTTGCAAAATGTGTCCTGTAGGTAATTAAGTTCTAGTTTTGACTGGCTTGTCTCATCTCATTGAAGGAACCCTTCCTTTTTTCTTTAGCTAGTTAGGCATTCAATGCCCTCTCTTTTCTTTGCAAACCTTCACAACTTAGTCATATGCCATCTATCACTTAATGCTACTCTAATGATTTCATGTGTTACGAGTTTTATCTTGTCAATTAGAGGTAAGTATCTGAAGGTCAGCACCATGTCTGAGACAGAGGCAGGAGATGGAAGCATGGGGTTAAACAAGAAGCACACATCGTGGGTGGGTAGATTTGAGTGTATGGAGAACATGCTGCATGGTATTCGGGTTTCCTAATTAGACATAAAGCTTTTTTTTCCAACTAACAATATGACAATGTGTTTGGAATTCTTTTTAAGACTCCTGAAGTGGATAGGCTTTGGTTTTAAATGCGATGACCTCAATAAGCCATCTTATAGTTTCTGGAGCAAGTGAGAATATAACACTAAAAAAAAGAGACTGCCACAGGAATTGGAGTTATTCAAATGAATCAAGGTGATCTACTTTTTTCATACTTTGTTGATAAGTGGTTATAAAAATAAATTGAGGTGAGAAGGGAGGATAGAGAGAGGTTAGTTAATGGGTGCAAAGTTTTAAGTAGAGGGAATAAGTTCTGGTGTTCTATTGCACAGTAGGGTGATGATGGTTGACGGTAAGATATGATATATTACAAAACAACTAGAAGAGACACTTTTGAATGTCCTCAGCATAAAGAAATGAGATATGCATGAAGTGATGGCTACTTTAAATACCCTGATTTGATCATTATACAGCATGTATGTACTGAAACATCAAATTGTAACCTCTAAAAAACAGGAGATGCCAAAAAAAGTATATACATTTTAAGAGCTTTTATCTATGTATTACTTTTTGAAGTTGAATTGAATTACGGTAGCAATGTGTAGTATGACGTTCACTCAACCGTGCTTCCACCATTTTCTTTGACTGTCCTGCCTGTTGCATGGTGACATGAGTATTCATTTGATTAACGTCATCTTTTGAGCAAACGTCATACTTAAAATATGTATATATTTTTTAGCATCCCCGTATGTACAATTACAATGTATGAATAAGAAATATATGTATACAGTTGACCCTTGAATAACATCGGGGTTGGGGCATTGACCAACCCCCCTGCAGTTGGAAATACACATATAACTTTTGACTCCCCCAAAACTTAACTATTAATAACCTACTATTGACTGGAAACCTTACTGATAACATAGCAAAATAACACTTTTTAATTTTTTTTAAGTTGAGGTGTCACTCTGTTACCCAGGCTGGAGTGCAGTGGCACAATCATGGCTCACTGCCACCTCGACTTCCTGAGTTTAAGTGAACCTTTTGTCTCAATCTCCCAAGTAGCTGGGGCTACAGGCATGCACCACTATACCCGGCTAATTTTTTTGATTTTTGTAGAGACAAGGTCCCGCTATGTTGGCCAGGCTGGTCTCAAACTCCGTGGCTCAATCAATCCCCCTGCCTTGGTCTCCCAAAGTGCTGAGATTACAGGTATGAGTCATCGCACCCAGCTATAAAATAACACATATTTTTATGTTATGTGTATTACACACTGTTATTAAGAAAATCATAAGGAAGAGAAAATGTATTTACTATTCATTAAGTGCAAGTGAAACATCATCTCTAGTTTACGTCATCTTCACGTGTAGTAGGCTGAGTAGGAGAAAAGAAAGAGGGGTTTGTCTTGCTGTCTCAGGGGCGGCAGAGGCGGAAGAAAATCAGTGGATAAGTGGTCTCTCACAGTTCAAACCCATGTTGTTCAAGGGTGAGTTGTATATTATTATATACTACAATAAATAATTAAATCACAAATATATTCACTAATTTATTGAATAAAATGCATAACAAAAATCAAAGGCAGCCCAGAATATTGTAAAGTAATGGTTGATTTTGAGTGTAGGAGAAATTATGTTTTTTTTTCTTTTGACAACCAAAGGTCTGTGATGAATATTTGAGTTACACAATACAATTTGATAACCATTATTACTTACAGACAATTTGGTTTTGAGTAAAACAATAAATGAAAAAAATCGGTGATGCTTTTTTTTGGAGAAATGTTATAGATGAAAAACCATTTTTCTTTCTTTTCTTTTTTTTTTTTTGAGTTGGAGTCTCACTCTGTCGTCTGGGCTGGAGTGCAGTGGCACACTCACGGCCACCCCAGCATCGACCTGCTGGACTCCAGCAATCTTTCTGCCTCAGCCTTCCAAGTAGCCAGAACTAACAGGTGCACGCTACCACGCCCTGCTAATTTTTGATTTATTGTACAGATGAGGTCTCGCCAAGTTGCTCAGGCTGGTCTCGAACCCGCAGGCTCAGGCAATCCACTCGCCTCGGCCTCCCACAGTGCTGGGATTACAGGCTGAGCCACCAAGCCTGGCCTCATTTTTCTTTAGTAGAAGAGGCATGCTCAGAAAAGTACATGGAAAGGTATTAGGTTTTGATTGTGTACCAATTGATACATTCGTATCATTCTATGAAATCCCATATCACTATTCCTCAGAAATGCTTCCTATGTGGTTCTGTTTTTTTAGAACTACTATTATATAGTAGTGATACTAATGACTACTTTGCCTTCTTTTTGGGGGAGCTTCCATGTTATTTTACAAATCTACTTGCTTCATCAGTGTCAGGGAGATGTCCAATATCATTAATCGTTTAGGAAAGAGAAAGCCCAATGAGATTAGTATGGAAGTAGAGAGATTGAAAGCACCAAAATATCTTAGAGGTGAAGAAGCACGTCATCTTTGTTTTGAAGACCGTGAGTTGAGGTCTAAAGGCTTTATGCACTTTTTCCAAGACAAGAAAGTTTGTGACCAAATTGTAACTAAAATTCCACTGTACCAAGTGCCAGTTTAAAAACCCTTTAAAATTCTTGAATTTTTGGAGGGGGAGGTGGGGGAGAGAGAGAAAAAAAAAACTAAATAAGTAAATTCTTGAAATTTTTTTGTCCTTTTATGTTGTTTGATGGCTAAGATCAGATTTCTTTGTAAACCCAGGCTGGGTTTTGTTTATAAGGATAACAAATATAAGAAGAAGAGAGGAATCACTTGCATCTGTCTCATTTAAGGCTAGATGTATGCATACTTGGTTTATGATATCAATTCAAAGAAGTGTGATATTTACATTTTTACCTATTTCAGGTAGTGATGTACAATATTGCCAATAAATAAACACATACATATCACATGGCTCATGGAAAGGGAATGGAGCCTGGAGTTAGAAGGTTGAGTCCCCTCCATGAGACTCCACGTTGACTAGTCATATGCTCTCAAGCAAATCTTAACCTCATTAACTCTTCTTATAGCGTTCACAGGAGGTAAATGCTTTACCTCCTTCATGCTACCCTTGTGAAAAGTATGTCATTTCTATTAAACATATGATATCTCCTCATGAGGGTAGGTCACAAACATCTTCATTTATGACCACTCATTTTGTTTTCATTTCATTTATTGTCTAATGCCAGACACTACTTCCCATCAGCCTGAATAGATACTTCTTTCTCTGAACCACATTCTCTTTTTGTCTTGACCTGGCTGAAGTTAAGGCATAGAAACAACCACCTAAGGAGAATTAAAATGTAAAAGAAGTTGGCACATTGTTTCTCACTTTACATGCGGGTATGGTTGGGAATGGGAAGGGCAGGGTGAATGAAGGACTAACATGTCCTACCACCATGTCTTCATATTTTCTACCTGCTTCAATGTCTACAGCACAGGGTAAATGGGTGGTTGGTGTTCTTCAGGTATGACTTCCATGGCCCAGTTCTGCTGTGATCTTTAACCAGTCAAATCATCACAAAGGACATCTGGGTCACACACTGGGTTTGAAAACTATTTCTCCAGCAAGCAAGACACAGAGAGGGTTTGTTGGCTTTCTTGGGAGTTCAAAGCTAACGTCATTATTTAGTACACGTAGAGGTCAGTTATTCAACCTTCTTTGAAGAAGCCATGGGCATTTACATCTCTCATTTAGGAAGGACAGTAGAGAAATTGCACTGTTTGATGGCTAAGGTCAGATTTCTTTGTAAACCCAGGCTGAGTTTTGTTTATAAGGAGAACACATATAAGGAGAAGAGAGGAACCACTTGCATCTGTCTCATTTAAGTTCAATGATAATGTCAATGCTTAAGACCCAACCAAATGTAACTGAATTTGTGTGACTAGGTTGATCAAGTGAGGCAATAGAATCCTGGTCCAACTCTGTCTGTGATGTAATTTTAGCACCTCTGTGTTCCATGGGCATTAGACTAATTGATCTTCATGCTACCCTTGTGAGAATAGATGAGTAAATATAGAATTGAGAGGTATGGAATGTCCTATTACTCAGTAAAACTCCTGGTCATGCTGATGTTCAAGTAGGTACGTCTTCCCCTTGACAGCTCAAGTGTGTAGAAATAATAAATCCCACAAGTGTGGAGCTCAGAAAGATGTTAGACATTTTGCTAAACTACCAGTAGCAAAACGTGTCCAAGTGTTATTTGCTCGAAGTTGGTCTACTGTGAATATTTCTGTTGTTGCTGTAGTAACTGATATAAGACACAATATTATAGCTAAAATGGGCCTATGCAGCCTGCAGAGAAGCAAGCACCTCAAAATCTCTATGTTCCTCTGTCCAGGAGCATATCTCTATTTTGTCACTAAAGCTAAAATGTGTTCCTCCTTTGGCAGGCTGTGGGTTGTGATCCTTCTGGCTCTTCAGCTTTTGCTTTTGCGCCTGGACCTATTGTAGACCAGGATCCCAAGTGAATAATAAGATCCTTAAGGACAGAATAGAGTTTCATACTTCTTTGACTCCCTCATCATGCACAGTAGTCTTAAATATTATTTAATGTTACCACGAGGTTTATATCTGATGGCACCATACCATGCTCCTCTTGGAATGGATGAATCAACTATTGCCACATTCTAGAATTATGTCTACACCACAAATATGCTCAAAAAGAGGCTCCAAACTTTGCCTCACGTGTTTTGTATTTCTTGTCTCAAATTTGTCCTTGACCTTGTTTTATCCCAGAATTTCCCTTGCAGTCCACATAGCATGCAACATAACCAAAAAGGTGAATCAAGAAGAAGCAACTCAGAGCCCAAAGTATATCTCGAAAAGAACTTGGTTGGGACTATGGGTCTATAGAAGGTTGGGACCTTCTATAGACAACTCATAATGACAAATGAGTGTCTTCAGTCAATATCAGGGTTAAGATGTGCGTCTTTGATCTACACAGGCTTGCTTTTCCGGGTGCTTGTTTAAAATTTCAATGCAAAGCCCCATCCCAGAATCACTTATTCAGCATCTCAGGGGTGACACCAGGAATCTGTACTATCACGGGCTCTCCAGGGGGTTCTGATGCCCACCAGTATTGAGAAGCACTGCTCTGTCTCCTGCTTTGTGAATCTGGGGAGAATTCTGCCCCCCGCCCAGAATTGTGGAGCTAGTCCCTTCTGAGGACTCAGCTCCTCGTGCAGAGAGCAACTCTGTTGCCTAATTAAGGATTGCACTTTGAGTTCTCTTTTGTTCAAGTGATATTGTGCTGAGATATATTCTCCTAAAACCGAAGAATGACCCAAATAAAACAAAAGCCTGGCTGAGATATTTTATTGCATAAATCCTATTTATTTTAGAAAAAATACCCAAACTATATCGCTGGAACTCTGCCTGACTGCACCATTGATCATCCTCTGGGTAAAGAAGCAGACTTTTCTCTTCCTATCTTAGCAACCTCCTAAGGACAAAAAGGAAGGATGTACAGAGAGGCTCTATAGCAACCTGTAATGGATGTCCCAGTTAGATTCAGGACAGAGATAAATTCATGAATGAATAAATACATAAAGAATGAATGGATGTGAAAAACCCCTATGATTATGGTTTTTCATTTGAGGAGCAGAGACATACGTGTTTGAATTATTGGGGTGCTCTCCTAATCAGGGTTTCTCAACTTTAGCATAAGTGATGTTTGAAACCCGTAATTATTTGTTGCAGGGGTGGGTGTAACACAGTCCTGTGCATGTAGGATGTTTAGTAACATCCCTGGCCACTGAATGCCAGTAGCAACCCTCTCTCTCCAACTGTGACAACCAAAAATGTGCCAAGATAGTGTCCAAAGTCTCCTGGGAGACAAATAGCCCCAAGTTGCGAACCACAGCTTGTAAATAGATCTAGAACCCTTGTGATATTAGCTCAAAATGCTTCTTGAGTTTAATAAGAATACTGCTTGTTCCCATTGAGCCTGGCAAATTGACAGTGGCCAGGAAAGCTTTTGATAACCTCGATTTAATGAGAGCTGTGTACAAGAGCTGAGGCCTGACCTCTGTGAGCTATTAGAGGAAAAGTTTTACAAAACAAAGCAGGCATCTGTCAAAACGCTGTGATGCGTTTTAAGGAGGTAAGCAAAGGCTGTGTTCTGCCAGTGCTGGCTGTGGCTAGGGTGAGGTGGAGGAGGGAGGTGGCAGGGATTGGGGGCTGGGGGGCTGGAGAAGGCTGCTGCCTTGACTACCTGCTGGCCTGCATAGAGTCTACATGTTACAGACATTCATGAGAGACGTGGGAAGGTTCACAAAGCCGCAGTGAAGTTTGGCTCTCTTAATCCACTTGCTTTGTCAGCTGGCTTAAAGGGGATACACTATTTGACTGCAGCCAGCCCTTTGTGAAGTCTATAAACTCAGTCAAGTATGTTTGAAGAGGTGACAGTTGTGGAAGATGACAAAAGCATATGTGATGCATTGTTTCAGCTTCATTTTTAGGCTATTGTGTTTGAGTTTTTTTATAAGATGGGAATTGTGAAAGCCATCTTACCAGTAATGTGGAGACTGAGTTCTCACAGTCAAACCCTTGCATGATCTGAAAGTATTGCCTGAGCTTTATTACGGCTACATTTGTGACTCTTTTCACTCTCTGTAAGTGAAAGTTACACTTAACGATGTAAGTCCTTTACTTAGAAGACCACAGCAAAAATATTGCAGCAGATTTTAGATACATTCTTCCAAAAGTGAGCTTTGAATGAGGGTTCCTCTGGACTTGAAGAAAAGCTGGATGTATTGCTGAGAGGAATCGAGCCACCAACGCCAAGATGGTCATCCCTGTGCGTTAAGGTGTCTACTATGTGCTAGGAGCTTTTGTTTCCTTCATTTGTCACTGCTCAGAACAATCCTGGAATGCACTTTATAGGAAAAGAAACCCAACCACAGAAAAATTAACTCGTCCAAACCCACATCACTAGTAAGCAGTAGAATAAGAATTCAAACTCAATTTGCTTTTTTTTTTTTGAGTTGGAGTCTCACTCTGTCGCCCAGACTGGAGTGCAGTGGCCGCTCCCGGCCACTGCAGCCTCGACCTGCTGGGCTCCGGCGATCCTTCTGCCTCAGCCTTCCAAGTAATTTTGCTTATTTTTAAACTCAGAGATTTTTACTGCATTGTGCTTCTGGAAACGGAAAATCCTGGCTCTCTACTTCCAGATTAATCTGATATCCTGTCATCAAGATAGCTATTTTTCTTTTCTTATTTTTTAACTGGAACAGAATATACATAAACTTAATATTTACGATTTGAAAGTATACAGCTCATTGGCGTTTAGAATAGTCACAAGTTTGTCCAACTATCATTTCTATGTAACTCCAGAGCGTTTTCATGATCCAAAAATGAAACTCTGAACCCATTAATCAATCACTGCCCTTCTCCCTTTTTCCCAGGCCCTGGTAACTACTACCCTGCTTTTTTGTCTCTATGGATTCGCCTATTCCCACAATATGTGGGATTTTCTGTTGGCTTCTTTCACTGATCACGATGTTTTTGAGGTTCATCCACATCATAGCAGAGCTTCATTCCTTTTATGGCTGAACAATCTCCCATAGTATGGATGGACCATATTTTGCTTATCCATTCATCTGTTGATGGACATTTTGGCTGTTTCCAACTTTTGACTATTGTAAACAATGCTGCTGTGGACATTTGTGTGCAAGTACCCGTTTCAGTTATTGTTTTCAACTCTTGTGACTATACACCTAGAAGTAGAATTGTTGGGTCACATGGTAACTCTACGTTGCCCCTGTTTCACTTTTTAATGCCTTTACTCCTACTAGCAAGTGCCATTCATTCAATAGCCACACTAGAAAGATTTTTCAAAGCTCTCACCACCTGGCATTGTATCGTTGACAATGGATCGAGAAGTCCCAACCCCTGTTGTGCAACTGCTTACTGTCTAATCAAAGTGACGCACAAATAACCAGGTAATTATGATACAGGCACTATATATGGGATGCTTTGGGAACACAAAGGAAAGGAAGAGGATAGTTACAATAATGAACCTTTATTGAGCACTCACTCTGTGCTAAGCACTGAGTGAGGGAAAGATTGAAGAGTAAAATCAATCCTCCAGATACCCAAGAAAGGTTGAGGCAGTAGATTGATCTCTAGTCCCTTCCCTGTATCCTTCTGTTCTCTGTCGCACATTCAACTGCCACCATCTCTTTCAAGAATAAACACCTTACAGGCGCAGCCACCAACCAATCCTTTTCAGGGGTTCACATAGAAAAACCGTAGCTCCCTCACTCCTGAGGTCAGGTTGGAGAGAGGGTAGTAGAGTATGGGGAGATGGCATGATTCTGGGGGAGTGTGTTGTACCATTTACCAGAGAGCTCCCAAGTTATTCAGCATCAGTCGCCCACTGGGATGGGTGGCTTCATAATACACTTGTACCTATTGTTTTCTTCCCTGTATTTCTTTCTTTCTTTTTTTTTTTTTTTTTTGAGTCAGAGGTTTCCTCTGCCACCCAGACTGGAGTGCAGTGGCACAATCATGGCTCACCTCAACCTCAGCCTCCTGGGCTTGGGCAATCCTCCTGCTTCAACCTCCTGAGTAGCTGGGACTACAGGCACACACCACCACACCTGGCTAATTTTATGTATTTTTTTTTTTGTAGAGATGAGGTCTTGCTATGCTGCCCAGGCTGATCTCGAACTCCTGGACTCAAGCAATTCTTCCACCTTGGCCTCCCAAAGTACTGGGATTACAGGCGTGAGTCACTGGACCTGGCTCTTCCCTGTATTTCTTCCTCCTCCCTGCTACCATAGGTGTGTTCTGTGCCTCCTAAATAAACTCTTGCATTTGAGTCCACATCTTGGGGTCTGATTCTGAGGAATCCCAAACTAGACAGATATATACCCCTATTAGCCTCCTTAAACATAATAATGGTTTAGGAAACTTGCCTAAAGCTGGAAGCTAGTAAGTGGCAAAATGGGTCCAAATCCAGGCAGCCTAATTTCAGTTCTCATCTCTTAACAGCTGAGTATACTAATCCCTAAACATCACTTTGATTGTTGCTGTAACAAACTACCACAAACTCAGTGGCTTAAATAAATAGAAATGTAGATCTTGCAGTTCTGGAGGCCAGACTGCAGAATCAGTCTCTCTGGGCTAAAATTGGAGTGTCACTAGGGCTATGCTCCTTCTGGAGGGTCTAGGGGAGAATCTTCTTCTCGGGCTTTTCCAGCTTCTGGAGGTAGCCTGCCGTCTTTGGCTCGTGGCCCCTTCCTCCATTTTAAAAGCTAGACATGGCTGCATGAATCTTTCTCACACGGCATTGCTGTAACACTCCTTTTCGTAGTCACAACTCCCTTCTGCCTTCCTCTTATCAAAAGCCTTGTGACTGCATCCAGGTTTTTCTCCCCTTCTTTAGGTCCTTAAATTAGTCACATCTGCAAAGTTTCTTCACCATGTAATATAACATATTCACAGGTTCTGGCTATGATGGCGAGAATGTTCTTGGGAGTCCTTAATTCTGTCTACCACAGTCAACTTCTGTTAAACTCTGTCTAGGAAACAGCTTTTCACTTTGGAATAAAAAAAGAAAAAAATTTTTGAGATGCTTCTGTCTTGGCTGATTCTTGTTACACAACAGAATAAGGCTCTCTGACAGTTTTCTTCATTTCTTAAATGAGTCATTCTTCTTGGTTCCCTCCCTCTGTAACCTGAGAGAGATTCTGTCTCTAACCCCAACCCTCACACAAGTGCCCCTGGCCATTTGTAGGCATGGGGTTTGGCCAGCATGAATGGTAGCCTGCCTTTCTTCAGGCAGAATGTACATTAAATCTTGTACTCATCAAGTGTGAATTGAAAAGAGCTATTTTATGTTAAGCAATATAAAAAAATAGATTTTGTATCTTGGATCACAGAAACAATGGCTCTGATTACAGGTGTTGAAGGAGTCATTTGCTGAATAATGCATCCTGTGTTTTGTGGAATTAAATTAGATGAACTTGCCTCCAGAGGAATTTATTTATATATTAATCCATCAAAAAATAAAATAGTAAAGGAAAGACTCCAGTGTTCATCCACTTATTGCATATTTGCATTTACCTTGTAATAGCCTTCCATGAAAGCTTTTAAAAATTAAAATTGATGATTTTTTTTAAATGGCACTGCATCTTTAAAAAAAAATAAGAAATAAGCAACATGATGAGTGATATGTAAAAGCCAAGTTTTTGTATATGTGGTAAGTTGAAGTAAATGGAGTGTTCATAATAAAAAAGCAAAAATGAAAACAGCAAGAACGGGAAGTCTCAAGTCCTTGCTTTGATTCTGTCAGAAAGGCTTCAGATGGTTGAAATGCAATAGGCGTGCATTTCACAAGTGCAAAATACATACCTCTTAAGACAATCCTTGGAATGAATTTAATAACAAGAGGTTTGTGGAAAGCTGCAACTAGAATATTAATAAAGCAATAACAGAACTCGTGACATGAAGAAGAGAAGAAAAAAGTAGACGGAGGGAGAATGCCTAGTCAAAGTAAGGCTATTAAAAATTAAGTAAAACACGAGGCTGTTTAGATTGCCAATCCTTATTTTTTTCCTACAATTATTGGAAAACTAGCCGGTCATTAATCACAGACTCATTGATGGGGATTCTGCGTTATGAGCAGAATGACTGGGATTGATTAGCAACTGTTGGGACTTGCTATTAGATCTTCTTAGCTACTCTCTGGGGGTAGCCTCCAAAGAAAGGTAATAAACTTGGTTGATAAATGACGTTTTCTCTTCAGTTGGTGGCAGGGAGGTGACAACCTCCCCAGATATTGGTAGTGCTTTGCTGAGGTTTTCTCTGTTGATATCTGACTCTCTCAGAAAGATAATGAAATCTTTTGTCCATCTAATGTCCAGAGTGGTATTCCCTCCTTCCAGATATGTTGGCTTCATCTATAGCTTTCCTTTCCAACCGGAGCCTGAACTAAGTGTGGCAGTTTTTCTATCTGCAGTTTCTACTCTCATCTGTTACACTTTTCTTTTATCTTCTAAAGCCCTGACCCCATCACAAAATTTTTTTGACTCAACCAAGCATGCAATTTATTTAATAGGATCAGTTTCAAATACAAATGCCCAACCCCAATGCTAGGTCAAAAAGTTTTGGCTGATTTAGAAGTGTCAGTACCTAACGTTGGTCCTCCAGGCAAGTGTACAACCATGTGGCACTAACACTTGTGATTATTCAATCCACGTGGATGCCAGTCATATAAACAGAGACTATTAAGAGAACTCACTTCATCTCAGGTCCAAAGCTCCTGTCCTCATGGAAACTCCAATCACATTGGTGGAGACAGCAAGTAACCCAATAATTAAGTAACCTATGGGGTCTTCTAGAAGGCAATGAGTGTTAAGGAGAAAAGGAATGACGGGGGTACAAATAAAATATGATTACCAGAGAAGGCTTCTCTGAGAGGGTGAGCAAGGACTTGGAAGAATGACTTCATTTGCTTCTCTGACATAGCAAGATCATTAAAAAATTCTTAGCTTGGGTGAGAGCAAGGAGAGCAAGCTTTATCAATACTCAGAAAAAGCTTTTTCTCACATCAGAGTCCAACAGATGCCAGAAGGTGAATATTTTTGAGTTTTGCAATTTCAACGAGAGTGTGTTGCTTTGAGTGTCTTGGATAGTATCTAAATTTCGACTTCCATCTCGTGAGGATGCAAGGCCTTTATTCTGGCTCTGTATGTGTTTCCAGCAACAGGAATTTTTATGTTCTTATCCATAACCTAGTTTCAGTGTCCTGGTCATTTTGGACCCTGGAAACTTGCTTACCTTTTTTCCCAAGCAAAACTACTTAAAAGATGTTGATTATATTTTATGTGGCACTTCTACCACTTTGTCCTAAGGACATCTAAAGCTATTAAGTATCTATATTGTGAGAAACAGAAGTCAAGATGCACCTGTGTTGTTTGAATTTTTTAATCCAAGCATGCACTGTGTATTAGTTATGCATTTAAAGAAATGAGTAAAGGGAAACAACTTAATCATCCATGTGAAGTGTCTAAGCAAACAGAATTTGGAAAGAGATATCTAATTTTCATAACACCTTGGATGATATAACCACTAATAGATACCAAGAGTTGTTGATATTAGAAAAAAAGTCCTTTAGCCTCTAAAAAATTTCTGGATGGTTGAAAGTGGTTAAAAGATACATATAATATTTGCACAAGTGCAAATCAGAAATATAAATTGAAGAAATATGCAATAGCTTAAAAACTAAAAAAGTGCATTTTAAATTTCTAAATACAGTGAGAACACGAACTTTTCAGAAGAAACAAAATGAACCGAACGTGTTAGATTTTAAAGCAATGAATAAATGAGATTTCTCTGGTAAACAGCATAGGATGGTACTCGAGGTCATGGGCTTTGATCCTGAGAGACAGGGTTGACACAGCTCCATCACTGACATACTGGTCATTCAGCCACAGGCAAGTTACTTAATTTACTGCACAGTAGTTTCCAAACCTGAAGAAGTAGAGTAATAATATCTACCTTATAATGTTCTGATGAGGGCTAAAATTAAGCTTTCTCTATCTCATCACTGTCAACATTTGGTGCTGGATAATTATCTGTGGTAGGGTTATCCTGCACACTGTAGGATGTTGAGGTATTCTTGGGCTCCACCCACCAGATGCCAGCAGCATCTTTGCAATTGTGATGACAAAAATACCTCCTGGAGAGAAGAGGAAATTGTCCCCAGTTGAGAACCACTGGATTAGTGGAGATGCTGCCAGTAGGGCTTTCAACATTGAGCCTGCATGTAAAAAACTGCAGACTCCACCAGCTCTTCTCATTCTCCCTGGCTAGTATGAATGTCTTCTGTCCTCTGTTCTGACTAATAAGGAATGGTCTTCTTCTCTCTTCCCTCTTTTTTCCACCTTTCTCATGGAGATACAATCTGCTGAAATACACACTTTGCAATTTAAAAAAAGTCCCTAAATCACCAGTCCTACTGACTGGAGGGTGAAAGGAAAAAAACAAACAATAGTGAAACATTGGGTGTCATACTAACTAGCTCTGCACGTCTTACTTCTATTGGTCATTTTGTTGTTAATTTTTGCTGACTTTAAAAAGTTCTATTTTTGTATTTTTGTCTTTGTTGATTTCTTGGAACCATAGACTATAGTAGGAGACAGATTCTCATCCCATGTCAGGACCTCATGTTGCTAGTTTTGAACCATTCATTTGTTTCTGAAACACTTATTGAACTTCTCTGAAACAAGCATTGTGTTTGGTGGTCCATGCTTGGACAAGACAAATACAAGCATGGACAAGAGAGAGTGTTGCCCAGGTTGCACCAGATGCCATAGTGGGGTAATTAGGGAGGACAATGGGAATGTTGGGGGCCTGCATGTCATCTAGCCTAAGATCATTCAGCACAATTCAAAGCTCCACTCATAAGCAAAATAAGCCACTATGTATGTACCATTATTTCCTAGACAAATATTTCCTATTTGGCCTTTCTGAAGATCTATAACAATAGGCTAAGAAAGAACTGGAGAGGTTAAATATTTTGCTGTGGGTGGTACAGATGGATAAGAACAGAACTTGTTCTAAAATCAATGTTTACCACTTCTTGTTTTCCTTTAATGTTTCTCCTAGGACGGCTCAAGGCTTACTTGTTCCAAATAACCTGTGTGTTTGACAATTTCACCATTAAGCTCATGTCTATCCAGATCCATTGCTAATATATTCATTTATTTCAGAGTAATATATTGACCCTTTAGTCTGAATGAAACTTAATCATGTTTTCATATATGTGCCTGCATTCTGGAAAAAAACATGTGCCTGTATTCCAGAAGAAACAAGGAAGAAGAAAAAAATCACGAAAATGTTTTTAGCAGAGGCAGTGACTTGAGAAACATTGTTCATATAATTTTCCCAAAGGATAGGATTGGAGACATTCCCACAATGGGGAATCTGGGCTAATGGGGGCGGCATGAAGGAAGTGGGAGCTTAGAATGGGAGAAATAGTCACTAAGAGGAATAGGAGAGATGGCAATGGTTAGCTTTCTACTGTGCAATAGAATACACTTTATAGTTCTTACCATGTAATTGAGGAAAAAGATATATTGAATTATCCCATTCATTTATTCTCTCTCTCCCTCTTCCTCTTCCTTCTCTCTCTCTTTCTCCCTCTCTCTCTTTCATACACACACACACTTACACACACACACACACACACACACACACACACACACACAGCCCTCTGTTGGACTGCCTCCATCAGATTTGTTTGCCGAATTCTCATGTGATTGAGTCAGTGTGCTGAATTAATCAGTTACAGTTCTCAAGTATGAAAAGAGCCCCTCTCGTAGAGTAGAGGATCTTCCATGGGCCACAGTCAGACACCTGGTTGCTGTCTGAGGAAATCTAATGGTTCTGGGTGCTTTTATACAACAAATTACTTTCTTGTAAGTGACTGGGACAGTCATATAGTAAAAAACTATTTATCATATTTATTTTCAAAATGCTCTATCTACCGCTTTGTTGGCACAACAAAACTAGATCTATTTAGTGCTTGAAACAAATTAAGAATTGAATAACAAAGGACCAGATTTTGTTCTGCAAATCTTTTCAAGCTACCAAGATGCACTCTCCATTGGTAGAAATCTACATAGACCACATATTTCCTAGATTATCTGAACTTCCTCTTGAAAAGTAAGATTCCACCAAATTTATTCTTTCTATGTGACTGGCACTGTTTTGGGTGCTGGGAATAAAATAGCAAGTAAGATAGAGAGGAGTCCTTGCTTAAATTTTACATTAGAGTGGGTGGAAATAAAAAAAAACAAGCAGAATAATAAACACTTACTGACAGATTCTAATCAATGAGAAATGCACACAGTCATAGCACAGAGAATGCTTAATGGAGGGCCCAGCAAGTATACTGATCCTGAAGGGGGGCAGAGTTTCTCATCATCACAAACGATATCTGCTGCAGCCCCAACCATCCCTAAATATGCGTCTCTGATTGGAGACTTGGCCTGAAAATATTTCACTAACCTGATTTCTCTATTCCTGTTTGTCTTAGAGTGTAATGCACCAATTACATGAAGATCATTATGCTTAATGTTGGACGTATGTTTTCCAAATTAAATGACACACAGTTCCTATATGCAAAGGGGTTCACAGTCTGGTGCAGGAGACCAATATGTGTCCCAATAATTAAAGGCAAAGAATGAAAGGGGAAGGGAGATAATCATAAATGAGATATGAGAATGGAAGCAACTATTGTTGTTGTTCCATTTTAACATATTGGTGTTCATATCTCTGAATGTGAAGTGCTTAGAATTTGCTCGTACTTATAGTAATTACTAAGATGATGATGATTAAGCTTTCATATTTGTGATCATAGTACAGATATACAAATGACAGAAATATCCCAAATTCACAATAGAGGACTTAAAGCTTCTCTGATTGCTTTCCAGTTCTAGTGAAGATAGAGCAACTACACTTCTACCTGTCTGTACCACTCAGTGAAGTTGCAAACTCTGGGCAATATGCACGAGAATGAATGGATTAGTTATCTGAAGACTCTGAAAAGTAAATCAGAGCAGGTGGGTGATGGGAAAGAAAGCAGAACTCGATGTTAACCAATCCAGCCAGCATTAAGTTTCTTGCATTACACACACACACACACACACACACACACACACACCACACACACACACACAGGTAAATCCAGTCACAGAACAATAGTCTAAGGCTCTCATTTTTAAACTAGATGACCAAAGAGAGGAAAAGGTAGGAGCTGAATAGTTTAGGGCAGATTATAGAAAGGAGGGAGCTCAATATGTCTTCCACACGTTGTGTATAAACTTCTGGGATTACCATTAAGCTGCACATACACCATGCAAGATCTGAACTTAAGAGGCTACCAAAGGCTTTGCAAATGGAACTAAAGAAGAGACAATTGCTGTGGTCTTTGACTGGCTCTAGGGTGCCACACAGATGAGAAAATTCTGAATAGCATAGCACAAAATTTGAAACCGAACTGAAAGTGGAACCACTGCCTACAGAAGGTGAGGTAGAACTTGAAGCCTGAACCTAATCAGGTCAATTGCCTACAAGTAAGCAAACAAAAGAAAAATTATTTTAAAAATTTTTTAAATCCTATAGATTAAACAAAAATCAGACTCTCATATCATAATATTCAAAATGTCTATTATTATGCAAAAGTATACAACACATAGCGAATCAGGAAATGCTGGGTGTGGTGGCTCACACCTGTCATCCCAACACTTTGGGAGGCACAGGCCAGAAGATTGCCTGAGCCCTGGAGTTCGAGACCAGGCTGGGCAACTTGGTGAGATCTCATACAATAAATCCAAAAATTAGCTGGTGTGGTGGCGTGCACCTGTGGTTCCAGCTACTTGGAAGGCTGAGGTGGAAGGATCGCCTGAGCCCAGTAAGTTGAAGCTGTGGTGGCTGTGAGTGTGTCACTGCACTCCAGTCCAGGTGACAGAGTGAGACTCCGACTCAAAAAAAAAAAAATCAGGAAATTCTGACCAATTCTCAAGGGAAAAGACAAGCAAGAGACATGAAGCCCACAATGACCCAGGTGCTATAATTATAAGACATGGACTTTAGAGCAACTATTTTCTTGTGTGTGAAGAAGAAAAGGTGATCATTTTTTTAAATAAATGAAAATATTTAAAGTATCAGACAAAAGATAGAAGCAATAAAAAGGAACTAGGTAAAAAATTTTAAATTGAAAAAGTTCAATAACAAAATAGAAAATAATCACTGGCCGGGCTCGGTGGCTCAGCCTGTAATCCCGCGTCTTTGGGAGGCTGAGGTGAGTGGATTGCCTGAGCCCGCGGGTTTGAGACCCGCCTGGGCAGCGAGACCTCATCTCTACAATAAATCAAAAAATCAGCCGGGCGTGGTAGCGCGCGCCTGTAGTTCCGGCTACTCGGAAGACTGAGGCGGAAGGATCACCGGAGCCCAGCGGGTCGAGGCTGCGGTGGCCGGGAGCGGCCACTGCACTACAGTCTGGGCGACAGAGTAAGACTCCAACTCAAAAAAAAAAAAAAAAGAAAAAGAAAATAATCACTATATGGGTTCAATAGTAGAATAAAAATGATGGAGAAAAGATTCAGCGAATTTGAAAATAGGCAAAATATAAATTATTTGATCAGAGAAACAGAAAAATAATTATTTTAAAGAGCAGAGACTGGGCATGGTGGCTTGGTTGGGTGTGGAGACTGACACCTGTGATTCCAGCACTTTAAGAGGTCGAGGCAGGAGGATTGCTTAAGCCCGGGAGTTTGAGACCAGTCTGGGCAGCATAGCGAGACCTCATCTCTACAACAATTTAAAAAAATCTGCCAGGAATTGGTGACGCGAGCCTTTAGTTCCAGTTACTCAGGAGGCTGAGACAGAAGGATCACCTGAACTCAGGAGGCAGAGGCTGTAATGAGCCATGAATGTGCCTCAGCACTCTAGCCTGGGTGAGAGAATGAGATCTCAATTCAAAAGAAAAAAACAGCTGGTGGCTCATGCCTATAATCCCAGTATTTTGGGAGGTCAAGGCGGGAGAATCACTTCAGATCAGGAGTTTGAGACCAGCCTTGACAACATAGCGGGACCTTGTCTCTACAAAAAACAAAAACAATCAGCCAGGCATAGTGGCGTGCGCCTATAGGCCCAGCTACTCAGGAGACTGAGATGGGACCGTCACTTGAGCCAAGGCAGTTGAGGCTGCGGGAAGTCATAGTAATGTCAATATACTCCAGACTTGGCAATAGAGTGAGATTCTGACTCAGTACAATAAAATAAAATAAAATAAAATAAAAAATAAGAAAAATAAAGAGCAGAGCCTCAGGGACCTGGGGGCGATACTCTAACACTAACACTCATATCATCTGAGTTCAAGAAGAAAATGGTGCAGGGTAGGCTGGGCACGTTGGCTCGTGTCTGCAATCCCAGCACTTTGAGAGGCCGAGATGGGAGGATTGCTTGAGGTCAAGAGTTTGAGATCAGCCTGGGTAACATAGCAAGAGCTCATCTCGACAAAACAAACAAACAAATAAACAAATCAAAAAATTAGCCAGGCAAGGTTGTGCG
This sequence comes from Cephalopachus bancanus, assembly GCA_027257055.1. Lineage (NCBI taxonomy): Eukaryota > Metazoa > Chordata > Mammalia > Primates > Tarsiidae > Cephalopachus > Cephalopachus bancanus. The sequence continues at coordinate 137,319 of JAPVLO010000942.1, forward strand.
CACCTGTAGTCGCAGCTACTTGGGATGCTGAGGCTGAAGGCTTGCCTGAGTCCATGATCACGCCACTGCACTCCAGCCTGGGCAACAAAGTGAGAATCTGATTCCAAAACAAAATGTGGTGCAGAAAAAGTATTTGAAGAAATAATGAACCAGGATATCACCTCACACCTGTTAGGATGGCTGTCATTAAAAATATAAGAGGTAAGTGTTGGTGAGGTTCTGGATAAAAGGAAATCCTTGTATGCTCTTGGTGGAAATGTAGATTGGTGCAGTCATTATGGAAAACGATATGGAGGTTCCTCAATAAACTAAAAATAGAATAACCATATGTTCCAATAATTCTACTTCTGGGTATATATCCAAAAGAAAGGAAATCAAAAGATTTAAAAACTCTCTACACTCCCATACTTTTTGCAGCACTATTCACTATATCCAAAATATGGAATAAATGAATGGATGAATAAAGAAAATGTGAGATATACACAATAGAATACTTTTCAGCCATAAAAAGGAAATCATGTCATTTGCAACAACATGAACAAACCTGGGGACATTAAGCTAACTGAAACAAGCCAGGCAGAGAAAGACAAAAAAACCAAACTGCATGATCTTTGTCATTCAGGATTTTATATTTAGAGGAAGAATGCTTTTCAGATGAGGGAAAACTAAGAGAAGTTTTCAACAGCTCTAAAAGAAATACTAATGGTAGATCTTCAGACAGAAGGGAAATGGTACAAGAAGGAAACCTGGAACATCAAGAACGAAGGAAGAACAACAAAAATGATAAATATCTGGGCAAATGAAATAAACTGCTTTTTTTTCTTGTTAAGATCGTTGAAATATTTATATTGGTTGAAAGAATCCATTATAACACTAGCTGGTGGGATGTAATACCTATGAAAACCACCACAGGAAGAGGGGAGAATAGAGGGATCTATAAGTTATAAGGTTTCTATATTACATTTGAAGTAGAAAAATATTACTTCGATGTGGACGGAGAAAAGACAAATATGTACATTATAATCTACAGAGCAATTACTAAAAAAACCACATGAAAAGACATATTAAAAAACTTGAGATAAACTAAAATGGCCTACTATAAAGTATAAAAAGGAAACAGAAATGAAAAACAGAAAAATGTTCAAAAACTTAAACTAAATTAAAATGGCAAACTATAGAGCATTAAAAAAAACCTCAAAGAAATGAAAAACAGAAAAAAGATACAGAAATAAACACTCTCTGTTTCTGGAGAACCGATGTCAACATTGGCATGCCTTTCTCCAGCACTGTTTCAGTAAATTACGATGCCTTTATTAGGAGTTCTTTTTTTTAAAGAAAATATTTTACTTGCTATGATCTACATTCCTTGAATACATTTTCTAGAACCTATTTATTACTTGGAATAGCTCATGATAGAAAAGAAAGCAAGGACTCATGGAAAATGCTGAAAAAAGATTGGAATTTTTAAACCTTAGGCCCACCAGGAAAAGGTAACTGGACTGAGCATTTATTTATAAAAGAAAAATAAGTGACAGTATTGAGAAACATAATTTGTGAATTCACTGAAAGAAGAAATGGCCTCTAATTTAAAATGAAAACAACATTTGCTTTTCTTCCTTTCATTTTTTTCCCTCAAAGGGTCAAATTATCACTGGAAATTAGAGAACATTGAAAAGACTTAATTATAGAAGAGATACTTACTTGTACTCATTGAGCTAGTAGTTAACTCTTATTTAAATTGTATGTGTGCTTGTGTTTAAATGGTAACATTTTAAAAGCTGAATGAAATAGCTACAAATAAAAGGGGAAAATATCTCCATTATCATTTGATAGATAAGCAGTAGCTTTTTGAGATGGCAAAGAAATGATGCAACACAATGGCTTAGAGTGTTTGGATTGGGTTCAGAAAATAATGGGCTTCACTCCACGACCTCTGAGCCCGGCCTGACGAGAAATTGTGAGCAAAGAGCCTGGGCTGTTTCCCCAGGGATATTGAATGTCCTGAAATTATACCCCTATAACACGAGGTGCTTTTAACAGTCTCATCTCTAGAGTGGCTGATTATCCCTAAATGAACTTGGGGAAATTTGTTTGCACTCAAAACTTGCTGCCTTTGGAAAGAAAATGTGTATTTTTTGGATAAAGGCATTTTCAATTCATTTGCTTGCCTGGGTGAGCCAAGCTATCTGAAAGTAGCCGAGTATGATGACAATATGGTCAAGGATCAGTGAACCCACTGGTTGGGATCACACTTAGAAAAAGGAAAGCTTTTTCTTTTAGGAAAGTAGTTGTTGAAAAGTCACTCAATTTTGCAGGCTTCTGTTGAAGGGAACATACCACTTAAATTCTAAAACCTTAATCATCTAATCACAATATAAAGCTTGTAAGAAATGTCCCACTCTTTGGAATATACCACTGGGATTAAAATGGCCTGAAAGCACAAACTCATTTTCAGCTAGTGTGTGACTTTTATCATTCTATTGAGATGCGGTTAGAGGTCACTGGCAACTCAGCCAGATTCTCAAATTAACTTCGCTTCTAAATTTCATAAGAAAATGAAAGAAAATGGGACCCTCTTTGCTTTTCTGGATGTTGATTGAATTGATCATTGTGAACTGAACTCTGAACAAAAAACAACGACTCTTTTGAGGAGTTTCTTTTCCATGGAGGTCAGTTATTTGTTGCCAACTTGCCCGATGCTTTTTGGCTTCATGGAAGAATAAATGCCCTTTGCTGTAGAGTTTTTTTTTAAACTTTGGATTCTTGAAGAATAAATTTAAGGGCCCAGAAGAGGAGACCTGCCAAACCATAATTTCTGTGACTCAGCTCGATTTTCAAATTAGACCTAACAGGGTTTAGATTATTATGTGTTTCTCAATGTTTTGTAGAGAAACATTAATAAGGATTTTAAAGTTTGTCTATTTTCAGAATAAATGAGGATTTGTACTCCTCTGTTCACTATTTGTTCTTATATTACAAGAAAAGAAACTTATCCCCGGAGAACCACCTCATGTCACTAGCTAGTTTGGGTTCAGAAGCAAGAATTGGACAGTTACATGAGTACATAATCCATTGTCCCTCTTTGACAAATTAGAGTCTGAGGACAGATGAATTTGAAGTTATAATCCTGAACCTTATTGTCCTCCAACTGCACCCCCATCCCTCGGGCTTTCTGGTCTATCACATTTGACAATAGAGCAATTGAATACCCAGAACAAAGCCTCATAGTTATTTGTAATTGTTTTCCATCCCTAAATCTTTGGTATCTAGGTCAGCATTGATCTAGCCACATGGTGCATTCTCTAGTGTATTAGTTTTCAAGATATTTTCATTTAACAGAGAACATACCTGGCTAGCTCCAGAGCTAGGTAGTGGTTTGAAGGGGGAATTTGCCAACCAGACTGCAAGAGAGGTGGTGTAGAGGAGAGACCAGAGCATGGATTGTAAAAGCAGAACCATCTGGCTTTGAGTCACAACTCTTCCATTTACTAGTGGGACCTTTCCATGCCTTATTTTCTTCATTTGTACAATGTAGATAATGAAAGTACCCATTTTCTAAGTTTGTTGTGGAGATCAAATGGAATTAAACCTGTCAACTCTCAGGAAGAGTTCCTACTAAAAGACAAGCATAGTATGTGTGTTTATGAAATTGAGTGATACCAAAGGCAGGCTTTGCAGGATTTACTCTGAAAGTTTGGGTTGAGGCAGCTTATACTGCCCATGTGCGTGTATGCGCATCGATGTTTGTTATAATATCTTCCAGAAAAGAAAAAATGAATTATTTTCTCATTTGTGAAATTAAAAATAAAATTTACTTCCACTGAACAGAAAAACTCATTTTATAATATTAATTTATTATTCCAAATATTGTAGATTTTTTATTTTTTTTTTGAGTTGGAGTCTCACTTGGTTGCCCAGACTGGAGTGCAGTGGCTACTCCCGGCCACCGCAGCCTCGCCTGCTGGGCTCCGGCGAATTGTAGATTACTTATTATATTCTGACACTGTGAAATCGGCATATATTAACACATGCAATTATCAAGCTAATCCTATGAGGTAGGTGATACTGACTCCATTAATGGTGGGAGACTGTAATGAGCCATCATCAACTACTCTCTTCAAACGTATAGAAATTTGTATATGGAATAGTTTATAGCCTACTGCTGATTCATTGGGGATTAATGACAGACTATGAAGGACACTATTGAGGATATTATGTTCTGCACTTATAAAAGTTGTTTTTAAAACTAGTAGATGTCATGGAAGGAATCAATGAACTTTGCAATGATCATTCCATAAATCTAAATACCTGCAGAAATAGATTGTCGGACTGTGGGTCCTACTTCATCTAAATATGCCTTTTGAGCTGTTCTTTCATTTCTTACAGATGCGGTTTATTGCATTGTATTTTTTTCTGCCTTTTTACTTGGGAAAGTGCACTTGAAAAATCTCATTTTAGGGAGATCACTTTGAAGTTGTGGAAGGTGACGGAGACCCTTAAAGATAATCAGTTTTTGTCTAGGCTCTGACAGAACTCAGCTGGGTTGGGGAGTGAGGGACTTTTAATTTCCTGAAGTGGATTAAAAATGGCATCAGATTCTTTGCAGTTTCTTCATCCACAGAGAAAGTTTTGCACCCCTTCAAATCTGAGGTGGTTTGTTTTGAAAAGCAGAATGGGGCATAGCGAACTTTCCGATCAGTGTCTCCAGAGGCTTTGCAGCTTCTACTACCCTGGCTTCCTGGTAATCCTGAGATGCCTCTTTTTGATAGTCCAGGGTGGAAAACTACCTGTGGGGGTGGGAATGCCAGCCATTCCTACTGTTCTAGCATTTCCATGAAGTATCCAGGCATATCCCCTGAGTCTTGCAGAAGGCCAGCTCTGGTTGTGAGATCCCAGCATCATGGATGTGCGTAAGAGTTACCAAAACGTAGCTTAGAGCTCCGAGAGATTGAAAGGTCACTGCTTCTGAGTTATTTTTGGTCAGATATATATGCTTGAAAGAATGAGATCTTGAAACGATGAATCTCAATAGAATTTTACACTTTCAATTAAAAAGTTTTGAATTTCTTTTCCTTTGCAAAAATCTTGTGATGTCCTAAAATCACATTTTCACTGATCTGTTAGAATGTCCAATTATTAACTCTCTCTTTTTGTAGCCTTTGCAACTTTTGGGGAAAAAAAAAGAAAGAAAAAGAAAATTAAAGGGTTTTTTCCTTCTAGCTTATTATGTTGAAGGAGTTGAACAACAACAACAACAACAATTATAAGGATACTAATATTATTGAACTTACTCATTACAGTCAATTTCATTACCATTCTAAGGAGTCAACAGAATACACAGTCAAATGCAACATGACCTGCCCCTTCAGGAAAATTACTGGTTGAGCACACTTCCCTCACAAGTGAAGAAAATGTTGAAGTAGAAGAACAGGATTTTTAAAAATACAGTTGCTTTAAGCAATGGAAAACAATTATTCTATGCCAGTTTTCTTGGGACCTGAATACCAGGTGATTGTTTTAACTTTAAAATATTTTGGCTGGGCTTGGTGGCTCAGCCTGTAATCCCAGCACTTTGGGAGGCCGAGGCGAGTGAATTACCTGTGGCCGTGGGTTCGAGACCCACCCGGGCAACTTGGTGAGACCTCGTCTCTACAATAAATCAAAAATTAGCCAGGTGTGATAGCACGCGCCTGTAGTTCCAGCTACTTGGAAGGTTGAGGCGGAAGGATTGCCAGAGTCCAGCAAGTAGAGGCTGCGGTGGCCGGGAGTGTGCCACTGCACTCCAGTCTGGGTGACAGAGTGAGACTCCAACTCACAAAAAAAAAACACACATATATGTGTGTGTGTGTGTGTGTGTGTGTGTGTGTGTGTGTGTGTGTGTGTGTGAGAGATATCTGGAAAATGGTAAGTATAAATATTTAAATATATTTAGATTATCCCGTTCAGATATTTTACAGTTAATCACTAAACAGAATTTCATTCACCTTTGGTTATCTGTACTCTTTTTGGAAGGATCTAGTGTATTTGGCTGTTTAAGGTAGTTAGAGATACTATTTTGGATATTTGTGCAGTATGAGATAGAATTGAAATCTTTTGGAAATGCATCATCAATTGTAATGCATAACACAAACATCACTGGTATTAGTTCAAATATTGATGTTATTTTCCCAACTTCCCTGAAACTATGCTTCCATATTTCTCAAAGCAAAAATAGATTTTTGTGAACTTATTTTAAGAGTCAGAAGTTATTTATAAGCTATTTGATACATATTGTAAAAAGTAATACCTATTTTTGCTATACATTTTGTAGATTCTTTTTGTTTAAAGGAGTCTAATTATATTTGTACACAATATATGCATTGAGAGAATATGGCAGAATGCACAGAAATCTGTTACTAGGGAGTGGTATTTGTATGTGAGAGCAGGTGCAGAGAGGAGATTGTTGACATTTATAATTATCTATTTTTAGAGAGCACACTTTATTTTTGTAGTTTGGAGAAAATAATTTAATGGGTGTACATATATATATATATATATATATATATATATATATATATATAATTATGTGAATTTAATACCCATAAAATAAGAACAAAAAGTAGTACTCAAACTCAAATGTGACCTTCACATAAGAGTTATGAAGAGAAGTGGGAGGCTCGATATTATATATCTTTTCCTTACAGTCATAATATTCACCAGCCAGTCCAAGAAATTGATGAATCAGTCCAGCCTCACATCTGTGAGACGATCTCATAAGTTGTCTTACTCTTTGAACCCCTTCACCTCATTGAATCCCTAGAGCAGTGAATTTCCAAGGTGGTAATTATACATATTTTTCAACATTAGGAATCAAAGTGAAACATACTTTATTTTTTAAAAAGGAAATTAAGCACCATTTCCTCTAGTAAATACCCTCTAGTTAAGTTTATATTTGGACATCAAGTGAATTAACACTCGCTGAATTATAAGAATAAGATTCAGTATTTTAATCAAATAAAATGCTGCCATTATGTTAACTTGACATATTTAATATCATATGAACCCATATTAGGTGACATGACAGTAAGAATAAATGGTGAAAGCAGCTGTGATTTAGTGAGTAGAAGAGAAGCAATCCAACATTCAGTGAGTGCTTCCTATATTTTAGGCATCTTGATGAGATTATTCTGGATCAAAAAATAAAACCTATCTTTGATTGATGCCTCTCTCTTTTACTAAATAGGCCAAAGCAAACGTCAAAGAATACAATGGCTAATTCTTGTAAAAGCTCAAGAGTTTAAAAAAACGAAAACCAAAAATCATTTAGCTCAATAATCTCTAGGTTGCAGGGTTCTTTTTTTGTTTTTGTTTTTGTTTTTAAGAAAACATTGTCAAAATTTGTTCCTGGAGGGAAAATACATCCTTGGATAAGAGCGTAAACAATGCTGTTGATAGAAAATTAATAAATTGTAGATGTGCTGCTGTCAGTATAAATCAGAAAGGAACAGATACAGGCATTTGTAGGATATGGAGCTTTCTTCTCTCCTCTGCTCACATTCAGTCCAGGGCATAGTCTTGCAAAACCTGCATGGAGAGACATCTGGGAGGCACTAGCTGAAGCTAAGCTTGCAAGTCACAAAATGGGCACAAAGCTAAGAACTCTCTTCAGTGGAAGAGAGATGGTTGTCCTCTAGGAGGTGTGGGGGCTTAAGGGTGCTTCACAAAGGAAGACTGGAAAAATTGAGGATATCAAGAGAAATTAGGAGAGAGAGAACCTTCAAATGAGTCAACCTTTAAGCCGTAAAAATCTAAAGCCTTCCTTCCTAATTTTAGAGAACATACTGGAATTTGTTTATGTAGATAGAGTAACATGCCCTATTGCTGGTCATCAAATACCCTCAATTTGATCTCATATCTCTCACATCTTCTTGCCTTGCATTGCTGCACACCGTGCTTGTTAAGTCTTCATCATCTCCCTGCTGGCAGGATGTCTGCAGTAGCTACCCAAATGGTCTCCCTACTGCCAGCATCTCTCCATTCTAATCCATCCTCTATACTGTGCTATGGGTTTTTAAACAAAGATTTAGGCTCCATTTGGTGATAACTTTGGGTGGATTTTGTTCCCTTCTCCCAGCCCTGCCTTTCTTGTTCCTCCCAGTAATTTCTTCCATGCGATCTGTACTATGTTTGCATTGAGTTCTTCATGGTTCCAGGGGTTCCTCAGGGCATATCCTCGACTTCCATACTTTTATGTCTTTTTCATACTACTCTTTCAGCTTGGAACATCTACCCCCACTTTTTTGCAGTTCAAATGCCACTTGTTCTGTTTTTACCTTTCCGATACTCTCCTTAGCTTCTGTCAAAACCAAAACTGTAGAATTGTTTTCTTATTCTTCTATGTGTAGCATTTATTGTATTTTATTTTAATTGGTTGTTGTGTATTTTTTTCTTTCCACCATTAGTACTCAGACAGCAGGGGTGCTATTTTATTCTTCTTATCTGCAGCATTTAGCACAGTGCTTTGCAATACTCAATAATTGTGTTGAATTGAATTATATATAATCTGGCGAGGTTAATGGAGAGTTAACATGATAAAATGTTATTCATCTAAGGAGACCAGATCTCCTATATTTATTGTGTGTGTTAAAATCCAATGTGCTTATTTTTTAAAGAATCCTGCGTAAACTTTTTTATTAAAAAAAAAAAAGACTTGGTAGTGTTTTCTCTACATAAATACTTGCCACTTTCCCAAGCTCTAGTGAGTTTTGACACTCTAAATATCATGAATATAAATGTTAAATAGCTCTAACTCCAGAGGAATCCAACTTGTAGACTTTAGAAGGAAGGATCCATCGTAAGTGATTCTTAAGCAGTAGTCTATTCTCCTGCTATATTCCCTGAACATCTTTGTTGCAAGTGTGCATAAAACTGGCACAAATGGCACTTGATTTTCTGGATATAGCAGATAAAAATGTATTGACTTTTGACTGTTCATGAACACCTGTTCATCATCCTTTTCTTCTGGAGTCTTTATAATTTCTTTACTAATGATTGATGCTCACTGCATTTCTCCTCCTTCACTCTCCTGTTGGAGTAGTGGTGGGAGTGTGCATTTGCAACCACAATTCTGTTAAGAAAGACATTTGGATTCTATGTATTCTATCAAAAATTTTATGCACTTTGTCTAATAGCTTTATAACTTATGTGGGTCCAAATGAAGCTTAAACCATCTTACTTACAACCTTCACTGAATTCTCTTTTTGGGCATTGTGGCACAAGCTATAAAATAGAATTGGTCTCGATGAAGCAACCTTAATATGTATTAGCATAATGAGAAAGGTTTAGGACATGTCATCTTCTGCTGGTTGGCTAGAGAATTCAATATCCATAACCTCTGGTATAATCCAACTTCCTTTAGAAATCAGAAGCTTTAGTCATGCATAGTTGTGTACACTTGTAGTACTCCCAGCTATTCAGGAAGAAAGCATGAGCCCAGGAGTTTGAGGCTGTGGTAAGCTATGATTATGCCATAGCACTTTAGCCTAGGTGGCAGAGCAAGAGTCTGAAGAAAGAAAGAAAAAGAAAGAAAGAAAGAAAGAAAGAAAGGAAGGAAGGAAGGAAGGAAGGAAGGAAGGAAGGAAGGAAGGAAGGAAGGAAGGAAGGAAGAAAGAAGAAAGAAAGAAGGGAGGGAAGGAAGGAAGGAAGGAAGAGAGAGAGAGAGAAGGAAAGAGAAAGAAAGAAAGAAAGAAGGAGGAAAGGAGGAAAGAAAGAAGGAAAGAAGGAAGGAAGGGAAAAAGAAATCAGAAGAGTAGCTTCTCCTTGATTTTTCTCTTATTTAATAGGAACATCTCTCAGATACATAAGGGCTTTTAATAACAAAGATAATAGGATTGTTTGCTTTCTTCATGACAGATTTAATGTGTAACCTAGTAAAATTACACATAATTCAAACAAGCTGTATAAATAGCAAAGTAATATTGAACATTACAATTCTACTCATGCGTTTTGGTGGTGATTATTTGATTTTCACATTCACAATAAATAAGCAACATAAATTTTAAATTGTGCTATTTTCTACACACATGCCATTACTTTTTAATAAATATAAGCAATCTAAATAATTATCTCTACAGTGAATCACTAAAAATCTTATGATTGCAAATGTCAGTGTCTTTTTTTTTTTTTTTTTTGCTTTTCAAGTTTTCTTGCACTGAAAAGATACATCTTGGTCATCTTATAAAAACAGCCTTTTCAGTAAAATAAGCCAGTATCACGTGAAAAGAAAACATTTAAAGAAAAACAGTATCCAATTTGAATTTAATTGAGACGGAGAACTGCATTAACTTCCAGAGAACAGGGTCCATTAAGCACATATTCAGCAGCCTGTTGCATTATGGGAAGGGAAGGAGAACAGGAGAAAGATGGAGGAAGGGAGCTGAGCTCTGGAAAAGAGAAGGTCCTTCCCGTAAGCCAAATCAAAATAAATGTCCCTCTGTCCACTCCATCATTAGAGTACTTGAAATTGAAATGTGAGATTCTCCTCAATTTTAGGGCCAGCTCTAGAAGAAATTTACAAAGGGGAAATTTCTCTTTGCTGCCTTTTTATTCTTTCTCTCCACAACTCCATTGCTATCTGAATCCTGCTTATTTCTGATCTGTTCCCAACTGGAGGTCCCTCCCAGAAGCATTGACCTTTTAGAAGAAATTTTTTTAAAAAATCAAGAGTAAAGGGAAATGAGTCTACTATGATGGGAAACAAGAGGCAGCTTTCATCTCTGTGGTCAACCCCCTCAAATCCTTTTTCCGAGAAAGGTCGAAAGGCTTATGTGGCTCAAGTATCTGATATTCCTGCACATTAAAATGTGCAGGAAGTTCCAAATGGCAGGATGGCATTGGCATTTTGATCATCACTCTTCAGTTATTGAAATTTCCAGCCACAGACAAGATTTCTCATTTCCGGGACATGAGAAAACAGCAATTATTTGACTTCGAGAAACTGTAGGATGGCTTTAGTCCCATTTGTGTGTTTTTCTGGGGGTGAATTAAGAGCAATCTTTCCTGGTTGCTTAGATACTCAGTGTGTCACCTCTGAGAGTCCTATCTTATCCTTTGATTATATACTTTTGGATTTTCTTTCATTGCCACTGACTGGCAAACTTTACCCAAGCTTTACAATCCTTGGAAAATAGTGAAGGTTAAAAAACTCCAACCCTGCCCTTTGTGCTCTGGAAAACAGCTTACTGCAGAGAATCACTCATATGCTTAGATAAGACTCATGAATGCCCCTGTCTGCCAAGGACAAGGCCAGATACAGGCCTTCCAAGTTCCCATGTTTTGCCTCACAAATGATGAGCTAACTGCTTGCCCCCACTGATCAAAGGAACAAAATGCTTATGAACCAGATTTTGGATAAGCTTCTCCCTTTTCTCCAGGTCCCTGAATTTGGGCCTACCTTCAGCCTGAGCTGACAGAAATCCCAAGACCTGCTGGCCTCAGGGTAAAACATTCTCTGATCTACTTTCCTATAACATCACCCTTCATCTGACACCCCCACATGTACCTCTTTCTGGTCTTGTTTACTTCTCCCTGTAAAAGCAAAATTGTACCTGCCTAACTCTTGAGATGCTGTGCCCATAAGTGGTCTCCTATTTGCCATAGTCCCTTTTCTCCCTCTCTTGCAATAATCGTTTAGAATAAAATATCTCTTTACTAAGTCCAGATATGCGTTTTACTTGACAGTATCCTGTAAAAACAACAGGACTTGAATCACTTTTTGAAACTTCCCCTTGATTTTATGCCTCACCATAAAGAGGAAAATGGTACCCAACAGAAAGGAGAAAAGATGGATATTTATGAGGCATATGTAATGTGCCCCCCCCAGCAGTAAGTTTCCATTCAAATTAAGTCTCAAAAGCCTAGGGAAATCACTGAGAGAAGGACTGCATAAAAAAATAATTAAGCTTATGAACCGAAGAAAAGTCTAAGTGAAATAATGCAGCCCCTTTGTGTCTCTATTATTTAACACTTCGAAAAAGACCCACTTAAGACAGTAATGCGGATCATGTACCCTCAGATTTAATTTGAGTTATAGTCTCCTAGTAAGAGAATCACATGGGCTCTGTGGCTTGGAGCTCTCCAGCCTCCTCAACTATTTATACAGACCTCTCTCTACAGGTTTCAAGAATGCTACGCTAAGGCTAGAATGGAAAGAAAAAAATCTCATTGACTAAACTAAATCCCTGTGAACTTTGCCTTTGAGGGTAGATTTGGTTTATTGAATTTACTATTTTCTTGAGCCAAAAAGAGTTTTTTCCTGAGTATCCAATGCCTGTCTTTATTTCGGTGGTAATAATGTCCAGATTGAGCCCTTTGGCATGGAAAACTTCCCCTTTGTTGCCTGTGGTTGCTAAGAAAGCTACATTTACATTATAAATAAACATATGGGGCAGAATCTCAGAATCCCCAAGGATCTTGGGAAGGGATCCTATTTTAGGGAAAGACAATGGACAGTGTGAAATATATATTTGTGCGTGTGTGTGCATGCATACTTAATACACATATACACATTCTGTGACAATCTTCCACCTTAATAGCCTTGGCTAGTCAACATTCTGGCTATTAAGCCTCCATCTTCATCTGTGAAAGGTCTAATTATATTTTAAAAGTTTTGTCTGGTAATGGATAAGACTACCCACTGGCCTGTTTTCCTTCTTCCTTGCCCTTCCTCTCCTTTTCCTTCCCCTCCATACCTGCACGCACCCGTTCTCCAAGGAATCTCTGCCATTCTTATAAAGGATTATATATCTGTTGTTGATGATGCCCTATTTATATCACAACCCTGACTTCTCTTCTGAGCTCTAGATTAATTTGTTCAAATGTATTGACTTCACCTCTGCACTTGGACAACTAACAGGCATCTAAAACCTCACACATCCAAAATGAAATCTTGGTATCTCCTTGAGTCTAGCTCCTCCCTCCATCTGACCCACCTGACTCACTGGCACCTCTCTGGTTCCAGTTGTCTGGGTTCTCAAACTCTGAACTGTCTCTGACTCCTCTCTCTTTCTCTTATTATCAACATCCAATCCATTAACAAGCTCCCGTGGTTTCTTCCAAATATGTCCCAAACTACCCATTTGTTGTCATCTGCATGTCTCCCATCCCTGTCTCAGTCACCCTTATTCCTTACATCTAACTAGTCTTTTTGCTGTCATATTAGTCTCTATGAAATGAACAGGACATCATTTTTTAAACAAAAATCCCTTTTTATTTTAGAGTTTAGAACTATTACAAAGACACTACTGAGAATTCCCATATATCCTTTGCCCTGCTTTCTCTAATGTCAACATCTTACATATTACAGTGTGCTACAGTTGGAATGCTTTTGTCCCCTCTAAATTCATGTTGAAACTTAATCCCCAATGCAACAGTGTTAGGAGGTGTAGCATTTGGGAGGTGGTTGATTCATGAGGATTCTGCCCTCATGAACAAGATTGAGTGACCTTATAAAAGGGTTTGGTAGAGGGACACCCCGTTTTGTTCTTCTACCTTCTGCCATATGAATACACAGTGTTCTTCCCCTCTGGATGCCACAACTTTCGAGATGCCATTTTGGAAGCAGAGAAGAAACCCTTGTCAGACACTGACGTCTCAGTCTCCAGAACTGTGAGAAACAAATTTCTGTTCTTTATAAATCGCTCGGGCAGCACAAACAGGTACCATACATTTGTCAAAACTAAGAAATTAACATTGGCACAATACCGTTAACTACATTAGAGACTATATTTGGATTTTTCAAGTTTTTCCACTAATTATCATTCTCTGTTCCAGATGAAATCCAGGATTCCACACTGCATTTAGTCATCATCATCATATTGCCTAGTCTCCTCTGTTCTGTGACAATTTCTTGTACTCTACTTGTCTTTCATGACCTTGACAGTGTTAAAGAGTTCTTGTCAGATATTTTGTAAAAAGTCCCTCAATTTGGGTCTATCTGATGTTTTCTCACAATTAAACTGGGGTTTTGGGATTTGAAGAAGACCGAAGTGAGGTGCCCTTCTCATTAACATATCAAGGGGATATGGCATCCACGTGGCTTCTCAGTGGTGATGTTGACCTTGATCATTTGATTGAGGTAGTGCTGGCCACATTTCTTCTCTGTAAAGTTCCCCTTTTTCCTTTCCCATATAGAATGATTTTTTCAGAACATAAGTTAGTTCATGGCCACCCTGTCTGCAAAACATTCTAACAGCTTCCCACTTCATTTGGTGCATTTGGGAATATTCAATGCCCTGCCAGGCCGTCCAAGGCTGGCCCCTGCTTTGGCTCTGATTTCCCCTCCACTGAGTCCCCCTCGCTACCCTCATCCCTGTCAGTCATCTTGGCCTCTTGGTGGTCCTGAAGCACCTAAAACACTCCTGCATCTCAGGAGCCGTGCTGGTGCCTTTGCCTCTGCAGGAGCATTCCCCACATGGCCTCCCATCCACAGGACCTGCTGCCTCCTTTTCCTTCAAGTCTCTGCTTTTCCTGCTCAACCTGGATAAAATGCCTTTGTCGCTCGGTACTCTATCTCTCTCTTCTTTTACTATGTGCTTGTTTTCACCATGGGTATCTATGCTTTTGATGACAGCAATGTGAATCCTGTCCACTGCATAATCCCCAGTGTTTTCTACGAGTACAACCTCGTAAGAGCTGAAACCCATTCATGGTAAGTAAACAAGTAAATGAAGGGAAGGTGATCACTAGCAATCTCTGTATTTAGTTTTACATGCATGTTGGGGAAATGTGGTATTTTCTGCTCTAGAGGCATATGGAGAAGAAATGTTTCAATGGTAAACTAGGAAACCAAAATGGAACTCTCTTTTAATAAAATGTTCTATCCAACATGCCAAAGTTTATAATTAAATAGGCTCTCTATGACATTTACCTAGATTTAACTATCACAATATTGAATCAGTAAGTTAAAAATGTGAGAATTTCCTAAGAAGTGAAATAAAGCAACTCTTTAATCAGATATTTCTGTGCATGAATACCTCAGAGAGTCACCCTATTATGAGGCTAAGGAACTTTTGGGGGCACATTCAGAAGTGCAGTTGTGGTCTTAAAAGAGTTAACTCAGTTCACTTGGGTAAACCCTCTATATCCCAAGGAGTAATGTGCTTGTTATAGGATTAAGCAATAATGAGTCTCTTTTAGTATCTATTGCCCACTAGAACAACGGAAATTCTCACTGGGGAGCAGATATTTAGACAAAAGAAGCTGACTGGGGACAGATTTAAGTAATATATTTTCATGTACTCATCTAAATTCCATTTTTTCCTTCACCGATCCTCTAGGTATCTGGACAGTGAGGTTAATGACCTCCTCTCATCTGAATGAATTTTGTCAATTTGGAGGCATTTACTCATAATGTTTACTAAGGAACCAGTCTGTTTTCCTTCTTTCTTTTTATTTGTGAATAAATATTTGGAGGGAAACCTAGCAAGTACTACATCATATAGTATTGAAGGGCCAATGGAATGTTCTGAAGACAGCAAGAGAAAGGCAGAAGCTACAAATATAAAATGCTTTATGATGGACTTTCCTCATGCTTTATTGTGAGTCAGTGAGTGTATGATTGCCAGCCATCCCCAGAATGAGATCAGTATGGGTACTCTGCAAAATCTCAAATAAAGAATCATAGAGCAAGCAGTGAATGTGCTTATAAATTACCCCAGTGAACATAAATAGAAATATCTTGTTATTAGAGACGCTGCTTCTGCTAATGATAGGCTTGGAAAAAATTAGTAACTATTGATGATTCTTATTTCCTATTATTACTACATACCCCAATTTCTGTTTTACCAACTTGGAAATTTGGTATTATTGTATTTACAGTTTCGAGGTCATTTGGAGAAGAGGAAAAGATATATTTTCTTACCATCTGTGATAATAATAACTTACTCATATCCATCAGTGTAACTGCATAATATTATTTAAATGCTAGTAAACAAATTTTTTACTAACTTATCCAGGTCTGTTTTTGCAGTTTTTTTCTAGTATTTTTCTTTTTTCGTGGATTGCAATATACATTCTGTTAAGGAATTTCTATGTTCCTTTGACTAATGAATAATACAAAGCTACTGTTGCTAATAATAGGGTCTTAGATAAAACAGTAGGAAATACTTTCTCAGGTAATTAGAATCTTCATTTTTTTAACAGTGAACTTAAGATTACTTGGGAAGAGCTTGAGATCACAATTCTCAAAAAAAAAACCCAATAAATTCTTAATAGTATGTGAACATCATTAATGTTGAAGAGTTATATTGGTCCTTTAGCAATCCAGATGACATCTGAATGATTTTTTTTTAGCAATCAATGTTTCCAAGTAGTAAGGAACAGTGATCATCCACCCTCCTACTTCCTCCAAATCCATCCACTCCTGAGTTATTATTGCTGAAAGTGCCTGGGATGCAACAAAATCTAATTTATAGAAAGTTACCTTAAAGGTACTCACCACAAAGATTGAACACAGTTTTACATTTTGTCATAGTTGCTTCAGAACATTTTGAAAAAAAGCAGTGTTGCAGACATGGTTCTCTAGCTGCCATTTCTTCCCTTCTTCCCATGGTTGATCAATGCTGTTTACATTCTCTTTGTTAGACTTTTACTACATAGGGATGTTTTTGAATCTTTAAAAATTCAGACTGGGTGTAGTGGCTCACACCTGCAATCCCAGCATTTTGGGAGGCCCTGAGTTGGGAAGATTGCTTGAGCCCAGGCATTCAAGACCAACATGGGCAACGTAGTGAGACTTCGTCTCTACAAATAATAATAATGATAATAACAAAAATAATAATAATAAAAATAGCCAGGCACGGTGGCACATCCCTGTATTCTCAGCTACTTGGGAGGCAGAGGTGGAAAGATTACCTGAGCCCAGGAGGTTCAGGCTCTGGGGAGCCATGATCATACCACAGCACTCCAACCTGGGTGACAGAGAGAGACTCTGACTCAAAATAAATAAATAAAGAGAAAAAAAAGGAAAGGAAAGGAAAAAATTCACATAAATGGTTTATTTTACCAAAGACTTTTCAACTTGTCTTTTTCCCCCCGTTGCACACAGTGTTTTCAAGTTACCCATGTTTGCATGAGCAGCTCTAGTTTCCTTGTTTTAATTGCCACGGGATATTTCATTTTATGGATGTATCTTGACCGACCCATTTCCCTATGCTGGATCTTAGGTTTTTTGTTTATTTGATTTATTGTTTGCTATAACAAGGAACACTATAGTAAACATCTATGTGCTTCTCTCTTTGTGGGCCCGTGAAGGAATTTCTCCAGAGCACATGTATAGAAGCAGAATGGCTGGTTGTAGATTAGACACATTTTGAACTTTAACAGAATCTGCAAAATTGCCTTCCAAAGGGGTTGTGCCCATTCTTTTGTCCCATCATTCATGTGTGTGGGTTTCCATTTTTTTTTACACTCCTGGTTTTATTACTCTTTTGATGATTTTGCCAGTCTGACTTGTGTGATCTCATTCATTCCTTTATTTATTGAGTTAGTAGGCTCGCTAATTTATCTTTGGAACTTCCAGATCTTAGACAAGTCCAGAAATCCTTCTTTTCTAAGATTTGTTTATAGCTTAGATAAGATATATGTTTAAATAAAGAAAATGAGGTATGAATGGGTGTTTACCTTCTTGGTACAATTTAACCTTCCCTTCTAGGACTGAACATACCAGGGCATGGGCCAGAGAGGCAGCTGGCACTATAAGTTATGGTGGAAAGCCTTCCCCAGCAGGCTCATAATTCCACACGATAGAGATTCCCCCTTTCCAGAGACAAGGAGGAAGTTAACGAATGAATGGCTGTATGGGAGGCATGGGGTTCCCGGGCAGACTGTGTGAGACTATTGGCGATGGCACCCAAAGGGCACTATTTAATTCTTTCACTTTTATCGATAGCCTCTTCAGAGATTGTAACACAACATTCTTCTCCTATTGCTCGTAAAGGGGGACTGCTCTTCTCCTGTTAAACACTGTCAGTGTGCACCATTGCTGACTCAGTGGCTCTGCCATATTATGCTTTAATTTCCTATCTCCTAAAAACCACAGATATTTTCCCAATCACACTGGTCTTCTTCCTACTTCTTCGAGATGCCAGCTTAATGCTGCCTCAGGGTCTTTGCACCTACTACTCTTTTTGCTTGTCCGTACGACTTCTGGCTTTAACTTTTCCACAAGGACACAGAAAACATCCAAAGAGATCTACAACAAGAGGCAGCTGATAGATAATCACAGGCTCAGTGAGAAGCCAGCTGACCAGTTCAAAGCTGCTGAATGAGAGACCAGATTCAAAGCCAAGGAAAGCTCACATTCCTTCAAGTTAAACATCTTTCCAATTGTGTACTAGAAAAATAGGAAACAATTTATAAAAACATATGTGGTTCTTTTGGACAAAAGCAGACAATTTTATCTCATTCTTAAAGGTTTTTTTTTTTTGAGTTGGCGTCTCACTTTGTTACCCAGACTGGAGTGCAGTGGCCACCCCCGGGCCACCGCAGCCTCACCTGCTGGGCTCCGGCGATCCTTCCGCCTCAGCCTTCCAATTTAGCCGGAATTACAGGCATGCGCTAAACCATGCCCGGCTGATTTTTTGATTTATTGTAGAGATGAGGTCTCGCTGCCCAGGCGGGTCTCAAACCCGCGGGCTCAGGCAATCCACTCACCTCAGCCTCCCAAAGGCACGGGATTACAGGCTGAGCCACTAAGCCCGGCAAAGGTTTTTTTTTGTTAGGGAAGAGGCAGAGGAAGTATTTATACATGAGCACTAAGTGAACCTGGGTGATGGTATAATTTAAGATAATCAACAGTAATCAAGTTTATTGGACAACAATAAAGCAAGATGCAATTTGGGGCATTAGTACTAATAATTATTACATGTCATTGCCAGCATTGACTATAAAAAAGAAATGAATTATGCCTCCTGGGCTGATTTCATTCCTTAAAAATCCAAAGGCTGAACCAAAAGGGTTACCCTTCGAAGACATAAGATATAATTGCTGGGTCGGGAAGAAACCTTTCAGTTTAGCTGTTAGGAGGATTCTACACTGACCTGGACACCATACAGCAAATGTAAAACAGGATGAAACTCAATGGCTGTTGAAAGGAACTGCCTGGTCTTTTCAAATGGAGTTGGGTCATCAAGCAGGCCAGCTGCATGAAAAAAAACATGTCTTCTAGGTGAGGACTTTGCATAATTTGCTTCTGTACCCACCATGCAGTGGGAGTGCCACAAGATGCCAATGGGACAAGGCCTCTGATCTAGTTCTTATGAGATGGAGGTGAGAGGAAAGGGAAAGCACATGGGCAGAAAAGCGCAATGGCAGCTGGTAAATCTCGATGACAGAAAAGCAACTGTGTTATTTTCTGTGCACTCTCTGCTCCATGGTGCAGCTCTACTAGAACGGTCATGCATTGTGAGGCCAGGTGAACCCAACTGTGTCCCAGCTCTGCTGTTACCCTGTCAGGGCATGATTAGGAGAATGTTTGATGAACTCTCTGAGCCTCATTTCCCCATCCGTAAAGTGAGAAATCATATGTCCTTCAGAGAGGTGAGATGAACCCTATGATGTGATGCAGTTCCCTAACCAGCGAGTAACGTGTATTTGTTTGTATCTGCTCCAGGGACTTTGAGTTATTTAACATTGCACTAGAAACCTATAGCTGGACGCTTCCACCTAACCAATAGTGGTCAGGACAAAATGAAAAAAAAAATTCTTTTTTTTGAGTTGGAGTCTCACTGTCACCCAGACTGGAGTGCAGTGGCCGCTCCCGGCCACCGCAGCTTCGACCTACTGGACTCCGGCGATCCTTCTGCCTCAGCCTTCCACGTAGCTGGAACTACAGGCGCGCGCTACCACGCTCGGCTAATTTTTTTTTTTTTTAAATTGTAGAGATGAGGTCTCGCTTGCCCAGGTGGGTCTCGAACCCGCAGGCTCAGGCAATCCACTCACCTTAGTCTCCCAAAGGCATGGGAAATACAGGCTGAGCCACCGAGCCCGGTTCAAAATGAAAAAATTAAACAGAGAAGCAGCTTGCACTAGCCTATAAGGCTGAGTGTTGGTCACATATTAGATATAAGCAAGCTGTAGTAGTTAGGGAAGGGAAGTATGAAATGTTATCCAAGCTTGTGGAACTGCTGGTCATATGACCAATTCGATTTCCCAAGCAGTGCATAGGAAGTGACGATCGTGAACATAAATAGCACATGTCTAACCAGAACCCTTTAAAAAGGAATCTGGCTGTGAAAAATAAATAAAAGATGAACTAGGAGGAAACGAGTGTGTATGCTTTCTACAGGGAGAATAGCCCTCAGCTGGAGTGACACGGAACTTTGCAAATGGGGTTCTTTCCAGGAAAGACAGCCTCTCTGGATGAAGGTGACGCAGGTGCCATCAGCTTGGAGCAGTGGCACACTTCACATGTGCTGGGCTCAACCACTGAATCTTGCTGAGACAAAATACAGCCCAACTGAGCCTGCATGTATCACCTATGAGGAAGTCCTGTTTGTAAAAATAAACACGAGCAGGTGAGCATCACCTAATCAAAGTGCAGCCTGGTGTGGAAAACCCTGCTGAGGGGGCCAGCTGCACAGCTTGTGCCTGGCATGGCAGGGCACAGCAAAACATGTTGCCACCATCCCTTATACCTGAGCATGAGCAGAAAGGATTTTCCTATGTCCATGGGGGATGTGCCCCATGGAAACACTCTGTGGTATCTCAGCTCTTGGTGCCGACAAGGGGAGACCCTGACTGTGGCCTGTTTATCAGGGTAGGAAGTGGGCATGTTGCCATCCCCTGGGCAAAAGCAGCACTGGTGTAGCTTTCCTAGCTCCTTCCCTATCTTTAGGAAAGACATTGAAAAATCCACACTTGATGCTTTTTCATCTGGGGTTGTTTCACAACATACAGTAAAGTCAAAGATACACTACATATTCAAGGTGAGAAGATGTCTTACTACAGTGCAGCTTTCATAGCAGAAAAACATGGATGGTATGGCTCCATTGTTGCTTAAGAATTATGGTGGGGAGTGAAAGGATGGTAAAGTGGAGAGCAAGATTACCTCCTTCACATCATTGCAAACCTATCTCCACTAGGCGCTTTGGAACTCTGGGTGATGTTCTTAATTTGATTTCAGAAAATTTTAGATAAGATGACAAGTGGGTCACCTTATATAAAATTGGGTCTCCTTGTGTGAATTTATAGCAAAAACAAAGAAACAGATAAAAAACTAAGGGTGGAAATTATTAGCAAGACTTTATAATTAGCAAATTGATTTGATTTTTCAGCCTTGTGGTCAAGAAGTCTGGCTTGTCCATGAATGTCTAAAATAGTTTCCCAGGTAAGAGGTATAATCTTTTCTTCAAAATTATTAAGATAAAAATGCTCAGCTTAGTTCTATATAAATATAATCACCTATATTGATTTAGTATCTTAAAATTTTGAAGGTCTTTTATAATCATTGTGTTAATAATAATCCCATTTTAGACAGAAAAAGTATTTTTACAAACTGAATTGTTTCTCCCTAAATTCATATGGTGAAGCCCTAACCTCCAGTGCCCTAGAATGTGACTGTATTTGGAGATGGGTCTTTATTTATTTATTTATTTTTCTGAGTTGGAGTCTCACTCTGTCGCCCAGACTGGAGTATAGTGGCACACTCCCGGCCACCGCAGCCTCGGTGGTGGGTTCCAGCGATCCTTCCACCTCAGCCTTCCAAGTAGCTGAACTACAGGCGTGCGCTACCACATCCGGCTAATTTTTTTATTTATTGTAGAGATGAGGTCTCACCAAGTTGTCCAGGTGGGTCTCGAACTCACGGGCTCAGGAAATCCACTCACCTCAGCCTCCCAAAGCGCAGGATTAAAGGCTGAGCCACCGAGTCCGGCTGGAGATGGGTCTTTAAATAGCCAAACTAAAATGAAGCCATTGGGGGGCCTTAATCCAATTTGACTGGTTTCCCCTTATTAGAAGAGATTAGGACACAGACTCCACAAGCTTGAAGACCATGTGAGGATGCAGAGAAGATGGCAGTCTATATGACAAGGAGAGAGGCCTCAGGAAAAATCAACCCTGCTGGCCTTGATCTTCCAGTCTGCAGAACTGCTAGAAATAAATTTCTGTTGTTTAAGCCTAAGTCTATGATATTTTGTTAAGACAACTCTAACAAACTAGCAAGTGGCCCATTATGATATTTAAAGTGTTTTGAAACTTATGAAAAATGAAGTGAGTAGTATAAATAAGAAAGCCACAACTAAACCTATAGCTTTAAAAAGGTAAACATAGAGTTAATCCACTTAAAGGAAAATTCATTAGTGTAATGTCAAGTTCCATACAGCAAATCTATCAGTGGATATAAAAGAATGAACTAGCTCATTATCATGTCCCCATGATACTTCCTCATCTTTGCTTATGGCACAGCTTTTCAAGTTTGGCATTATTGATATTTGGATCAGATCATTCTTTGTTATGATGGTGGCTGTCTTGTAGTGGGGGATATTGGGCAGCGTCTCTGGCCTCTACTCATTCAGTGCCAATAGTACCCACTTTCCAGCTGTGACAACTCAAAATACCTCCAGACATATCCAAAGGGCTTAAAAAAATTATCCCTTTCCTCAGTGGAGAACCATGGTTTATGAGTATTGTGGGTGACTATGAAAATGGCGTCAACACTGTATGTTGAAGTTTTCTCTAAATTTGGCCTGCAGACCACCTGTGGTGGCAGAATAATGCCCAATTTGCTCTTCCCAAATATATCCACACCCAGGAAGCTGTGAATACGCCACTTTACAAAGCAAAGGGAATTTTACAGATATATTTAAGATTAGAGATTTGGGATGAAGAGATTATCCTGGATTATCTAGGGGACCTGATGTCATCATGAGGGTCCTGAACATCAGGGAACCTTTCCCAGTTCAGGCAAGAGAAAAAGAGACAGAGATGAGGACGGAAGCAGGGTCTGAGAGACAAGGTTGCCTGCTTCGGAGACAGAGGAAGGGGCTGTCAGCCAAGGAATGCGTGCAGCCTCTAGGAGCTGCAGCAGTCAAAGAATGATCTCTCCTCTAGAAGGAACACAGCCCTGCTAACACATTGATCTTAGCCCGGTGAGGCTCTTGTCAGGCTTCTGACCACCAAAACTATAAGATAATACATTCATGATGTTTGAAGCCAGTTTATGGTCATTTGATATAGCAGCAATAGTAGACCAATATACTACCTCTATGCTCAGACCTAAAGAATCAGACACTTCTGGAGGTGGAGCCCAGGAATCTGCTTTTTTTTTTAATTTTTTTTTTTGAGTCGGAGTCTCACTCTGTTGCTGAGGCTAGAGTACAATGGGACGCTCATGGCCACTGCAGCCTCAACCTGCCACAGACTTCCAAGTAGCTGGAATTACAGGTGTGTGCCACTACACCTGGTTAATTTTTCTTGATTGATTGTAGAGAGGAAGTCTCACCAAATTGCCCAGGCTGGTCTCAAACCCCTGGGCTCAGACAGTCCTTTCGCCTCAGCATCCCAAAGTGCTGGGATTACAGACATGAGCCACCATGCCCAGCTGGAATCTGCATTTTTAACCAACACACAGAAGGGGATTTGGGGTACTCTAAAATCCGGAAACTGTTACATGTCTAAAGGTTGCTTTCCCGTGTCACTGTCACAAAATAATGTTCCACTTCTTAAGATAAAATATTTCTGAAAAAAACTATAAACAATTTGTCCCCTAAAATAAAGACAAGTTTTCATCCAGCATTAGGATCTACGTTGGGTTTGTGTAAAGTGGATTTGGTGATTCTTATGAAAGGAGCCGCCATTTATTTGTTCCCTTTAATGGCATCTGATTCCAAGCAGGGACCACGACAGCTGTGTCTTACAGGAGTTCAGGACTCGGTATCCCTGGTGTTAGTGAAGTCCTGCTTTCTATGGCATAATATGGTGCCAAGTGACAGGTTTCTTTTTGTTCCAAGCAAATTTGAATGGACATGTTGACTTTCTCAAGGCTCCCGCCATTGTGCAGATCTGATGACAAGATGAACTTGGGAGTTGGTGTTTTCAAGAGTGAAGCTAGCCGGACTCGGTGGCTCAGCTGTAATCCCAGCGATTTGGGAGGTTGAGGTGAGTGGATTGCCTGAGTCCGCGGGTTCGAGACCTGCATGGGCAACTTGGCGAGACCTCATCTCAATAAATCAAAAAATTAGCCGGGCGTGGTAGTGCGTGCCTGTAGTTCCAGCTACTTGGAAGTTTGAGGTGGAAGGATTGCAGGAGCTCAGCAGGTCGAGGCTGCAGTGGTTGGAAGTGGCCACTGCACTCCAGTCTGGGTGACAGAGTGAGACTTCAACTCAAAACAAAAAGAGAGCGAAGCTGAGTTTCCTGGAAGTGACATGTCAGTCTTCATAAAGACTCAGATAGGCTCTGCACTCTCAGTGCCACCCACCTCATCCCTGAGGCGGGCCCCAGATGGGGAGGCACAGCTGATGTTTCATTCTGACTGACCCTGGCTTTCAATAGGAATAAGGGTCTCTAAGATTCTGCACCTGTCCTTGCCAAATGATAAGTGATTCCCTTCTCATTTGTGAGGCAGGACGTACGTAGTTACCCAAGATGTTTTATTAGGCTTCGTGGCAAAAAAAGAAAGAGAACCGCTCCAGGTGAGGATTTGATGGAGGTTATTTTAGTGCAGGTGTGGGCTAAAAGAATGCATGAATGATGCAGAGTGTTGTCTCTCTCCCACCTCATCTTTCTGTGTGGGTGCAGCAGGGCTTTCATGCTGAAAAGAAAGAATTTTAACACAATTATGTCTTTAAAAAGTTTACCAAGAAGCAAAGTTTACCAAGATGTTTCTGAAACTTTAATTTCAAAAGAATGATGATGCATCTGTTGTTGGATTGCTGAATTTCAACAGTGACATAAAGAATCGGTATTTGCAGTCAGGAACCAAGAATCTGACTATGACTCTTTTGTCCCCCAAAAGCTGTGTATTTTAAAAAAAAAACTTTTTAGAAGATTCTTATAGATTTGATATCTATTAAAAATCTATTAAAATTACATGATAACCAGGCACAGTGGCTCATGCCTGTAACATAGCACTTTGGGAGGCTGAGATAAGAGGATTGCCTGAGCCTAGAGGTTCGAGGCCAGCCTGGGCAACATGGTGAGACCTCGTCTCTACAATAAATCAAAAAATTACCTGGGCGTAATGTGCATGCCTGTGGTTCCAGCTACTTGGAAGGCTGAGATGGAAGGATCGCCTGAGCCCACAGGTTGAGGCTGTGGTGGCTGTGAGCAGCATGCCACTGAACTCCAGCCTGGGCGATAGAGTGATACTCCAATTAAAAACACAAAAACAAGCCGGGCTCGGTGGCTCAGCCTATAATCCCGTGCCTTTGGGAGGCTGAGGTGAGTGAATTGCCTGAGCCCGCGGGTTCGAGACCTGCCTGGGCAACTTGGAGAGACCTCATCTCTACAATAAATCAAAAAATCAGCCGGGCGTGGTAGTGCATGCCTGTAATTCTGGCTACTTGGAAGGCTGAGACGGAAGGATTGCCGGAGCCCAGCAGGTCGAGGCTGCGGTGGCCGGGAGCGGCCACTGCACTCCAGTCTGGGCGACAGAGTGAGACTCCAACTCAAAACAAAAACAAAAAAAAAAACAAACAAACATGATTATGGACATATAGGCCAAGGATTTCAACCTTTTATTTTTTGTTGTTGAAAAAAGAAGTGAGTTTTGCCAGTGGCGGTATTGTAGCCAATGAGGTTGATCCGAGGCATAATCATAGCTAATTGAAAAAAAAAGAAGTTAAACTCTTATGGAGATGCTCAAAAACTGAAAATATAATTACCATATAACCCAGATATGATACTCATAGGCATATACTCCAAATAGTTGAAAACTGAGACTCAGATACTTGTAAATAAATGTCCATAGCAGCATTATTCACAATAGCCAAAAGGTAGAAATAACTCAGATGTCTACCAATAGATGAATGGGTAAGCACATGTCTATTTATATACAAGGGAATATTATTCAGCCTTAAAAAGGAATGGAGTTCTGATACATGCTTCATGGATGAATCCTGAACACTATGCTAAGTAAAATAAGCCAGACAAAAAGGACAAATACTGTATGATTCCACTTTTATAAGATTCTTAGGGTAGTCAAATTTGTAGAGACAGAAAATGGAAGCATAATTGCCAGGAGCTGAAGGGGAAGGACGAAGAGTTGTTGCTTAATGGGTTTCAGTTTGGGATAATAACAGAGTTCTATGTAGATAGATGGTGGTGATGGTTGCACCACAAGATGAATGTACTTAATGTCACTGAATTGTTCACTAAAAGTGGTGAAAAAAGCAAGTTGTGTTATGTGATTGATATTTCACCAGAAAAAAAATTGTAAAAAGAGATCGAAATTGGCAGTAGTGGGAATCTGCCTGGGGAAGGGGGGGCACACCTCATCAACAAGGGTACCTGCATAATGAACATCTATATACCTAATCCTGAATTGTACCCCACATCTTTAAAGTAAAAAAATTTAGCCAGGTTCAGTGACTCAGCCTATAATCCTAGCACTTTGGGAGGCTGAGGCAAGTGGATTGCCTGAACCTGCAGGTTCGAGACCCACCTGGGCAACTTGGCGAGACCTCGTCTCTACAATAAATCAAAAATTAGCTAGTCGTGGTAATGCACACCTGTACTTCTGGCTAATTGGAGGGTTGAGGCGGAAGGACCGCCGGAGTCCAGCAGGTCGAGGCTGCAGTGGCCGGGAGCATGCCACTGCACTCCAGTCTGGGCGACGGAGTGAAACTCCAACTCAAAAATAAATAAATAAATAAATAAATAAAAAAGAAATTGAAGATTGGGTCGATGGAAATGTTTTGTAAACATATAGTCATGACGATGCACAATAGTGTAAATGTAATACCACCAAATTGTATACTTAAAATGTTTAAAATGTCATAGTTTATGTTATATGTGACATAATTTTTCAAAAGCATTGTCTCTGTCTTGCTGTCTCTAAATAAATAAATAAACAAACAGATAACTAAAACCTCATATGGAGGAAGAGGGTCCATGGCTTGTCATGGCAAGGCTATTTTTTAGCATAGTGCCCTTATCTGAAAAAATGGATATAATTATACTATCTCCTTGGAGAAATTATGAGTGTAGCCCAAACGTTATCAGTCTTGGGAGGCATAAAAGCTACAGCAGTATTTCTACCTGAGTACCAAAACACAGAAGGTAGAGGTTTCCTCTGCTGGGCTGAGGGTATTGGCCAGACCTCAGGCTTCCGTTAGCCACCTTCGGAAACCCCAGGGTCATCTGGATGGTGTTGTATGTAAACAGTCTAGATGACTCAGAGGTGTTTTTCCTGTCCTGTCCTGATGCTGCCTATTATCAAAGTGAGGAGTGAGGCTTTGTTGTGACTGCTGATGGGGCTGCCCTGTCCCCCCAAACCTGTGACCAAGCCAAGCTGAGGCTCTTGGTGCTCCCTTCCTCAGCCATCTGAGCTAGAAGCCAGTAGACACAAGATGAGCCCATCCAGATCGGACTTCCAGAACATTAACAGGGTGAAAGGGGTAGGAAGTGGAGCTGGACGCAGACAGAAAACATCCAACACAAACAGACACATAAAGTAGCCTTGTGGCTCTTACCCCTTCCAGACAGGGCCTTGTAAATTGGGATGAGAGCCATCTTCATGGCGGCTTCCTACTTCCCTACTGCTACAGGGCTTGGAGCACCCTGCCCACGTGTTCCTTCCTGCCTGTGCATCACTGTAGACTGTTTCCAGCTGCTCTGATCCTATCCTTAAGCGCACACTCCCCGTCAGATGCCAGCAACTCTTATCAATTGTGTCTTGAGTTGGACGCATTTCCTTTTTCTCTGTTTTCCAAAATGTTGCTTGTTTTTCATCATCTGGCACTTGTATCCCAAGACTAACAGAGACAAGATTCAGTTTACCACTGTTCTCTACTCTCCTCCCGCTTTCTATATATGCTAAGATATTCTTCATTGTTCCTGTTCCTGTCTGAGTAGAAACTCAATTTTTGACGTTTCATTTGCACTTGTATCTCAAACAAGTGCAGATGAGCTGCACTGACCTATTTTTGAGCTGTAGTGACCTAACAGAAACTCTTATTGGAAATCTGACTGTGTTCAGGACATTTGCCCTTCCATCTTGGGCTTCTTAATCAAATGTACCAGAGAACTTTATGAGAACACCATATGGGGGAGTCTGTGGCAAGAGAATTGTTATGTAAGGAGAAAGTTTATTAAAGCACTAAGTACACAGTTATGGTATCTCTTTAAATTGTTCCCATATTCTTTCATTAATTTATTCAAACATCTTGTATACATTTTGGATCTTGCCAAACCAATGGCTTTTTTAATGTTAACTTTTTTAAAGCAACAAATACAAATTGTATGTATTTACCATGTACAATATGATGTTTTAAAATATGTATACATTGTGGAATGGCTAAATGGAGTTAATTAACGTATGTATTACCTCGAATACTTATCGTTTTTTGTGGTGAGAACACAAAATCTGCTCTTTCGGTGATTTTCATGTCCACAACACATTGTTATTAACTATAGTCACATTGTTGTACAATAGATCCTTTGAACTTATTCCTAGACTTTGTGCCGGAAGCTGAGTGTTATTCTCACTTAGTCCTAACCTTGCAGTCAATGTCGCCAGTCAGAATTCGGAAAAAAGTATGGTGAATAACTTTAAAAAGGAAAAATGGACATAGAACAGCTTTCAAAAGCTTTGTGAAATTTTCTTTGATGGGTTATCCTCAGAGCTAATCTCAGGGGTGTGTGGGAGAGTTAGGAGGGGTACAGGGTTGCATTGGGGGTTGATGAAATGCTTTAAAGTTGATTGTGGTGATGGTTGCACATCTCTGTTAATGGACTAAAAATCACTGAATTGTACACTTTAAGTGGGTGAATTGTTTGGTATGTGAATTATATCTCAATAAAGCTGTTATAATCCAAAAGAGAAAAAAACAAAGGAAAAATTGCATCAAATTAACATTCTTTCAAGGATTGTTCCATGCGCTTTGAATAAATTCTAGATGTATTAAAAAATAAATGACATACAAACTCAAGTTTTATTCTTCCCTGCATATTTAACCCTCTGCCAGCTCTCCACTTACCTGATTTACCTGGTAAGCCCAGGTTGGCTAAATCCTGAGATAGGTTTTTACTCTAGGTCTGGAACTTGTAAGAGAAGTGGAGAAGTAGCTCAAAGCCCCTTTCTGCCCTCTTCTTAAGGGCCATCCCAAAAGTTTCTAGCAATGGAAATTCCTCAGAGCACATTTGACCTGGAAAAGGCCTTGGTGGTTCACTGGGTCTATTTTCAGACGAAGAGACCACAGGTCTAAGAGGTCCAGAGTCACACAGCTGATTGTGAAACTATGACAGCCAAGCTAAATGGAGTCACATGGTGTTGCATTTTACTTAGTACAAGATTATTCTAGTACTTCCCTTTTGTTAACCCATCTTCATCTTAGGTTAAATTGATAGCAATTCTTTGATATTCCTAAAATAAAATCTATTTCAGCTGAACTAATTTGCATGGATGACTAGCATACATTTAAATGTTTCTTCTTCAGTGAATTTTAAGATTTGAACAAAAAATTTTTGTGGTAAAACTGTGGAAACACTTTGCTCTTTGTTATTTTTAGTATTGATGATAACCATGTTAGGTCTCTAGATAAATGTGGGATTTTCATGGGTGCTTCAAAAAAATCTCTGGACACTAACATTTTCTTGGGAAATTTGAAGAAAGAATTAGTGATGATTTATATTAATTATATGCTCACTTTCTTGACTTCAATATTATAGAGAATTTTTCATTTTCCTTTAAAGTCAGTATTCTTTTTGAGGGGTTTACTTGCTTAGAATTCTTTTTATTTTTTGAGTCAGAGTCTCACTCTGTCATCTAGGCTGGAGTGCAGTGGCATGATCACGGCTCACTACAGCCTCAACCTCCTGGGCTCACACAGTCCTTCTGCCTCAGTCTCCTGAATAGCCGGAACTACAGGCATGTGCCACCACGCCCAGATCATTTTTTGATTTTTTTTTTTGTAGAGATGAGGTCTTGCTATGTTGCCCACGATGATCTCAAACTCCTGGGCTCAAGCAATCCTCCCACTTCGGCCTCTCAAAGTGGTGGAATCACAGGTGTGAAACACCGCACCCGACCATTGCTTAGAATTCTTGACTATATGCTGAGTTTGAGTAAATATCCCTTTTAATAATGCTGCTGCTGCTGCTGCAAACAGGTATTTGCTGTTTTCTGTGTGTAGACCAGGGTTTTTCAGCCTTGGTGCCAATGATACTTGGGACTGGATATGTGTTTGTTGTAGGGAGCTGTCCTATGCATTGTAGGAAGCTTAGCATTATCCCTGGCCTCTCTCCACTCAATGTCGGTGGCAGCACACCCCTCAGATTTGTTACTACAGATAGAATCACCCTGGTTGAGGACCATTAGAGTAGCTACTGGCCTAGGCTCTCTAGCAGCATCCTCCCATTTAGCTCTCATAAAACATATGAAAAATAACCTTCATTATCTCCATTTTTAAAACTAGGAAACAGTTTTAAAGAGCTTGAAGAACTTGCTCAATCTAGCTCAGCCATTATGTGGGGGAGCTTCATTAGGTATATGCTATCTTCTAATACAGGAAAAATAGTAAGTACAATAGTTACAACAGAGTGGCCGTATTGTGTAAAGTTAAGCATACACTTACCATAAGACACGACAATGCCATTTCTTTTTTCTTTTCTTTTTTTTTTGAGTTGGAGTCTCACTCTGTCGCCCAGACTGGAGTGCAGTGGCCGCTCCTGGCCACCGCAGCCTCGACCTGCTGGGCTCCAGCGATCCTTCCGCCTCAGCCTTCCGAGTAGCCGGAATTACAGGCATGCGCTACCACGCCCAGATAATTTTTGATTTATTGTGGAGACGAGGTCTCGCCAAGTTGCCCGGGTGGGTCTCGAACCCACGGGCTCAGGCAATCCACTTGCCTCGGCCTCCCAAAGGGCTGGGATTACAGGCTGAACCACTGAGCCCAGCCCAATGCCATTTCTTGATATTGACTCTAGAGAAATGAAAACTTATGTTCCTAACAAAACCTGTACATGAATGTTCAGATCAACTTTATTTGTGATAGCCAAAAGCTAGAAACAACACAAATGTCCTTTACTGGGTGGATGGATAAAAAACAAAAAAAGCTACTTTCATATAATCACTTACTATTCAGCAATAAAAGAGAACACAACATTAATATATGTAACAACTTGGATGAAATTTTTTTTTTTTTTATAATCAGTATTTTTTATTATCGTGTTGTAGGGTACAGTTAAGGGTTAGGTGTACAATTACGTTTCATTCAGGCATGGATGAATTTTAAAGACATTATCCTGCATGAGCAAGAAGCCAGTTTCAAATAATCACATACTGTATGGTTCCACTTATTTAACATTCTCATAAAGCAAACTATAGAGATGAAGAACTGAGAAGTGGTTGCTATGGGTTATGAATTGATGATGACTATGAAGAGGTAATTTGAGAGAGTTTTGGGGAAGCAATGAAGTTGTTCTGTGTCCTGATTATGGTAGTGATGATAAGACTCATTATATGTGTTAAAATTCACAGAATTGCACACCAAAAAAATAGTCAATTTTTTTTTTTTTTTGTTTTTTTTTTTGTTTTTTTTTGAATTGGAATCTCGCTCTGTTGTGCAGACTGGAGTACAGTGGCCGCTCCCGGCCACCGCAGCCTCGACCTGCCGGGCTCCGGCGATCCTTCCGCCTCAGCCTTCCGAGTAGCGGGAACTACAGGCACACGCTACCACGCCCGGTTGATTTTTTGATTTATTATAGAGATGAGGTCTCGCTGCCCAGGCAGGTCTTGAACCCGCGGGCTCAGGCAATCCACTCACCTCAGCCTCCCAAAGGCACAGGATTACAGGCTGAGCCACCGAGCCCGGCAAAATAGTCAATTTTATAGTATAAACATTTTTAAAGATTTTTTTTGAATCTGTAGAGGAGATAACCACATGAAATTTTAGAAGACAGGAAAGAGACTGCTCTTCAGTCTCTGACACTTTTCAGGGTAATATCTTACTTCTGCTTATGGCGCCATCTTGTTTCTGGCCCTGGGAGATTTTGCACCTTACCCCAAAGCCATGTATTGCCTTCTCCCTGCCTGACTTTATATGAGGCCGATCTCATGTGTTGAGGAGTAGTGTTGGTTACTGGCTCATTACAGATATGATATTGAAACTAT
This sequence comes from Cephalopachus bancanus, assembly GCA_027257055.1. NCBI lineage: Eukaryota > Metazoa > Chordata > Mammalia > Primates > Tarsiidae > Cephalopachus > Cephalopachus bancanus. The sequence goes on from JAPVLO010000942.1 coordinate 169,627, forward strand.
CCATAACTAATATAAGTTTTAAAGTTTCATGGTCAAAACAAGTCTCTTTTTTCTTCATCTGGATTCCTTCACTGATATTTGAATCATACTTACTGTTTTCTTCCACCTCATTGTTGGTTTCCATCTTCAAGTGTTTCTACTTAGTGTCTTAATTTTCTTTCCTCTCGATTTTTTTTCAATAATTTCCGTCTTCTCAAGAGACCAGCCTTCCCTTTGCACCCACTTAGATGGCAATCCCACAGTTTGAAAGAGTTGAGCTGCCATTTTTGCTACTGGCAATTTAGAAGTCTTTGTTACAGCCATTCTGCTAACATCCTTAAAAATTACCTCTTGGGTGGGCCAGACGTGGTGGTTAAAGCCTGTAATCCCAGCACTTTGGGAGGCCAAGGCAAGAGGATTGCCTGAGTCCAGGGGTTCGAGACCAGCCTGGGTAACTTGATGAGACCTCATCTCTACAATTAAAAAAAAAAAAAAATTAGCCGGGCATGGTGGCGCATGCCTATAGTTCCAGCTACTTGGAAGGCTGAGGCAGAAGGATCTCCTGAACCCAGCAGGTCGAGGCTGTGGTGGCGTGCCACTGCACTCCAGCCTGGATAACAGAGTGAGACTCTGACTAAAAAAAAAAAAAAATTACCTCTTGGACTTTTGTTTGAAAAGCCTTGGATCTAGCCAGGTTTCTAAAAGGTATGGGCCAGTGGAATGCAGCAGTGAAACCTGATGAAGAGAAAACCCTGCCATATAGATATTGTGAATTTCCTCATCTTGTGGGTGGACTACGCTGGCAAGCTGAAATCTAACATTTTAGGTTAACTTTTATGACAAATGGAAATTGCCTTTGTCTTTGGTAGCTAATGAAGAATGTTGTAAACTTAAGTTTTATTTAAGGTGAGTTTTTCTTAGCTCTCTCAGACTATGCACATGCATTTTAGTTTATTTTTCTCATTTCTATAGTTGTCTCTGTTTGGGGAAGCATAGATTTATGCTATTCTATAGCAGGGGTCAGCAAACAACCAACAATGGGCCAAATTTGGCCTGCTATGTGCTTTTTGTCAATGTAGTTTCATTGGGATACAGCCACATACATTCATTTATAAATTGTTTACAGTTGGTTTTGTGCTGCAATAGTGGAGCAAAATATTTACTATTTAGCTTTTTATACAAAAAGTTTGCCGACTCTTGGTCTATAGCGTTACCTAAAATGAAGAATATGTGTTTGTATCCTTTCAGTATGGTCAAAATAACACAACTAAATTGTTTAATAAACAATTTAAAAATAATAGTATGATTTTACACCAAGTTCTTTACCTTGCATGCTCTGTCTCCCCAAATAATCAGAGAGTTTTCTCTCTCCTTTTCTTCGTAGATATAATTTTCTTTTAAATGTGATTTACTTTTCAATGCCACACGTTTTATTTGTAATTACATGACTTGCAACAGCCGCTATAAGGAGGTAAAAGAAAGCACAAATCAATGTAATTTATAAGTGTTTACCAGCCTGCTAACAAGATCTCAAAACATATCTCAACTCTTTTCTAGCTATCCATAAGTTGGCAAGCAAATTGTATGTGTAAAAATGAGCTCCCTTAATTTTATATTTCTTATCTGGCTCATATCTTGTACAATCTTTCTTTTTTTTGATGAGTCAAAAGTTTGTTAGTAGGAAGAAGAAAAATAAAATAAACTAGTGATGTGAGTGATTTGTACACCAGATAATCATTCTTTAGTGTATGAGACTAAAATATATTGGCATTTATACAATATTTATATTTTTATTCTTGCATTTGAAATATCTTTTTTGATCGTCTTCTGAAAGGAGATATTCTTCTGAAATAACACCAGCAGGAGCAGTATTACTTACTTGTGTTATATTTTGTACTTATTTTTTATTTGTCTCCGTGGTGTGCAGAGTTATAAGTGTTTACCAGCCTGCTAACAAATGCCAATTCTTTCTCTATAACCTTTATCAGTCAGTGTAGTTTAGAAAAAGAAACAAAGATCAGCCTTGAACTTTTTTCTGATGGCCTTAGAGTCCTGATAGAGTGTGGCCCTGCCATCTCTAAAGGTCAGTTGAAAGTCACTTTCATCCCAATGGGAAGAGTTTAAATGGAAGCATTTATGACTTCTAATGTTTTTAATGGATTTGAAACAATTTATTTCTTATGGTCTTTCCCATGTTCTTTTATTCTCTCTTTGATAAAAATAAATTTTAAAAAACAAAATCTATTGACTCATTTAAATTTAAAATACATCAAACACATAAAGTATAAACCTTTAATATTAGAGATATTGCACCTTTATAATCACAGGCATTAGAGACTAGGAAAGCAACACCAATTGAACATCTATCCTATACTAGACTTGGCAGAAGTTTCCTTACATGTATTATCTTAGTTAATGCAACTGCATATGTGTGATAGCTGCATTTCAGAGAAAGAATAATAGGCTCAGATAAGATGAATGATTTGTGCAATAAACTTAAGGTTTTTATTAGGGGAAATGACCATGTGAAAGGAAATAGGGAAGGAGCCAAAGAAGGTCATCAGAGGGTTCTGACCCCAGTAAAATCTGACCTGCAGGGAAGGAGAAAGAAAAGGTTGAGTGGAAATATCTTAGATTTTTATGAACTCTCAGGAAAGTTCAGTCAAGCCATTGGGAGTCTTTGAGCCAAAGTGTGCAGATAACGGAGCCCTGTGTCCCCAGAGATGGTCTGTGTCCGTGCTGCTGCCATGTTTAATCATTGTCCAGAGTTGTACTTGGGAGGCATGACCTCAGCACAAACACAGCAATGGACACTAGAGCTGGGATCATCAGTCCTTTATTCTACCTGCAGTGGGAGGTATACACCATGCACCCTCTAGCTGCCATATAATGATCAAGTGCTTGGCTTCTCCCAGAGACAAAGCAGAGCCACTGTGAGCTGTTAAGCAGTAACTCAGTTAGATTACTGCTCACAAAGATCATTCTGAAGCTGCGTTGGGGGTAGATTGGAAGGAGACAAATGTAGAGGTTGTGGAAGTCAGCAGAGAGGTTACTTGCAGTCATTCGGTGAAAGGATGAAAAGGATTTTCTTTGTGTGTGCTAAGGTGAGTGATTCAGGAAATATGTCCAAGGAAAACTTGTGTAGCTTGCAATCAACTGGAGAGGAGCAGGGGATGAAGATGGTGACAGGGGATACCTATGGGGAACAGACTGCAGAAATAGCATGTATGGTTTTAGGGAAATGGTGAGGGAAGGAACTCCAGACAAAGACACTCAGGAAGATGATGAAATACAATTTGGAGTTTGGAGAAGAAGGTAGGACTGATGATCAAGATCTGGGAGGTAGGAACAAAGATGACAGCAGATGAAGGTGTCCCAGGGCCAAGACTCTTGGAGAGCTATGACTTTCTAGAGCAAACAGAGGACAAGTTTGCATGGAGTCATAATTGGGGTTTGAATCGGAAGGGTGTGACAGAGTAAAAGTTGAAAAAAGAGAGAGGCTTTGCAGAGACAGACGAATAAAAGCTAGAGAGGAGGAGATGGATGAGAACTGTAAATAATTCATTGCATTCAGCAACCAAGAGGTCAATGATCCCAACAGAAGTATCAAATATTAGATGAGAAGATCTTCTGTATGCTATGATTTGAATATATGTGTTCTTGCAAAATCTCTGTGTTGGAACTTAAACCCCAAGGTGATGGTATTAAGAGGTGAGGCCTTTGGGTCGTGATGAGGTCATGAGAGTTGAACTCTTATGAAGGGATTAATGCTCTTATAAAAGGGTTTGAGAGACCTCGTTAGCCCTTTTTACCCTTCTACCTCTTCTGCCATGTGAAGATCACACATCAAGAAGGTGCCACCTTGGAAGCAGAGAGCAGCCCTCACCAGACACCTCGGACTTTCCAGCTCCAGAACCATGGGGAAATAAATTTATGGTCTTTATAAATTACCCAGTCTAGAATATTTTGTTATGGCAGCAGGAATAAACTACAACAATGGGCAAAAATGAATTTTGGATAAATAACAACTATAATGTTTGCTTTTTAGTGTTACTTTTCAAATAACTTTTTATTTATGTCTACTTATTTCTTAAACTCCACAACATCCCTGTTGCTGGCCTTATTATTTCTATGTGAGAAATGAGAAAAGGAAGACACAATGTAGTAACACTGTGATTGGAAAAGAAACTAAGCCTTCAAGCTCTGTGCTTTGGTTCCCCTGCTTTGCAAGAACTGCTGCTAGATGTCATTCACCTTTTTATTACTGATGACTCACCTTTTCTGGATCCCCTGTGCTCCTTAAACATGATCAGAGTTTGAGGTATCCAAAGGTTTAGAAATCTGGTCTGATGTTTTGCTTCCTTGTAACATTTAATTACTTTAAAGGGAGCAAATTATGTGCCCTTGCCAAAGGGTTAGCTTCTGCCATGCGTGCAGCAATGACCATTTCATTGAATTATTCCTCTTTTGCCCTAATTGTCCAAGAGTGAATGAGTCACTGAACTTTGAGAAGCTTCTATCTCTTGTTACAACTATTAAATCAATACCTTTCACGAATGGAAAAATTCACAATGGAGAATTTTAAGATATCCTGTTTGCATCTGTCCAGCCAGAAAAAATCTGTAGTAATCTGATCCTTGTTTGTGCAAACCCACTGAACACTTATATGTTTCACCAGCCATGTGCACACACCCTTACCTGATTCGTGCTGGCTCTTTCTTTGGCATGCCAGGGTGTGTGTATCTTTCACACACTTATGTTATACACGTGTCTGTTAGGTTCTTTGAAAAATTTAGCCCAAAGTACAATTTGGGTTGCCATGTTTATTTTTTATGCCTAAAACATGCAGTTGTTTCATTTTTTAATTATCATTATGATCATATAAAAAATTAGTAATGAATGGATTCTCAACTTTGTTATATTGGATTTAGAAATTCAATTTGGATGGAAAGAAGAACAAAGTTAGTAATTAAAATCAAATGTGCTACTGGAGGCTAAGGCCTCACATTCAAATAAAAGGCACAAGAATATCCGATTTTTGTAAAAATAACCAGCCTAGTAGAGGGGCCATAGTCTACAGACACATAGTATTACAGGCAATTAGTATCACAGATACTGCCTAGCAAATCTTAGGAAAACGTGTGAGCAGTGGCTGATCCAGGAAAGACACTGACCACACCAAAGGAGTAACTTTCTAAGACAGCCATTGTCACCTGCAGAGGTAGCCCTAGGAGCAAGTGTGGCATCAGCTACTTAACTCAGTTTCAGATTCTTCTATCTTCACCATCTTCACTTCTGACCTTTTTTTTTATTTTTGGTCTTTCTTCTCCTGTAAGTAGCCAATCCTTTCTTGTTATTCCACATCTCTTTTTGTCCCAGAAAAACATCTGATAAGCAAAATGTGCAAACAACAATCCATTATCTTTCCCACTACAATCAGTGTTTAGAGAGGCCAATGCTCAGTAGAAAATAATTTATTTCTATCTATGAAATTTCTAGCTTGTGGTGCAGCAAGAAGAGGATCAATTTCTGTGTAGATAAGATCTCAAATCCTGCCATCGAAGGTAAAAAAGATCATACTCCTTAGAGACACTCCAGCTTTTGCAGGGCAAGTCTATAATCAGGATGCAATCAGTGTTTTGTGATTCAGTGCCTGTTATAAGGCAGGGAAGAAATGAGTTTAGAATCACAAAGAAGATTCCTTCCCTGCTCTTAAATAGAACTGGAGAAACAAGATTTGAATACAAAGAACAAATATATAGCAAAAGAGAAGGTTATAAATGCTATTAGAAGGACATATAAAGAGTCCTGAGATTGGGCATATCAGAAGAGCCTACATGGAGGAGGTGGTTTTAGAGATAGGGATAGGGGATGGGTAAACTCTTCACATGTAGAAATTGTATTTTCCAGGCACAGGGAGCAGCACACAGACCTCTGCATAAATATTTGGAAAGTGCAAATTTGGTAGTAGAGACAACAAACATTTAGGGGAGAGATTAAAAAGGATAGAAGGGGCCAGGTATGGTGGCTCATGCACAATCCTAGCACTTTATCTATCAAGATATCATTTCTTCAAAAAAAAAGAAAGATCAAAATTAGTTGGGCCTGGTGGCATGGGCCTGTAGTCCCGACTACTCGGGAGGTTGAGACAGAATGATTGCCTGAGCCCGTGAGGTTGAGATTGCAGTGAGCCATGATTGATTCTACCATCGCAGTCTAGCCTGGGCTACAGAGTAAGATCTCAATGAGAGAGAGAGAGAGAGAGAGAGAGAGAGAGAGAGAGAGAGAGAGAGAGAGAGAGAGAGAGAGAGAGAGAGAGAGAGAGAGAGACTAGGAGAAACCAGAGGCAGGGAAACCCAAGACCCAACTTTACAACATGATGTCCTGGAGAGCCCTTGAACAGGAGTGAGAATATTCACACACTACTGTGTCTTAAAACTTTTCAGTCTCTTAACTTCAGCCAGTCTCAGAAACTCAGCAGCGAACTGTTCAATTTTCTACCAAGACTGTAATATGATTATGTTGAGGGATTATATAAGGTTAGTAGTGTTAACATGGGCACACAGAACAGCACATTGCCTCTGAATTAAATAACATTGGTAGCATTGGAAGAAAGAAAAACAGTTGACCATGTTCAATATTCATTGCTGTAAACCCCACTCATTAGAGACTGTTAATGCAATCTCTGGCTGGCCTGGGACTTACCTTTCCCTGCTGATGAGAATGTATATACTCAACAAATTGATGGTGTTAGCACAGCTCAGTCTTCTCAAGCATCTTAAGCTAGGGTGGCAGAGCTAATATTTGCAGACGAACATTGAGTGGATTCCAAAGGATTTTGTCTATTCATGAAAGTAGGTGCTGTTTGGCAGTGGTATCTCCTTTTTTGTTATTTTTACTGAGGGTGAAAAGATAACCACAGAAGGAAGAATAAATAGGTCAAGATCTTAATACCCTGGACTTATGGCATTCACAGGAGCATAGAGGTTGCTTACAGCTTATCTGTCAGACCAAACAGTCACATGTTAGGCTTCAGGGAAAACCCATAGACCTCAGCCATGCTTCTGAGTGCCTCATAGTGCCTTACGGACTTCAGGTTGTAGAAACCAGCTGCCTGGCTGGACTCGGTGGCTCAGCCTGTAATCCCGCGCTGAGGTGAGTGGATTGCCTAAGCCTGCGGGTTCAAGACCCTTCTGGGCAACTTGGCGAGACCTCATTTCTACAATAAATAAAAAAATTAGCCGGGCGTGATAGCGCATGCCTGCAGTTCCAGCTACTTGGAAGGCTGAGGCAGAAGGATTGCCGGAACCCAGCAGGTCGAGGCTGTGGTGGCCGTGAGAGTGCCACTGCACTCCAGTCTGGGCGACAGAGTGAGACTCCAACTCAAAAAAAAAAAAAAAAAAGAACAAAAGAATGAAACCAGCTGCCTTAGGCTGCAGTTGCTTCCACATGAGTGACTGCTGAGACCTGGCTCCAGTGCACCTGATGTGCTTGTGCTGACTCATGCAAGGGGCTGTCCTCAGTGTCTCTGCAGGAAGATGGTTTACTTTCTACACTCTGGAAAGAGGTTCCAATCCATGCTTTTAGTTCCCCCAACTACAGCCTTTTACCTCATCCTCACTTGCTTAATCATTGTCCCCTGGGTGTCTGGTCACGGGGCCTCCTGTGCTTGGTCACCAGTTTTGTTAGATCCCATCTTTCCCTATCACCATTTAAGTCCCGTTATGAGCACAGAACACTAGCCCAGATGAACCATTCCTCAAAGGGGCTGTTGGTATTGCTTCTGAAGGATATCAAACTATTTTACCCCAAAATAGATTTCTTTGAGATTTTCAGATGGCTGCCACAAAGCCAGCCTACTGAGGTGGCCCTGCAAAGCTGTCTTTTTTGCAAGAAATTTACATCTGTAAAGAATCTCCAGCTGGGTTCGGTAGCTCAGCCTGTAATCCCTTGCTTTGGGAGGCTGAGGTGAGTGGATTGCCTGAGCCCGAGGGTTCGAGACCCACCTGGGCAACTTGGCGAGACCTCATATCTACAATTAAATTAATCATAATAATAATAATAATAATAATAATAATAATAATAATCTCCATGAATGCAGCCAGCCCTTTCCTTGTCTGGATCTAGGAAGATGAACTGAGAGTCTAACACCTTTAAAGGTCTGAAAAGAAACAGTTAACATCTATTCTCTCTGAGGGCTGCTCCCTAGGGGGTTTCATCTGCATAGCACGACCACCTGTGCTCAGCAAGTCTCTTCCTTTCTCCCTCCCGCTGAAAACTGCTTTGGGCCATGCTTAGAGCCCATATTCTTTCTGTAAACTCAAGATGGTATATAAACTTATGTATATTATTGGGGGGTTGTGTCCGGTAGGGAGAAATACACTTAATGACAACAAGAGCATATCCTGGATGTGGCCTTAAGCAGAGGGTTGGAGCCTGGAGAGGGGTCGTGGGGGTGGTCAACCTGGGATGTCCACGTCTTCTCAGGTTCCATATCTGGTTACACAGGACATGCTGAGACTGTGGGTGAAGACATCTTGCAGCTATGCATAGTGAATGTTCTTGTGACACCGTCCTTGAAGCAGTTGACCCTCTGGGGTTGGTTCAGACCAGATCAAACCCACCTGGATCAATGTCCATAACCTTTGGTTACCTTTAGTTCATTATAATACTAAAAATTCCACTCCTAGAGAGAAGTCACAGCCATTTTGCTTACATGTGATATATGTATAAGCGTGTTCTTATTATCGTCCGAGTAATGCCTGGCTGCTCTCCCTTGATATCGATAAATCAAAGAGGCAGGGAACTGATAGAAAGAAGTTTATTTCTGAATTCAAATCCAGGGAGCAGAGACGGACTCGAGATCTTTCTAAAATGGTTTTGTTTACCTTCTAGGCTTTTACAGTTCACTTTTATAAATCCAGAGTTGTTAGTACCTATGCATTAGCCACATGACCAGCAGAGCATTGTGTAGAACCTGAGGTACAGCCACATTTATCGATAGTGACATTTTTTGGTCCAGACTTTCTGGTACCATGTATCAGAGGTATCTCATAACTTTTATCAGTAGGACCTGGCAGAAGCGTTAATCAAGCTTGCCATAGAGTAAAGGGAATTTACGAGGTCCAAGACATCGTGCATTACACAAAATTATGCAAATCACAAAACTTATGATTACATTGATACTATATTATTCAAACTTATGACCACTCAGAAAAAGGGAGTAAATGGGAATTTTCATCTTTCAGTTGATTGCGCATAGTCTACAGGGAAGTCAAGGAACCCCTGAAGTTACTTACTGGGAATGCATAGGAGATAAGGGGACTCTGGGTAATGTGCTCAGGAATGTGCAGGAGCGCTTGAACCCTTGCCATGCCCTTCTCTAGGGGCTTTAACAATATGGATGAATATTAGCGGGTCTCTATCATTCTCAAACTGTGCCTGTGCACTACAAACCCTACCCTTTTCATGCTTAATCCCACACTCCACCTTATTAAAATGCTGTATGACCTGTGTGCCTTTTACAATTGGGAGTGACTTTTCATGTCCTGCCTGCCACTCCTGGACCACCTTACCTGTATATAAGTTCCTGAATAAAGCCCATTTTTCGCCCATTGTCTCCGGGTCATTTCTTCAGTCTCTTGGACACAGTGCCTTCCTTTTGGCTCGTTGAGGGTCTGACACTGATACCAGGTGGGGTGTGGCGTAAAACCCGTGGATTCTTTGGCTAATTTCTAAAATGAATTTTAGGGCAGTCAGCAAAGTTTTCAAACAAAGTTTATTAGAGAAAGAAGGGAGAAAAGAAAGGGAGGCATGCCAGAGTTGGCATGGGTGAGAGAAACCACACTTTTTGCTCCTTACAATAGACCTAATATACCTTCACAATGATGGATATGCTAAAGAGGGTGGAGCCCAGGTAACCACAATTCTGGAAATTGACCTCTGGGCTCCTGATGGGAGGAGAGAAGGGGCAGGGTAGGACTACGTTGTCTTTTGCAGGAGATTTGTCAGATGTTTCCAACTCACAAGTTTCTGAGCTAAAAGATGATCTTATTATCTTTTCTATTGCTTTGGTCGGTTAAGGAGTGGTATTTGGCCTTCTGCTTTAGACAGGGTCCCTAAAAATTTCTTAGTAATTTTTATGCTAAACCATGAATTGAAAGGTTGGGCTGGGCCAAGGGCCTGCATTTGCTGTCTCAGGGTAAGGTTGCCCACTTCCCTTAGATCCCCTTGTATACCCCTGATAATGAGGGGAGGGCATCCACAAAGAATTTCAAAAGGGGAGAACCCTGTTTGCTAAGAACCCCGATTCTTAGCAAAGCAATTGGCAACAGATGGTCCCAATGTAGGTGGGTCTCCTGACACAGTTTACTTAGCTGTAATTTTAGAGTTCGATTCATCCGTTCCATCTTTCCGGAGCTCTGGGGACAGTATGCAGTGTGCAATTTCCATGTGATTCTTAATCCTCTTGCCACCAATTGTATTATTTCAGTCATGAACACTAGTCCATTGTCTGATCCTATGGTGAATGGGATCCCAAATTGGGGAATGATATCTTTTAGGAGAAGTTGGGTCACTTCGTGTGCCTTCTCTATGCAGGTAGGGAAGGCCTCTACCCAGCCTGAGAAAGTGCATACAAAGACTAACAGGTATTTGCAGCCTTGGGCTCAGGGAAGGCCAGTGAAGTCCACAACTGTATTTTCAAATGGGGCCCCTCCAACACTGTACTCCAGGGGAGATCTTAGGTCCTTGACACGGGTTATTTTGGGTACACATTTTGCACTGTTCACACACTGCACAGGCTATGCTGGAAAGTCGAGGAATGTAGAAATGTTGGCCCAATGTGGTCTCAAGAGCCGTTCAGCCAGTGTGGGTTTCCTGGTGGAACTGCTTGACAAGGGTTGGTGCCAAGGTCTCGGAAATTGCAACTCGCCTGTCTTTAAACTTCCATCACCCACTGGGGAGATAGTTTCCATCTTCAGTCTTGAACCAAGTGTGCTCATGTTGTGAGTAATTAGGGTCCCATTCTGCCAATGGATTAGGGAACAGTGTGTCAGCTAGAGTCGCTGGTTCTGTCGTCCCCTGGGAGGCTGCAAGCTTTGCTCCTTGGTCTGTTCTTTGGTCTCTTCAAGCGACCATGGTGTCTCCCTTTTGATGTCCCTGAAAATGCATAACTGCTACCTTCTTAGGGGCCCACACAGCATCTAAGAGTTTGAGGATTTCTTTATCATATTTTATGTCCTTTCCTTCCAAGTTGATTAGGTCCTTTTCTTTATATAAAGCCCCATGTGCATGGAGGGTGAAGTTGTATTTAGAATTGGTGTATATATTGACACCTATTCCTGCTGCCAGTTGGATGTGCAGGTTAGTGCAATGAGTTCTGCTTTTTGTGCTGAGGTCCCTCTTGGCAGAGACTTTGCCTCAATGGTGGAACTCAGGATCACCACAGAGTATCCAGCAAGGCGTTCTCCCTATCTCATGAAGCTGCTACCATTGGCGAAATATTCAATGTCGGGGTCCTTGAGAGGCTGGCCCGATAAGTCCAGTTGGCTGGAAGTCTATGACTTCAATGCAGTCCTGACAGGGCTGACCTGGACCAACAGGCAGCAAAGTTGCAGAGTTGAGGGTCCGTACCACTTCTAGGTGAATGCATGGGTTTTCACATAGCATTCCCTGATATTTGACCAATTGGGTGTTAGTTAGCCAGTATTGTCCCTTATATTCCATTAATGTCAATACCAAGTGTGGCACTCAGACTGCTAATTCTTGTCCCATAGTCAATTTGTCAGCTTCTGCCACTAGGAGGGATGTGGCTGCAAGTGCCCATAGGTAAGGTGGCCAGCCTTGGGCAACGGAGTTAAGTTGTTTGGAGCGATATGCTAATGGATGATGCCACAATCCCAACATTTGGGTCAGAACTTCCACCTCAACACCAATACACTTGTGCACATGCAGGAAAATGGATTTAGACATTTCTGAAAGCCCCAGGCTGGGTGTGCTAGTAAGAGCCTGCTTAATTTCTTCAAAGGCCTTTTGTTGTGTTTGCTCCCATAACAAAGGTTCTCCTTCTCCTCCCTTTCTGGCCCCATAAAGGGGCTTTGCCAAGATAGAGAAGTTAGGCATCCAGATCCTACAGAAACCTGCAGCCCCAAGGAAATCTCGAACCTGGCGTCAGGTGGACGGAACTGGAATCCTGGAATCGAGCAAACGGCTTGTTTCCTCTCTGGGTCATGTTAACGCTGTCCTTGGGATAGATGGAAGCCGAGGTATTTAACCCTCTGTTGGCAGATTTGGGCCTTTTTCCTTGAAACCTTGTAGCTGGCCTCCCATAGGAGGGTGAGGAGCTGTTTCATCTCTTCCATACAGTCCTCCAGTGTCCACTCAGCCAACAGTAGATTGTCCCCATACTGAAGTAGCATGCAGCTATGTTGGTCCACTGGGAAGGTTTTTAAATCAGAGGTTAATGCTGTGCTGAAAATGGTCGAGGAATTTTTGAACCTTCGAGGCAATCTAGTCCAAGTCAACGGGTCTTTGTCACCATTTTTGGTATTCTCCCATTGAAAAGCGAAAATTTGTTGACTCTGAGGGGCCAAGCGGACACAAAAGAATGCATCCCTGAGGTCCAAACATGTAAAGAAAGCAGTCTCAGTGGGAATAAGACCCAGGAGAGTGTAGGGGTTGGGGACAACTGGGTGTAGGGTAATGGTGGCCCGGTTTACTACTCGTAGGTCCTGAACTGGCCGGTAGTCATCTGTTCCTGGTTTCTGGACTGGCAGGAGGGGCATGTTCCAAGATGGCTGGCAGAGTCAAGGATTCCATACTTCAGAAGTCTTTCCAGATGGCTCTGGATCCCAATCTGTGCCTTGTGAGGGATGAAACATTGTTTCTGGTGGGTGGGTCCAGCCTCCGGTTTTAGTTCTACTATTATTGGGGGTATGTTTTGGGCTAGTCCAAGAGAATTGTCCTCAGCCCATAACCTGGGCACCTTGAAGGAAAGCTCAGGTTCTTGTTGGGCTTTTCTATGAGACTATAGAGATGCCACTCAGGGGACCATGAGAGTCATAACTTTTGCCTTGGGTTTCCCCAGGATCAGGGCTGCCTGGCCGTTAGAGTAGAAAGTTATCTGGGCTTGCAGCTTTCCCAAGAGGTCCAGACCTATTAAAGCCACAGGATAGTCAGGGAGGTACAGAAATTCGTGAATAACATCATGGCCTCCTAGATTACATCACTGGGGCTGTAAGAAAGGGTGGCAATCTTGGCCACCCATGGCTCCCACAATAGTGGCTTGTCTCCACGAGAGGGGGCCACAGGTTGAGTTACCACAGAACGCCACACCCCGCTATCTACCATGAAGTCATAGGCTCCTGGGGGGCCTAACACAATGGAGCCCAGTCTGTCCTAGTCTTCCCCATAGTTTTCCATGTCAGCTAAGCCAACAAAATTATTTTCGGGGGCCACATTTTATTGGGGCACGGGCTGGTACCATCTTTGGACCACCTGGCCTCTTCCTTCTCTCTGGGGAGTTGGACAAAAATTTTCCAGCTCTAGACACTCGTTCTTCCAGTGACCTTCTTGGAAACAGCATGCACATTGGTTCTGCCGCAATCTCATCACTGGTTGAGATGGCTCTTCTTGGCCCCTTCTCTGGCCCCAGCCTTGGCCTGGTGGGGCTGCTCTTCAGGTGTGTCCAAGGCAGCGGCAAGTAGATCCACCTTCTTCATTTTCTGGTCTGCTTCTCATTGAGCTTCTTGGTCTCAGTTGATGAATACCTTCATTGCATCCTCTAATAGCTGGCTAGTATTCATCCCAGCAAAGCCCTTTAACCTCTGTAATTTGCGTCGGATGTCTCCCTGAGCCTGACCAACAAAGGCCGCATTAACCATTCACTAATTCTTGGCTGCTTTTGGGTTGAAGGGGGTGCAATGGTGAAATGCTTCCCATAGCCTCTTGCAGAATTGATTTGGGCTTTCTTCAGGTTCTTAGAGCATCTCTGAGGTTTTGTTCATGTTCATAACCTTCTACCCTCCTTCCTTCATACTGCTTGAAAGAGCCTCTTGGTAATGCTCAAGCATTTGAAATTCCTGGCCATCGTTGGGTACCACTGGGGGGGGTCTTCCTTGGGAAACTGAGTCTGAGCATATGCCTGAGCATTCATCATCCCTGCAGGGGTGCGCTCCTCTAACCATTTTAAAGTGGACTGAGTAATTCAGTAGTGTTCTTCAGTGTTAAACAGCGTCAGGAGAAGCTGGCGGCAATCAGTCCAAGTGGGCTTTTGGGTCTGGATGATGGATTGCATTAAATCAATCATAGCCTGGGGTTTCTCATTGAACGAGGGAGTATGGTTTTTCCAGTTCAGTAGATTAGTGGTGGTAAAGGGCTGATATATAAAAGTACGTTGTCCCCCTTGAATCTGGCCATCTTGACTGTAGTAGAGGGAACCTCTAGTTTCTCTCAGTGGCAGTTGTAAGGCCTCTTGGCTCCTATGGGGAGGGTGGCTACTGGCAGAGTCCTCCTGGCACTTTCTGACTGGAGTATATGGGGTCAGGACTAGTGACTCTGGAGTAGCTGTGGCCAGGGGTGTCTCAGGTGACTTCATGGGATGGATGACTTTAGGGGTGTGAGCAGCCTCTGATGGGACTCTGGCTGCAGTAGGTGCAGGGAGTGCAGGCAGCAGTGAGGGGTACAGTGGCACATAAGGCAGAGGGATTTCCTCAGGCTCCTCAGACAAAACAGGCTTCTCAGGCTCCGGTCAGCATTTTGAGGGAGTCTTCATTCGGACCATCATGATTTTACAGTTCTCTTCTAGACATACCTTTAACCAAGGTGACTGAGAAAGGACTATATCTTGCCAACAGTGTAAGGGAATTGGTTAGGGTGGCCTCAGTCCCCCACAATGACTTTAAACACTTTGCTAACTAGTACTTTGTCTAGCGGCCCCTTGGAGGGCCAGCCCACCCCAAACGAAGGCCAATCTATTTCACAGAACATCTGGAGTTTTCTGGGAGTCAACTTAATACCATAGTCTTCTGAATATCCCTTTTTGAAATTCCTTATCATACACTCTAGGGAGGTAAGCTTACTCTGTTGCCACCCCATTCCCTTTCTCTAAAAGATGACAATCACTCACAAGAAAGGGAAAGGGAAGGGATGAGTACTCACTTCATCTGTCTCTGTCCCTTCTCCTTGCGGAGATATTTCAGGTGTCTCTTAGCAATTGGCAGATCAGTATAAACCTCCAACTAGGTTTCAATTCAAGATTTCTCCTGACTCCACTACAACTCTAAGCCGTATGAGGTCACCACGGATCTGCAGATTGGGACTCTACTCTCACTTCACCATCAAGCAGCGTCTCATTCACTCATACTCACACATTTCCAACCTGCCACCCAGCGCCTGAGAGTCACAGTTTCGTCCCCTGTGGGACTACTTGGGCAACTCTAGGAGGTGGTCAGGCTCCCCTTCCACCTCTTAGGGGCAGACTTACCAAACTGAACCCGGATTCTTACCAGTCTGACGAGCAGCACTCCCTTAGCTGGTTCCTGGGCCTCACTGAGTTCCCTTGTGCTCCTGGGGTCCTTGCCCCAGCACGCCAGGAGGGCAGTCCTTTATGGATCAATCAGTCTGCTGGCACAGGCAAGATCATCTCTCCCAGTGTCCTGGGGTCACACCCAGGCGACTCGGGAGGTGAAATCACTGTCTTTGTATTACAGATGAGCCCCCAGTGATATGGTAGGACCCTTTTACAGAGAGATGGGACACCGAGGCTTCTTTGCCAGGAAGCAGCGTTTATTTGTGCCGGCACCAGCTCAGCAGATTCACATCCAAAGACTGAGCCCTGAACACAGCAAGGCCTTGCTTTATATACTTTTTGCTAACTTTTCTTCACATTCTAGCCCCTTAGTCTCCCTTATATGGCAATATACATTTCAATTGGGCATTTCATGTCACAGGGTTGTAAAAGGGTTATGCACGCACAGTTAGACATTGACTGCATCGCATTACTTTCTCTTTGTTCTGGGAAGGGCCTTACCACAGGAACTTGTCAAAGGCATAGATGGGGGAAGGGAGAAGTTATGTGTACTCTCCTCCAGGGCCCTGAGTTCTACTTGCCCTTCTGTTTGCTAAGGTAGAATGAGCAATTCAAGGTGTACTCGGTAGAAAACAGGGTATTCAGTTTCTATGTAGAGAGCCAAGGAGAATCCCAACCAGAGAAAACGTTAATCAATGTTGCATTAAAACTTTTAGTATTTTCTTAATTTTGTTTTTCTTTATGGCTGCATAATATTGAAACAAAGATCTGAGTATCAATGTATTTACTCATAAGTGGACCCTGAACATTTATCATAATACTATAAGAAAGGGATTGGCAGTAGTGAGATACTGCCGGGGGAGGGGGCGGCACATAACATCAATAAAGGTACCCACACTTTACCTGTACGATGACCACTTATGTACCTAACTATGAATTGTATCTCACACTAAAAAAAAGTCTTCATGATGAAAATGAATAAAAAACTTTTAGTATTTTCTTATCTTATCAGCCAACTCCCTGAGGACTAAACCTGACCTTTTCTCTTATCTAAATTTTAAACTAAAAGGGTTGGGGAGTCACTGCCCAATAATGACTCACTAGAAAGGGTTGCATTATCTATTACCCTATTTTCTAAAGTTTTCCTTCCAACCTGACTATGGCATAACATAACGTAACAAGTAAAGAAGGTTAATGGTCCTGCAAAGCCATCTTTTGTGGATTCCCAGATTCTGAGAAGCCTTGCAAGAACCCTTACCGATCCTCTCTGAAGTCTGTACATATAGGACTTCATCAACATATCAACAAACCTGGAGCTTTCCACCCTTTTATCTTAACAAAACATCTCCTCTACTGAGTTCCCAAATTTCTTAGACAGGAACTACAAATTACCAGAAAAGAAATTTTTGAATCTGCCCAGTGCAAGCCCCCACTTGGAAATGTCCCTCCTTCCTGGGCCAAACCAGTGAAAATATCACATGTATTGATTTATGGTTTCCTGTAACTTCTGCCTTCCTAAAATGTATATAACCAAGTCACTGTTCAACCACAGTAGACACACTTTCTTAGGACCTCCTGAAGATGGGCTTAAGTCTTGAAGTTTGGTTCAAGAATAAACCATCCTGAAATATTTTACAGAGTTTGGCATCTTTTCGTCAACAAATTTGCACTCAACTTGGGGCCTCACAGAAGATTTTAGGAATGCTGGAGGAGTCACTTAAACTGGAGCTAGGTATCAGCAGGGGCCCAGTGCAATCCCACCAACTTTGTGCTTCTCCTCAGGTGGTCCTAGTAAGTTTCTGCTGAGCCTCAGACCTCCTGCTTTAGGTTGATGGTCCCTAGTTTATTCTGAGTTGTTTTTCACTTCCTAGGAAATAGTTTGGGACCCAAAGACTTGGTTCTGAGGTACATTCTAAAGGGCCCTTTCTATTGTCTTTTCTTTCTCCCCTAAAGAAAAAAAAGTCCCAGTTGGCTTGTTTGTGCATTTGTGTGAGGAACTGAACTGTTGTTTTCTAAAGTAGATGAGAGACTGACTTGCGCAGCTCCGAAAAGAAAGGACATTGGCTCCTCCAAGCCTAAAGGCACCTAGGTGACTGGGTCCCAGTGGGAGTGTCTGGGGAGTTGATCTTTCTTGATGTGCAGCAGCCCTACAGGGAATTCCCAAACAAAATTAATTTTTAAAAGATTTGTTCAAGCTGGGCTCGGTGGCTCAGCCTGTAATCCCGCGCCTTTGGGAGGCTGAGGTGAGTGGATTGCCTGAGCCCGCAGGTTTGAGACCCGCCTGGGTGGCGAGACCTCATCTCTACAATAAATCAAAAAATCAGCTGGGCGTGGTAGCGCATGCCTGTAATTCTGGCTACTTGGAAGGCTGAGGTGGAAGGATCGCCGGAGCCCAGCAGGTCGAGGCTGCGATGGCCGGGAGCGGCCACTGCACTCCAGTCTGGGCAACAGAGTGAGACTCCAACTCAAAAAAAAAAAAAAAAGATTTGTTCATGAAATGTGTATAAGAGCTGACCCCTCAATGTTCTGAGCCCTTTAGGAGGTAATAGACCTTCAACAAAAAAAAAATGCAACATATAGGAGGGGAGAAATGACACAATGGTGAAACACTGTGGAGTTCCACTCATAATCAGCACACTCCAGATCCACAACACAAAACCTTAGTCCACAGTTCAGTTTCTCCTTTTAGGGAAAAAATAAAAAAAGAGAAAATAAATCCTCCAAAAGAGAGGAAGGACAAGGAGAATAGGTCCCCTCCAGGCACCCCAGGTGGTTTTATGGCATGCCAGGTTTTTTCAGATTCCAGTTGGTCAGATATGAAGGCTTATTTTTGTGCATGTTTTGAAACTGATGGGCAAATTTCAGCAAGGAAATTTCAGAGCTCAAATGGTTAACCGGCAACTATAGGGTTAAATAAAGTCTTCTAAGCTCTGTATCTATTCCTGGTTTCTTTTCTGCCAGCTTTGATTCTGATGTTTACTAAGTTACTGGTGCTGAGATAAAACTCACTATTTCAAGGTTACATGGAGATTTTGTCTTACAAAACTCAGCCAGTTCTAACTAAGATGTAAACATTAAAAACTCATTTGAAACTGCCATGGAAATTTTTTTAACCAAATTTTTTGTCCACGGCCCTTATTAAATTACATATTGTGGCAATCAGAGTTTAGCCATGTAAACAGGTTCCAATTTTGTCAGAGATATAATTTGTATTCAGCTATTCTTTATAAAATGGTGAGTTTATATTGCTATTTCACGGCTAGAATTTCCAATGGAAAAACTATTGGATTTGTGTTTAATTGTGTGCATGTAAATTTAAATGTGTTTATGTGTATGTATACATTATGTGTTGTGTCTAGCATGTTACCGAACTGGCTTATAAGTAAATGAGTACTCATAAAGTAAATAAATAGATCTAAATGCTTTCCAAGTTCATGTGACCTTAATGATCTTTGATAAATAAAAATGGTTTTAAAATTATTGGTAAAATAGAAATGTCTTCAAAATTGTCAGCATATATTTTTGTCTGGGTCTACTAACTTAATTAGTTTTACATTTGCCTCTGCTGGATATTTTAAGGTGTCAAGGTTTAACATGAAAATTATAAAACTATAAACCCAGCCAAAACCAGAATGATCTTTGTGCATTATGATTTTTTTGACAAGTGAAACCGATTTAAGATTGTTAATTCAATGAAAACGGCTAAGTCTTCTGAGTTATTGGCAAAATGCCCATGGATTTAATTTTAAGGTTTTTATTTAGGTAAACACCTGATACTTACAGGCTGTAAAAATGGTTAACAGAAAATAACTTAAAATATGACTAGCTTTGTCTAAAATCTCAGTTTTCATAAGTAATTAAGCAAACTGCTAAAAAAATTGAGTAAATATAAATGAGATAATACTTGTAGGTAAGCTTCTTATGTGATTTGAATCTTAAAATTACTTTGAAACTCATTAAATGTCTAGGTCATTTTCAATTGAAAAAGGGTTATGATGTGAGGAAATATGTCTCTAAAATTGTGCTATGGTTTCCATCTGCAAAATGCTAATATCTGACACAGTTCAGAATTTCTTGCTTCCTAGGTTTTAAGGTTTCAAAATTTAAGGTTACTAAGAATAAGTATTCTAATTCATGTAATTCTGGAGATAAAACATGTTAAAGTAAGATGTGTTTTTTATTTTTAAAATTATCTATAAAATGTAAGTTGTATTTCT
The DNA here is from genome assembly GCA_027257055.1 of Cephalopachus bancanus. Classification (NCBI taxonomy): domain Eukaryota; kingdom Metazoa; phylum Chordata; class Mammalia; order Primates; family Tarsiidae; genus Cephalopachus; species Cephalopachus bancanus. The sequence continues at coordinate 189,352 of JAPVLO010000942.1, forward strand.
ATTTTTTAAATAATAATCTAGTCTAATTAGAAGGTTATTTAAAGGTTAATTCAAGTTACGAATTTAGAAAAGTTATTTATAAAAGAAGGAAGAAAGAAACCAGTAAGCAGAAGAGAGAGAGAGATGTGAAGGAAGTTATTGGTATAAAGATGTATTTTTGGTTATAAAAAAAGAGAACAATTTTATATAAGAAAGAATTTTATATGATAAACTTTTGTCCTAAAGCAAAATCACCGGGCATTTGAGAAAGGGAAGTATGAGGCAAAACAGAAAGTCCAAGCATGTTGTAAATGGTCTGTATAAGTCATAATAAGATTCATGAAAGGAATTTATGAAAGGAATTTTGTATGGGATTAACTTGGTTACAATTAAAAGGAAATTTTTTATAGTAATCTTTCTAAACTTTGTTCCCCTATGCTAAAAAAAAGTTTTTCTTAAGATATTAATTTGCTCTTGGTAACATTACAAGAGGTTTTGATTTTTAATTCTATAATCTGTTTCTTTTTTAAAATGTTTCAGACTTTATCTCAAAAGTTCAACTGCTGTTGTATCTTGTTGCTTTTTTTTTCTGTCCTTGGGAAGGCCTGAGATAATAACTCTCTCCTTCAACTTTTGACAGATCCTGTAACTTTTGACTCTCCCTCCAGTTCTAACTGTAGTTGTGACCTAATGCTGATATGTTTTTTTTTGAAGGTCTAAAAAAAAATTTACTTTCAATATAGCTTAATAATGTAGTCTTGGCCTTTCTTAATATTTCTAAATTTTTGAATGTTGTTTCTAATAGTCATGTATTCCCCTACTTAGTACTGGTTTATTAGTTCTTGTTTCCTCTATAATATAATGTTCACTCATGATCTTGGATATAATAATCCCATGTCTAATTAAGTCAAGTATTTTTTTTTATGAGGTTTGATTTCCACATTATCTAAATCGGCTCCCATTAAGAGAAAAAAATTATACAACAGGAGGTTTTTCTTTTCCTTTTTGGTAACTTGTGTAAGAAACAAAGATTTTACATTTCATCAACATAATTCCTATATTGTCTTTATTAGGTTTTTGATTACTTAGGAAAACTGAGCTTTACAAGATTAAAGTTTCTACAGCCATGTAACTTTTGGCATTGGTTTTAATGCTTATCACCTTGGTTAAATAAACAACTATTATTTTTACAGTAATCGGTGATTCAATTTTAGTAAAATATTCTAAGCCTTTCACATGTTTAATATATATTCTATTAACTATTCTTTGTGCTGTTAAGTTAAAGGGCTTCAGCTCCTGAGACTGGAAAAAAACAATGACTCTTGCTAAATCCTACCAGTCAGGGCCTTATCTTCAGGCCTAGAAGAAAGTGATGATCAAAATGAACTGCTTTTATGAAACACAGGGCCAAAAATTAAAGTTATTCAATCTCTCTAGGCCCAGAAACTATCACTGAATAGGTGGAAGTATGATATTATAAGGGCTGACTTTAAGAGATAAAATTAATTCAGAGTTGTTTACAAATTAAACATGAATATCAAAAGTACACTGATGCAAGGCCAACTGCTGAACTCTTGTTTCAGAATAAAAGTTATAATAAGTTTATACAGTTTTTTTTTTTTTTGAGCTGGAGTCTCACTCTATCATCTAGACTGGATGGAGTGCAGTGGCATGCTCACGGCTACCACAGCCTTAACCTGCTGGGTTCAGGTGATCCTTCTGCCTCAGCCTTCCAAGTAGCGGAACTACAGGCACACACCACCACGTCCAGCTAATTTTTTTGATTTATTGTAGAGATGAAGTCTTGCCAAGTTTCTCAGGCTGGTCTCAAACCTGTGGGTTCAGGCAATCCTCTCACCTCAGCCTTCCAAAGTGCTAGAATTATAGTTATGAGCCGTCGTGCCTGGCCAAGTTTATAAAGATCTTACTTTATATTCAAACTGATTAAAATTTTATAAATTCATTTATAAGTTTTTATTAAAATTTACTCTAATGTTATTTATACATGAACACAAGGATAAAATTTGGTTTTATCTTTCAACACAGTTTTTTTGTAATTTAAGGAGATAATAAAACGTCATTGTTTACCTTTTGAATAAGCTAATATTATACATTTAGTATTATATGTATAATATTATATATGTATGTATGTATAATATGTATATGTATATATGGGAGAAAGACAGATTCCATTGCCCTTATACTATCTTAGTTCTTACTGCTTAAATAATAAATCTCCTTCCATCAAAGAGTAAAGGTTTTTGCTTTAAAAATCTTTTAAATTATCATTTTGGCTATTAATGACTTTTTTTTTTTTTTTTTAGCTGGAGTCTCACTCTGTCACCCAGACTGGAGTGCAGTGGCATGCTCCCGGGCACTACACCCTTCACCTGCTGGGCTCCGGCGATCCTTCCGCCTCAGCCTTCCAAGTAGCTGGAACTACAGGCACGCGCTACCGTGCCTGGCTAATTTATTTATTTATTTATTGTAGAGATGAGTTCTCGCCAAGTTGCCCAGGCAGGTCTCGAACCCGTGGGCTCAGGCAATTCACTCACCTCGGCCTCCCAAAGCATAGGATTACAGGCTGAGCCACCGAGCCTGGCTGAATTACTATTTTATAGTGACCTGTGATCCTGTGTTATGATATACTTTTAAAATATTTGATATTTGACCCACCTTCCAATACCAAAATTTAAGATTCTAAGTTCAGTCTTTCTGACCTTAAATTTTTTAAAGTTTGGTTTCCTGAAGTCCAAGAAAGACATATTCAACTTGTTTAATATGTTAGCATCATACAGGAGGCACTGGCAAATATGAAAGGATTCTTAACCTTCTTTAAACTATATTTATATATGTTCCAAAATTGTATGATATTTCTAAAATTTTGATATATTTGAGAATATGGGCCGGGCTCGGTGGCTCAGCCTGTAATCCCAGCACTTTAGGAGGCCGAGGCGAGTGGATTGCCTGAGTCACGGGTTCGAGAATATGTTATCAATAGTAATAATGATTATTATGTTGTTATATGTCACAGAATAACCAAATTTCTTAAATCAATTGTGTCTTTAACAATGGCTGTTTTAAATCTTTTGTCACTTACAATTTTGTTTTACTTTAAGCCCTTTCAAGAAGCAATTTATAACCAACTATAGGATCTTACTAGGTACTTTCAACTGACTCTCTTGCTGCAAATGAGTGCCTGACCGCATTTCTGACCACACCTGGACTTTCAACTAACCCACTGACACCTGCCTGCAATTTAAGAAAATACCTAAGGTCTAGCCAGTCTCCAGAGCAAAAACTAATGCAGCCATCCTCCAGGCACATTAGACCAGGCCTGTCCTTATGAACTCTGAAATAACTATCATCTTGACACTTGTCATTATGTTATTATTATATGTCTCTTGGAAATGTTATGCCAGATACAGAAAAAAGAAAAGGACAAAGTCAAGGGCCCCGATCATGATAGTTTGTAATATAGATCTGATCCAGAATGTTTTTCCAGACTGAACCCTAAGCCTGACTTCCTCTTGCCCTTAAATAATTGACTATAAAATCAGGTCAAACCATGTCCTTCCCCCCACAATCCAATATTACAGATGTAAAAACTTGTCACAAAATGGACAATCCTAGGAATATGACTTCTAGCTTCATGGGACCTTGCCAGGTAAATGGAATAGACAACCCTAGGAATGAGCTTTCCTAGCAATGTGGGACCTCTTGCTGTTTATTGACCTGCACGTGTATTCTAGGGAATGATGCTTGACCAGCAGGGGGAATTGAGGACTAAACTTGACCTTTTTTCCTCTTAGCCTAATTCCTAACTAAAAGGGTTGGGGAGCAACTGCCTGATAAGGACTCACTAGACAGGGTTTTATTACCCTATATACTAAAGGTTGCTTTCCAATCTGACTCTGGCATATCATAAAGAAGGTTTATGGTCTTGCAAAACCATCTTTTGTGGATTCCCAGACTCTGGGAAGCCTTGCAAACCCCCCTTACCTATTCTCCCTGAAGTCTGCCACATATAGGACTTCAACTACATGTCAGCAAACCCGGAGTTTTCCACCCCCTTATCTTAACAAAGCATCTCCTCTACTGAGTCCCCAAATTCCTTAGATAAGAACTACATACAAGTTACCAGACAAACAAATCTTTGAGTCTACCTATAACCTGCAAGTCCCTACTTGGAAATGTCCCTCCTTCCTGGACCAAAGCAATGAAAATATCATATGTATTATTTATGGTTTCTTGTAACATCTGCTTTCCTAAAATGTGTATAACCAAAAAACCATTTGGCCACAATAGAAACACTTTCTCAATACCTCCTAAGGATGGGTGTTCTGGTCTTAAATCCTCAAGTTTGGCTCAAGAATAAGCCATCTTGAAATATTTTACAGTTTGGCATCTTTTCATCAATGTCCCTAATCTCCCTTCCCTGCTAACGTTATCATTGTTTCAATTAGTCTTTTCCTTTAGATTAAAAACTTATAATAAAATATTTAAAGTGGCCAGGCCCGGTGGCTCAGCCTGTAATCCCAGCACTTTGGGAGGCCAAGGTGAGTGGATTGCCTGAGCCCGCGGGTTCAAGATCAGCCTGGGCAACTTGGTGAGACCTTGTCTCTACAAAAAAAAAAAAAAAAAAAAAAAAAGCTGGATGTGGTAGCACGTGCCTGTAGTTCTGGCTACTTGGAAGACTGAGGCAGAAGGATTGCTGGAGCCCAGCAGGTTGACGATGGGGTGACCGTGAGTGTGCCAGCCTGGGCAACAGTGAGACTCCAACTCAAAAAAAAAGTATATATATTTGAAAGCATCTTTTTTTACCTCTACTCCTTAAGTACTCCTTAAGGTTTAGAATGTTTATACCCACTTCAACACAATTTCCTACTCCTGTAAATTATTTGATAAATTATTGCAAATTTAGGAGAGAAAATATCTATTACAACTTATTTTGAAAATCTATTGCTTTTCTTGAGACATTCAGATGTTTATATCACGATGCTTTTATGCTGCTTCTTCCCACCAACCTGAAAAATTAAACCACATCAACAAGTTTGAATCCAAGGGAGAAAAAATGCTTGCCTGTAATCGATGAAGACATTTATATTCCACACATCTTATCAGGTGCTGGTTATGTAAAGGCTGTTCTGCATTACATCATTCCTCCCTGATGCCTTTTTAAAGGATCGCTTGGGTTCTGAAGAGTTTTTCAATGTTTGATTTGTGAAGACCTGAGTGGGTGGGGCAGCTTTCTTCCAGGACTCATTTCAGTTATTGTATAATAGTCTTGCAATGTGATTGATGTGAGAACTATGACTAGGCCCCCAGAGGTCCTGCTTCCTATAAAGGCAGATGGAAGATGTTGATGTGAGGCCTGAATAGGGTAATCAGCTCAGAACTTTCTGCAATCACGGCAGACTACCCACTCCTTTGAGCCCTATTGACTTTCTGATTTGAGCAAGTATGAGAAAAATTTTCAAATAGTGCTTATATTTTAAAATTTGCTTTCCCGTCATCCTGTGTATCAAATTTCTAGTGAGATGAAATAATTTTTTTCTTAAATGCTGGTAAAACTTATCATTTTTTTGGAGCCAAGTAAGATTCAAAAAGACTAAGACTTTTATTTTTTTATTTTTTTAGGGTGGAATTCTCCCTTGATTTGTGCCACCATCTGTAGGAAAGTAAAGGAGAAAAACATTGTTAACATTAACCTTCATTGGCTGGTACACAGCAGCACAGAAGGCTGCATGGAGCCCTCCCACCTGGGAGAGAACTGAGGGTCTGCAGAGGGAGATAACAGTTGTTGCTGTATATACAGACTTGACGTGCACCTCAAAAAAATAAAAAAGAGATAAAGAAAGGAAAGAAGGAAGGAAAGGAAGAAGGAAGAATGTTTCATTTAATCAAATGTTTATTTTAAAACATATTGTGGATGTATAAAGTCTCATAGGTATAGTTTTGTACTTAGGTGATAAATGCCCAGGGAGTAGCGAGGCTATTTAGAATAAAGAGAAGTCAGTAAACCATTCAACAAATATTTAGTGGGGGTTAATGATGTCCTAAGCACAGGTCCAGGCATAGCCAGCACTTTTCCATAAGACAGATGAGGTTCCAGTCCTTAAAAGATTTATTTGAATTATGAGAGACACTGACCATAAACAAGAAATGATAACACAATACCTATGGAGTATGCTGATAAAGTGCACAGTGTCATAGAAATAAGGACAAAAGGGAATAAATGTCTAATATGAGATCTGAAAGGGACCCAACTGAAGCTGGAAGAGGAGTGTTGCATAGAGAGGAGACAGTCTCTGGGATGACACCAAGTCTAGAGAAACATGACATGCTCTGAGATGCTAAAAGTGCCTTGACATGGCTTAGCTTTGCTTGTGTGTGAGAAAGTCGGAGAGGTACACACAAGCCTTGAAAATCCTCTATTCTCATTCTGAGAACAATGAAAAGTCATTGAGCAGTATTTGTTGGGTATAAAAAGCAAAGTTTGCATTTTGATCAGGTCTTGATCAAAATATGGAGTTAGAAGTGTTTCTGAACTGAACTGGGATTCATTATCCCAGAGCAGTAAACCCAAACTTCCACACTGAGGTTTTTCAGTGAGAGAAAGGAAGGTACTTATTTGCAGGGTACCAAGCAGGGAGAATCAGGCAGCTCATGCTTAAAATCGAACCTCTTTGATGGCTTACAGGCAAGAGTTTTTAGAGGCAGAATAATTTTTAGAAAATCAGAAGGTACAGGCAAAATTGTAAACAATACATGAAAGTTATACATTAATTTGGACTAAAAAAAGAGGGATATCTTGAAGAGGGGTGCTTCAAGTTCATAGGTGAATCCAAAGACTCTGATTTGTGATTGTTTAAGGAAGTGAAGCTTCGTTTAAAAGCGTGGGGTCAATAGAAAGAAGTGTTAATGGACATGTCTTCCTCCAGGAACCCCATAAAGAAATTTAAAACAAAGACAGGCTGTCAGAGTTCAGTCCTCAGTTTCCCCTTATCTGAGGTTAATGCCCCTGTAGGTCCATCTGGTGGGGGTCCTGGTTTCTGAACAACTCAGGGAAATATATTAAGATGTTATCTTTAGTTTCTACAGGAAACCAAATATCTTGTGGCTCTAACTTTCTTGGCTATATTTATTTTTTTATTTTTGACTATATTTTAAAGCTAGTTTTACCTTCTTGCTTCTCAGGTTGCTCATTTGTTTCCCTAGACTAGCTAGGTGCCTAGAATTTCCCTTGAAGAAATTCAACATTTTCCTTTATTTCCATGCTTGGGAGGTCCAGCAGGCCCTTAAGAGGGGTCCTTGCTCTATCTCAGAATGTGGATAATGTCCAGGACAGTTGCAGTCATCCAAGTGCAACAAAGATGTGGCCTTGCTCCAGAAGGGATGAGTACAGAGAAATTAGATAGGCTCCATTAATACAAAATAGAATGACTAGGACTTGGTGAGTATTTGCTCTAGGCAGAGGAAGAAGGAGCCACTGTGGATTGTTTTCTTTTTAGAAACTCAGAATGTGAACTGTTTTGGAAATAGGATCTTTGCAGATGTAATTAGCCAAATGACAAGGAAGTCATGCTGGAGTAGAGTGGGCGCTTTTTCCAATATGCCTGGTATCCATATAAAAGGAGACACAAAGGCATACAGAAGGAAGACAGCCACATGATGATGGAGGCAGAAGTTGGACTAATGAAGCTAAAAGCCAAACAGTGCAAGGATGACCAGAACCACCAGGAGGGAGGCACGGGACAGATTCTCTGTCTGATTCTTCAGAAGGAAAGAACCCCGCCAACATTTGATCTTAGACTCTGGCCTCCAAAACTGTGAGAGATTAATTTCTCTAGTTTTAAGCCATCCAGTTGTGGTGCTTTGTTATGGCAATCCTAGGGGACTGTAAGATATCATCTGGACATAGACCCTTTTCCCCCTGTATCTGGCTTCTGTCTTCTCACTCTCTCAGGGAGCAGCCTCTGGCCAAGGCTGGTCTCTGAAGGATATGCATATTCCTGATAATGAATCATTATGATCAAGCTAAAGGCGCTGCATATTCCCAGTAATGAGTCATGGGGTGTAGGTGATGGAGCAATGCCGAACGCAATGTAGGTGTCACTCTTAATCAGGGTAATTATAAACACCATATAGCAATTTGAATCATTAGCTTGCTTGATTATAAAACTGCTTGCTGTCCTGTCCCAAGGCACGGATTCTTTACCAAACGACTGCAAGCTCTAGTAAACCAATGTCTTTTCTGGCTGGACCTCTGGGTGACTTCTTTGGAATAGGTGAACATTATGTGCAAGCCCTCTCAGATTTGGGTTTTTTCTGTTACAGGAACTTATGTAGATTTGGGAGATTTCTGACGGTAGTTGCCATTACTGAGAAGGGATGGTCACTGATGTCTTAGGGACACTGTTTCCCCTCTCCCCCCATTTATCAATTTACTTCTCTTTCTACAAGCTTCCCAACAGGGTTTAGATTCCACGTTTCACCTCTCCAAATATTTTATCCATATCTTTAACATTTATTCTTCTACACAACCTGCTTGGCAATATTACTTCAGTCCTGGATTCCCTCATTTAATATAAGCCTGTGACTGGGAAGAGGAGCCTTCTGTAGAATGTTATGCAAGTATGCATTTGGATTCCATTAAAGATTATTGATCTCCACTCTCCACAGGGCACACAAGCGTTCAAGACACTCAGTCCCTGTTTCCATGATCATCTTTCTCCCATTTTCTATTAACTCCTGCCTTTTTTCTATTTCTCATATCTCCCTGCAACTCCCATCCCACCCGCCATCCAATTCCTACCAATTCGAAGCTGGTCATCTCACAAACCTTAAAGGAGAAAGAGATGCAATCAGATGAGAAAGGCTTCAACCGCCTGAGAGGGTGAATAGTAGTGTCATTTGTTGTGATGGTGACCCAGAGAGAGGAGCAGGTTTTGGAAGTTCTTGGAATCAATGGTCTGTTCAGTCATGCCAAGTTTGTGCTTTATATGCATCCAGAGAAAATAAAAGGAGACGCATAGTGATTAGGTGAGAGCGTGAACTGAGGATATGTCATCACACTACACAGTTGACCCTTGAAAACATGAGTTTGAACTGCACAGGTCAACTTATACGTGGATTTTCTTTTGCCTCTGTCAGCTGAGACAGCAAGACTAACTCTTCCTCTTCCTCTTCCTCCTTGGCCTACTCAACATGAAGACGACAAGGATGAAGACTTTTATGATGATCCATTTCCAATTTATGAATAGTAAGTAAATTTTCTCTCCCTTATGATTTTTCTTAATAACATTTTCTTTTCTGTAGCTTATTGTATTGCAAAAATACAGTATATAATATGTATAACATACAAAATGTGTATTAATTCAGTGGTCCCCAGCCTTTTTGGCATTGGGGACTGGTTTCATGGAAGACAATTTTTCCACAGTACATTACATTTATTGTGCACTTTATTTCTATCATTATTACATTGTAATATATATTGAAATAAATTTATCATAATGCAGAATCAGTGGAATTCCTGATCTTATTTTCCTGCAGCTAGATGATCCCAACTGAGGGTGATAGGAGACAGTGACACCCGAAGTGTGTTGCTTATGTCTAGTTTACTCCATAATCTCGTTTTGGCAGTTGTTACTGCAGAAAACCCTTGACTTTAATCCAGAACATATGGAGACTTGAAGTTGTCTCAGCCATACTTTAAGACCACCATCATTTGTGATCTCTAGCAGTTGATCCTCCTCTAACACAAAGTCAATTCACCTGGCTTATTCATAAATGGGTTGCAGATCCATTCCTTCGCAGTTTTGGGATCTTTTGTAGTTGGGAAGTCATGCTCAAACTCTTTTGAAAGCTGAGATAGGTGATCATACACAAGCTGGGAGAAAGAAGGCCCTGGCTCAGTCTCTTTCAAATCTCTGCTAATGTTTAAAACATGTCAAAAATCCCAATATTCCCTCATTGCCCCCATAGTTCCAGTTTGGCTAAGTAGCCACTTTATCTGTTGAATTGAATATAGTTGTTTTTTGCCCCTGAAGTGACAGACAGATTGAGTTGGTTGAGCGGGTTGAATATGTCACAAAAGTAAGCAAGTTTTGTGACTCATTCTGTGTCACTGATATGTGTTGCCAGTGGTGACTTTTTCTAAAAGAAATCTCTGGAGTGGCTCTCATAATTCAAAAACTCTGGCCCGTGATCTCACTGGGTTTTACTTTTTGTTTGTTGCTTTGCATCATGGGAGAGAGCCCCTGTTCTTTATGACACCAACTTGATCTTTCACAGTGTCAATTTATCAGTAAAATGACATTATTTTACTCTTTCTATGGAGGGTTATAAATCATACTCGTAATTTTATCATGCTATAGTTTTCCTTACTTTTCTTCAGTTCTATCTTTTTGCTCATGCCATCTCTATGTAGCTCATTACATAGTTTTTTAATCTCAACTCGTATGGCAGATTGCTTTTGTAGAAACCATAATTTCATGATGCCCATTGAGGCCAGTCAATTATAAAAGTTCTTTTATAGCAAAAAAAAAAAAATTTCAAGATGTTCATTGGGTACACCTACACAACATTAGAACAAACAGAATAGCAAGACAAAGAGATTTTAAAAGAAATATAAACGAGCAGTTGTGAGATTTGGAGACCAGACTGAGATACTATAACATTGCTTTAATATGTATTTCATAAAAGAAAAATGGCTAGAGAATAGATAGCATTGTAAATAAACAATATTTGAAAAGATCATGGTGAAAGAATTCTTTCAGAACAAATATTCAAGATTATTCAGAATTGAAGTCATCACATCAAAGATGCACTCTATGAATGGAAAATATAAGTAAATATAAATCCATTCTATGGCATATAATAGTTGGCTGCAAACCATTGAGAACGAAGATAAATTCTTAAACTGCCACAGAGAAACAGAATTGCCTGCCAGGGAATGATGATTCAACTAAAAGTGGACTTCTCATCTAGAGCAATCCAGGTGAGAAGGAAAGCAATTGCCACCAACTTAATTAACATGCAAGAGCAAACGAAAAATAAAGGTATTTTTCAGACACAGAGCTTATATACACAGACTGTAGAACTAGCACTTAAAGAAATATTCAAGGATGTTCTTCATCAAGAAGATGAGAGAGAAGGTAAAAGAAAAGGGTTGGGATTCAGGAAACAGCAGTATACACAGAAACAGATGAAATAACGTCAATTAATCTATTTGCATACTGAACGTAAAAATAAGATTCATTTTTATTTTTATTTTTAGAGATAGGGTCTCATTCTGTTGCCCAGGCTGGAGTACAGTGGTGTAATCATAGTTCACTGCATCCCCAAATTCCTGGGCTCAAGAGATACTTTTGCCTCAGTTTCCTGAGTAGCTAGGACTACAGGTATGTGCCACCACACCTGGCCAATTTTTAAGAAGTTTTTGTCTGTCCTTTAGTTTTGGTCTCCCTCCGTTGCCCAGGCTGATCTTGAACTACTGGCTTCAAGCAGTCCTCTTGCCTTGGCCTCCCAGAGTTCTGGGATTACCGGCATGAGCCACTGTGCCAGGCCAAAAATAACATTTTTGTATTAAAATTTTAAAATAAAAAACTCTGCCAACAGTAACAGATAGATATGCAATGTTTTGATAAGGAATACAATTACTAAACAACTTCAGGTTTTATTGGACAAATTAATACTTAGTATATATAACTAAAATAACAATTATGAGCATAGAAATATAATAAATAGCCAAAATTGAGAGGGAATGGAAGAAAATAAAAAATTTAAGAATAAGTAGAAAGAGAGGGTAAAAGGAGAGAAAAAAACCATGGTGATATAAAACACACAAAATAAAATAGTGGCAATAAGTCCCCATATAGCAGTAATTGCCATCAGTGTAAATAGATTTACCTACTAAAGATCAATGTAAATGACACAGCTAAAAGAAAGTCAATGAAAATACTAATAAAAAGAAAGGTTAGTAATACTGATATGCCTCCATATAGATTTTAATGCACCAATTATTTTTAGTAAAACCAGATGGTATCTAATAGACGCAAAAAGGCAAGTATATTAAGAAGATATAATATGAAATTGTACACGTCTTCAACTTCAAAAGGGAAACCTAGCAGTGTTACCAAGAGAAATGAACACATTCGCTAGCAGTTTTAAGATTTTAACATGCTTTTATCAGAAATTGGCAGATCAAGATAATAGAGGGTTAGAAAGTGGAGAGAAGATTAGGCAATGACATTAAGAAGCCTGATACATTATGCATACGTAAACTTATACACCAGATAAAAGAATGACCACAGAGCGATACATTGGAAATCAACAATAAAAATGTAGTTCATAAAACCCCATGTGTTTGGGAATTTTAAAATGTACTTCTCAATAACTCATAAGTTATGAGAGAAATAACAATGGCAATTTGAAAATGCTTAGAATCAGAACAACACTAATGGTACTCTAAATCAATTGTACACTGCCAGTATCTGAGAAAAAAAATGAAAAATCAATACCTTTTACTATGCATCCATCTATTCCCTAATAAATCAAGACCCTTTGCACTTACACAACACTGCTACAAAGGGTTTGTTGAAAGCATTTTTACTTGATGGCAGCTATTTGATATTATTGATTCTAATCAAGGTTCTCATTTTGCCAACAAAAGTATGAATCACTGCTTGTCCAAGCTTAAAACAAAGAGAATAGTTGCGTAGATAATTTTACAATAAATGAGTAATGAAAGTATAAGATCATTTAGAAGCTGTTGTAACCAGTTCCAATGGCAGGGCTATGACAGAGGTCCACAGACTTTTTCTGTGCAGGGCCAGATAGCAAATGTTTTAGACTTGTGAGTCAGATGGTCCCAATTCATCAACTAATGAGAATGGTTGTGTTCCAATAAAACCTTATTTACAAAATAGTTGGTGGGCCAGATTTGGCCTGAGGGTAGTAATTTGCTGTCCCCTTGATTTAAAATAAATACAGGGTCAGAATTGAAAATTTAAATTAGGAAGCAACTCCTTTATTTTGATTAGTTATTCTGTTTTCTAAAGAAAGCAAAAGCTTTGCATTTTTGCATACTTGTTTTGATTATAAAATATACTTTGTAGAAATACAGTCTTCCCTGAGTATCCATGGGGGATTGGCTTCAGGACCTACCATGGATACCAAAATCTGTGGATGCCCAAGTTTCAGATATAAAATGGTATATACCTTAAATCATCTTCAGATTACTTATAATACCTAACACAATGTAAATGCTGTGTAAATAGTTGTTACACTGTGTTGTTTACAGAATAACAACAAGAAAAAAGTCTGCACATGATTGGTACAAACACAATTTATTTCTTAATATTTTTTGACCATGGTTGATTGAATCCATGGATGCAGAACCCACCTATGCTGGATGTAGAAAGCTGACTGTACATTAAATTTATATGCATAAAATGTTGTTATTCTAGTTACTCGAGTTTACTGTGAGATAATTTTTGTGCTGCTTTTATCAAATTTGTTTTTTTCCTGTTCAGTATTGCATGTGATATAGTAATATTTGCAAAAGTACTTACATTGTTAGCATTTTAGACTTTGATAAATAATTGATCATTTGATATCAATGAGATGGAAAATTATTATGTACCAAACCACCAAAATAGTTGATAGAAAAATAAATAGATAGATATAGAGGTGGATAAAAAATAGTCTTTTTTCCCTTAGGCATTTGAATATATACAAACCTACTTTTTAAAAAGTGAATTTAAGCTTATTTAACATTTTTTTCTGAAATGTATTATTTGAATTGTATATCATACATATCTGTGAAAAATTGCTTTCTCGTGAAAGTGTTATTAATGTCAAGTCTGAATTCTGAGTATAAGCTATATAAGTAATCTCTAAAAATAAAATAGACAGTGGCCCATGAAAACAATCTTTGAATTTTTATAAGCGGTTTTTTTCCTTATGCTGCCATCAAGATATCTTGATATCCTCAGCAGTTTGCTTCCCTGAATCAATGACTAAATAATGGCAGTGTGATAACAGAAATATATCACTGTGATAAATATGCAGTTTCTACAGATTATCTGTATTGTCCTTGTGTGTGTTACGAAAATACATTTATTTAAATGTCACAAAAGACTACTTTGATTAATGTTATTAGTAGCTAGGAATGAAATTCTGTTGACTGAGATAAAAAGGGGGGGCATGGTATTAAACATTATCCAGTAGAAATTGGGAAGGGAAAAAATTGGTCTGTCTTATCATTTAGATATTTATTGTATGGTAACTGTCAAAGTCAAGAGAAAAATAATTTTTTGGCCAAAGGGGTAGAAAATAACAACTCATAATTATATTCCATACCACTGAATAAAGCTTATTTACCAGAATATAGTATATTATTCATTTATGAAGAATGGGATTTATAGAAATATTTACTTCAACATCTTAGTTTTCATGAGGCTCCTGCAATTATTATTTCAAGTTGATGGAATTTTCCATGAAACTGGCAAAGCAGCCAGGGCTGCTGCTTCCTGCCTTCAACAGCAGCTATAGATAGCAAACAACAGGGAGGCAGGCAGAGGGGAAGTTGCTTTATTAAGCTAGGGCCAGGCAGCCAAGGATCAGTGAGAGAATGTGTGGAAAGAGTTAATTTCTACTCTCAACTCTCCGCATTTGCTTTGGGGGACTCATTGCCCTTCTGTTACAAGAAATCTATTGCTAGAGCCCAGGCACTGATATATACTGTGGGGCTGATCATATCAGGGTAGCAAAGAACCCATACTGGAGTGGGGAATTTAATAAAGGATGTTTACAGGGGCTTACCTTCCCTCCTTGGGCATTTCCTCATTTGCCCACACCCCTTCCAAAACACAGCAGTGGTGAGCCTCAACCTCACAAGTCGAAGTTTAGACAAGAACAGAGAAAACCCTGATCAGTGGTTTCTCCTTTGGGGCTCAGCAGTAGTGACATTTGGGGCCAGATAATTCTTTGTTGTGTGTGTGTGTGCATGTGTGTGTGTGGAGGAGGGTTGTCCTATGCATCGCTGGGTATTGAGCAACATCTCTGGAGCTACCCACTAAATGCCCATAGCATCCTTTTCAATTATGACAACCAAAAATAGCTCCAGCATTGCCAAATATTCCCTGAGGGACAACATTGCCCCAGGTGAGAATACTGTCCTTGAATAACATACACTTGATGACTAAAATAACTAGACACTCAAATTGTACAAACATGAAAAATAAAGCAAACTGAAAAACATATACCCACAGAAACAGAATGACAGAAAGATGGTCCAAAAATGTAAATATAACAAAGCACAAAATCAAAACATAAGTCACACAAATGAACCAAGTAGAAATATGTAGCTATGAATGCATGATAGTTTAAGAAAGCACAGAGGTATTGAGCTGAATTGCAGAATGAATACAGCTGAGAAAAAAATGGGTGGGCAGCAAGATAGATTTCAAGACTCTCTTGTAAAATGTCATGAAAGGCTAAAAAGAAAGAATTATAATAGAAATGTCAGAGACATGGGAAAAAGGAATGTAACTAGCAACAAATAGAGGAAACCTAGAAAGTCTAAGAAAAAAATGGAAAAGAGAGATTGTTTGAAAAAAATAAAGAAAATTTTCTATTATTTTAAAAAAGAAAAAGTCTTAATTCTTAGATGGGATGGCTCAGAGAGTTCCCAACATAATAAATAAGGAAAAACTCACACCAGGGCATAATAGAGTTGTCTTGGTCTGTTTTCTGTTGCTTAGAACACAATACCTGAAACTGGATAATTTATTTAAAAAATGAATTTGTTTCTTACAGTTCTGGAGGCTGAGAAGTCCAAGGACAAGGAGCTGCATCTGGTGAGGGCCTTTTGATGGTGGAGTCCCTTTGCAGCGTCCCAAGGTGCCCAGAACTTCACATGGCAAGAGGACTGAGCATGCTAATGTGCTAGCTCAGGTCTCTTTTCCTTTTTTTTTTTCTTTTTAAATAAAGTCACCAGTACCCCTCCAATGATAAGCCATTAATCCATTAATTCATTAATCCATAAATGGCAGAGCTTTCATGATTCATCACTTCTTAAAGGCCCCACTTCTAAATACTGACACATTGGAGACTAAGTTTCAACATGAGTTTTGGCAGGGACATTTAAACCATTGCAAGAGTAGAAATTAAAAATGCCAAATCAAAGGGAATTCAAGAAGTTCTAGGGAAAAAGCAGCAGACTTCCAAGAAAAAGAATCAAATTGACAACATAATTCCCAACATCAACACTAAGTCAGAGTAATATTTTAAGATTACTTTGAACCCCAAAACTCTACATCCAGCCAAATTGTCACTTAAATGTGAGAGTGTAATAAAAATATTTTCAGGCATGACAGTTTTCGAAAGGTTTGCCAGACAAAAATCTACTTTGAAAACAGTTTGGGAGAAAGAGCTCAACTTCAGGAGAAGGTTGTAACAAATTTAGAAGAAAAGTGGTAATATATGTTAGGAATGTTTATACACAGTAACAAAAACCAAGATAAGAAAAACAGGCAACATATATCTTAACCCACAACTAAAATTCTAGACAATATCCAACAGTGGGCAGCAAAGTAAGAGCATCGAAAATATATGAGAACCTGCCCAAATACATGTCGATAGAAGAAAGAACTAGATACAAAAGAGTTTAAGAAATCAATAGTGAACATAGATCTTAAAGAGTGGCCACAAACTGAAGACAAATGGAATGATTATTTTTTAAAAATGGGAGGAAGGAAAAATAAAAAACTTCATCTGACAGAAAGCAGAAAGGAAAATAAAAAGAAAGGTAAAGTATAGCAAATGGTAAGAGGATAGAAACAAATCAATATAAAAATTTAAATAAGCTACACTCACCAATTAAAAGATGGAGGCTAAGGGACTGGATTACAAAATAAGATTCAACAATAGGAGATATGCTTATTAAAAAAAAGAAAAAACATTAAAACAGGAAGGTGTCAATTATGAACCAGTGAATGCAGGGATAACAAACTTAAAATCTGACGAAATGGAATTCAAAACATAAATATCACAAGACACAAAGAGAGATATGGCATTGAACAAGGAGTAATATCATAAGAAGACTCAATCATTGTGAGCATGTATTCAGGAAGAAATAAATTTATCAACAATTGTAGTTTGAAATCGCAACATATTCCTGTAAGAAATGATTAGATCAAGCTGACAAAAAGCACCATTATGAAAGATTTAAGTGATATAATTAATACACTTGAGGCATTATAGTTAGATAGAACTCTACAACCAGCAAACAATATACATTATTTTTGCAAACTCACAGCACATGTCAAAATAGTTTGATCTGTACATGCGTCATTTCTTTTACTTTCCTTATTTCCTATGAAATAGGACTTCTTGTACTACATGATTTTGAATGAAACAATCATTTACTATAAAAATCAGCAAAACAAATAGACAAAATATTGTAATGAGAAATAGTTCAACAGGTTACTAAAAGCAAGATAAATTTGCAAAAGTCAGAAGCAGTTCTCTACACCAAGAATTTGGACATATAACTAAACATGATACCATTCACAACAGCAGCAAAAATTTTCAATTATCTATGCACAATGTCTATGGAGAAATATACAACTCTTATAAAGAATATAGAAGGTAGCCAGGCACGGTAGCTCATGCCTATAATCTCAGTATATTGGGAGACTGAGGTGAGAGAATTGCCTGAGCCCAGGGTCTTGAGACCAGCCTGGGCAACTTAGTGAGACCTCATCTCTACAGTAAATCAAGAAAAATTAGCTGGGCATGGTGGCCTGTAGTTCCAGCTACTTAGAAGGTTGAGGCAGAAGGATCTCCTGAGCCCAGCAGCTTGAGGCTGCAGTGGCCATGAGTGTGCTACTGCCCTCCAGCCTGGACGACAGAGTGAGACTCTGACTCAAAAAAGAAAATAAAAAAGAAAAAAAGGATATAGAAGGTAATCAGAATATATGTAGAGATATGCTTTTCCTGAGGTGGGGCAATTTTAATGTTATAGAGATGTCAATTCTCTTAATTAAACTGTAAGTTCAATATTTCAGTTGGATATTTTTTAGAAGCTTGATGAGCCTAATCTAAATTTGTATTTAAGAAGAAATTTCCATGAAAATTTTCTGGAACATGATGAAAAAGAAAAGAAGGAAGACTTGCCCTAACAAATGTTAAGACATATACAAAAGCTATAGTAATTAATACAACATGGTTTTGTATAAGGAAAAATATCTATGTATTTGTATTTGTATGAGACACTACAGAAAGACCCATATAAGAGCAATATAAAAATATATAGCATTAAATCATATTAAGTATCAAAATAACCTGCGACCCAAATATACTCTGAGTATATATTCAAATAAATTCTTCCAACAGGTCTACTAGGAGACATGTATAAGAGGATTCATCATGGCGTTGTGGTTTCTGGTGAGGACCTGGGGACGTCATTGGGAATGGGGATATGCAGAAATGGGGATAAGCATTATCCTGCAGTCAAAAGCCGTGCACTATGTGTGTTCCCTGCATCATGGGTAGACTCAGAAAGAACAATGTTAAGTGAAAAAACAGTAAGAAACAGAGTGTAACCTATGACACAACTGTTCCCATCATACAAGAACACATACAACAAAAATATATCGTGTAGATATGCATTGAGAGCCAAAAACCATGGTATACCATTAAATGAATGCGTACAACACATGTACATTAGGAAGGCTGCTTTGAGGGGTGTTGGGGTTTGAGGGGAAGAATGTGAACAGAATTTAGACGTGAGTGTATTTATACCTAACACACGCAATTGTGAGATGCCTTATGCTGGCAAATAACGATAATGGGCAGGATCTGTGCACTCCAAAATGAAAGAAAACAAAAAGGTAATCATCTCAATTGTCCAGCATTTAGTTCATTAAAAAATCTCATGACAATAAAAATCGGGTTTAGGCTGCACAGGGGAAAGATCTCTAAGGGACTTATTTTGACAACGCCAGAGGCTCCAGCAAAGTTAACATTCCATCAATGTTTCCCAGGAGAGTCTTTCTCATAAGAGTGTCCCTAGATTCATATAATCTGAGAAGAATGGCTGGGAAGAGATTTCTAATCTCCCAGAGGAGCTGCAATTCTAGAGGAATAGACAAGATCAACAGTTTTATTTATGTTCATTATTCATGCCCCTCCTTGTTGGAGTGGACCGAACAACTTGCAAAAATCTCCTGAGCTGTCGAATGTATCCTTCTTGCTGGACAAGAGAGATGCCTACCTTTCTCTCCTGACAAATTAGTTTACAGCTTGAACAGCTGGCTCAACTGCCCAAACCAAAGTACCTCTGGCTTAGACAGCAGACAGCTGAAAAAGACGAAAAGAAACCAAAAGCTGGGCGACGAAAGCAATTCTCTCTGCAATGTAGGAACAAAAGGTGGAGAGAGAAAAAATGGCCACAATGTGAGGCAACAGAGAAAATTTGGAGAAAGCCCAAGCTCTCCCTGGCTTCCCAGAACTCCCTCACAAACCCAAGGAGAAACTCATATATTAATAATATGGGGGCTTGCCAATGTCCTAAGATTAAGCTCATATTTTTAAGGGACAATAATTATAGGATTAAGAACATGAGAATTTAACTTGGGCATAGAAATATTTTTCCCTTCCTAAGTTGCATAGAAAGGTCAGCTTCAGCCACAGAAATTCAAAGGCAGGGAAATGTAAGCATATTTTTTAAAGAAACGTGAATTGGCCTGAAGGTAGTACTCAACCAAGAGAATGAAGTCCAATTCTCTTTGTAAACAGAATCATTTCCCAATATAGACCTGAAATGAGTCAAAACTGCAAATAAAGCCAACACTAGCATGCTTGCTTGCCACTCTCAACCTCTCTTTTGTTGCCAGATATCTTAAGCTATTTGAGTGCCTAGATCCTGGTCTCTGGTTTCTTGGCATGCTCTGGACGATCTCTGTAATCCCACTCCCCAGTACCCAACCAAGATCCTTTCTCAAGGCTTCTGTAGGGTCCTCAGAGCCACAGAGCACAGCAGCTTTGGCTTCATCTGAAATTAACACTGGGGTTCCGCTGCTAAGACATTAGCAAAGATAGATCGCCTGATTACGTTTTCAGAATACAGAACAATCTGGTGTGGTGATAGACTTAAAATGCTAGACCTCTAGTCTCAGTGTGATTTCAACATCCTTCAGGAAGTCATTCAGCTGCTATGAGACTCAGCCTCCTCACCTTAAAATGTTGTTAGCGATACCCACACACCAATGGTATGACATGCGCAGATGGGAGCTGGTGGTGTTTGAGGGTTGGCAGTAGTGGGAGTGGTCCCCCAGGGTGCAAGCACTAAAGCAATCCCATAGAAGGGAAGACCATGATGAGGCTGGAACGCCATGGGTAAGCTCTGGACAACTCAATGCAATAATAAACAGACTAAAATCTGCCGCCTTGTCATTATCACCATGCAGCAGCAATTCTGTGCAATGTCAATGATAAAATAGTTCACCTTTCAGGCTGGATATCTCCTACTCCTCTCTCCCACTTTCATCCTCACTCCTTGGTGTACAGCTGATGTGAAATGTCTAAGAGGATTCCTCAGTATTAAAACTTTTTTTAAAAGTGAAAAAGCAGGATTTATTGAGAGGACAGAGAAACTCCTGCAGTGGGAGGGGACCCGAAGGGGTTGCCCTGTATTAAAACTTTTGAAGAAAGTGGTTAACACAATGGAATGAACAGTAGACTTGTGGGGGTTTCTGGCAACTCCACATTCTTGCTTCTCACACATATTTTATATGAGGTCAGCTACTCCAGTACTCAAAGGTGATGGTCAAATGGCAGTTACTGGATGTTCTTTAGGAGAGAGGTCCCCAACTCCCAGGCCAAGGGACCAGTACTGGCCCGTGGCCTCTTAGAAACTGGGCTGCACAGCAGGAGGTAAGAGGCAAGCAAATGGGTGAAACTTCATCTGTATTTACAGCAGCTCCCCACTGCTCGCATTACTGCCTGTATTCTGCCTCCTGTCAGATCGGCAGCAGCATTAAATACTCACAGGTGTGCGAACCCTATTGTGAACTATGCATGCAAGGGATCTAGGTTGTGCACTCCTTATGAGAATCTAATGCCTGATGATTTGAGGTGGAGCTTAGGTGGTGATGCTAGCACTAGGGAGAGGCTGCAAATATAGATGAACACTAATGGTAAGGTTTGACTGCACTGAGACCATAATAAATCAATTGCTTGCGGACACATATCAAAACCCTATCAGTGAGTAGCAAGTGAATTGATGAACTTCAACTGTATAGCTGCATCTGGTGGCAGATGGTAAGTCAGAAATCTGACACTTATTTTAGTCCACACGTGGCCTGCCATTATTTTATTTACCACTTCCACCTGCACCTCTTTTTTTAAAAAAAATGTTGAATTGTATAATTATTTTATTATGTTACAATATAATAATAATAGAAGGCAACCCCTTTGGGTCCCCTCCCACTGTGGGAGCCTTTCTGTCCTCTCAATAAATCCTGTTTTCAAAAGAAAAAAGAAAAACCAAAAAAATAATAGAAATAAAGTGCACAATACATGTTAAATCATCCTGAAACCATCCCCCCCACCCCCACATCCGGTTCATGGAAAAATTGTCTTCTATGAAACCAGTCCCTGATGCCAAAAAGGGTTGGAGACTGTGACTTTAGGGTACCGCAGTTATTTTTTGTCCAAAAGAAACATTTCATCCTACACAATATGATACAGTTGCTTACATAACCATGAATGTTATGAAAATCAAGCCACTGCTTTGTAACAATTTGCACGTTGGTTTTTCCTTAAAAAAATAGTTACTGATCTCTCTATATTTTTGCTCTTGGCCATTTTTGTTAGAGTTATATCCTTGGAGATGAAATGAAATATTTTCAATTGAGAGATGGGCAAAAAAGTTCTCAAAATGTATATATATAATTTGAAATGTAATGCTAATCAACATAGGGAAATATGAGCTGATGAAAGAAATAGCTATAAATTTAAGGACGTATTTACTTATAGCTGGAAATAGGCTGTTGTCAGATTTTAGACATATTGTTTTGGATTTATTTAAATGCTATCTTTGGGTGAGAGGACTAAGGAGTTTAGGGTCTTAAAGACCTTGTATATGAGCACTGGTGTCCACAACCAAAGATCTTTTTAGAGGTCAATTTTGCATATGGACATCATGGCCTATCAGTAGCCAATGTATATGTGTTTTCAGTAGACATATTCTGTCTTAAATTTATATCAGAAAGATCCAAATTCATTGAGACTCTGACTACACATATTTTACCTTGAGTTTTATCTCAATGTGAGCAGACTGAAACACAGTGGAAAATCCTGGCAGCCTCCTTTTTTTTCCATTTCCAGTGAGAAGAATTATTCCACAGACACACAGCTATCATTGCTCTGACATTATCAGTGCACAGCTGGGAGGGCTCACCCTGCAAGGCCCAGTTTACTCTGATAACATGAACAAGGCACTATTCCAAGTTTAGAAAGAGAAACACACACGGGTTACATAATGAGGATAATTTGGAAAAGGAAAGATACACTAAGTGCTGTAGCTATGTTGAGAGTACCTTGGAAGAAAGATGAAGTAGTTATGTCTCATTATCTTTAAGTTGAGTAGTAGGAGGTAGAACTTAGGGATCCTAAATTGCCCTAGTCACTCATGCTGAAGTCATTTCCAACCCAAGAGCAATGGCCTGAATTCCCTGCCATCCTGCTGTGTGCTGTTGAACTAGGGCTTCATCTTTAGGACTGTCACCTGGGGATGTTTATTTTGTGTTGTTTAGGAGGGAAGGCATGATTTTAAACACTGCCTTCAATTGACAGACCTGTGTGAGGTCCCAGTTGGACAGACTGGCTGGCAGAATGATGACAGCCCCCTGGGTTTACTATAAGCAGAAACCCTTCAACCATTTCCATTTTCAAGGTGGTAGCCCTCAGGGTCCTGTCCCATTCCCCTGAGTTATGAGCAGAGAAGGAAAACACAAACATTCCTGGAGAGCTTGTGATGTCCTCGAATATTTGTCTGAGTTATCTGCTCAAGATTTGGTCTGTTTTGATCAAGAGTATTTGTAATGTGGTGTTAAACCCAATTAGTTGTAAGGAGCAAATGCATTATCTAGTGAGATCAGGTTTTGTTAAGATCTATGAGTGTCTCATGTAATTAGAGGCCCACCTCATAAAATGTTGAGTAGCCCCAGACAGGGGCAATCAGAAGGTGGAAAAATAACAATCCTCAGGGCAGATCCCTGGCAATTTACTATTGTGTGAGTTGGGGCTTACCCAGTGGCAGATGATGTGTCTCCTAGGTGGACATCACTCAGGGACCCTACAGGTGATCATCCAGGAACAGCCCCGGAGAATGGGGTCTTGGCCCACTATTGAAAAGACCTTGGATGATATAGAAGAGCTTGTCACTCCAACGAAAACCTGCCCCAATAGAGAGTGTTAGGACTGCATTTCCATATTATTGTATACATGTGTCTTTCCCAAACAATCTCCTGTGGCCACATCCAATTCTATTTCCAAGTGTCTCTATTCTCTGGAACATTTCTGTAAGTGTGATGTTGCTCAGCAATGCTTATTACTCAGCGTGTGCTTACCTGGAAAATGCCTCCTCATTCACGCGTTATGAAAGTGCCGCTGACATAAACAACCCTCTTGGGAGTTTTCATGCTCTCTGACTGTTGATGATTGACGTATAAGGGACCAGCACAGCTGGGGAATCAACACAAGAGAAAACAACCCTAATAATACCTCCCAGCTTCCTTCCCTCCGCCCACTTATTATTTTATTTTGGTTTTTCAGTTTTATTTTATTAATTACAATTTATTAGAAAAAACAAATGTGTATGCATTAAAAATTAAATAGTAAGCCGGGCTCGGTGGCTCAGCCTGTAATCCCGCGCCTTTGGGAGGCTGAGGTGAGTGGATTGCCTGAGCCCGCGGGTTCAAGACCCGCCTGGGCGGCGAGACCTCATCTCTACAATAAATCAAAAAATCAGCCGGGCGTGGTGGTGCATGCCTGTAATTCCGGCTACTTGGAAGGCTGAGGCGGAAGGATCGCCGGAGCCCAGCAGGTCGAGGCTGCGGTGGCCGGGAGCGGCCACTGCACTCGTCTGGGCGACAGAGTGAGACTCCAACTCAAAAAAAAAAAAAAAAAAATTAAATAGTAAAACAAGGCAATCAAAGGTAATCTACATCCACCTTCCTGAGAAATTGTGAGCAGCCTTCTGGGTGCTTTCTGAAATCATAAATGTATGTTCAAAGAGAAATATGTGTATATGTGTGTTGCTCATGCAAATGGGGGCATGTTACATACACTTTTCTATGAACAACTCCCATGTGTGACTATTTTGGTTGTGTAACAAGGCGAGGTGATGTATAGTGTCTCTTTATTAATCACCTGAGACAGGGAATGCTGAATAACATGGGCTGAATATTTGTGTTCCCTCAACATTTGTGTTTTGAAATTCTAACCTCCCCAAGGTGGTGGTATTAGGAAGTGGGCATTTTAGGGAGGTGATTAGGTCATAAGTGGGATTAGTGCCCTTCTCAAAGAGGCCCTGGAGAGCTCCCTTGCTCCTTCTACCATATGAGGACACAGTGAGAAGTCCTCACTAGACACTGAATCTGCCATGCCTTGATCTTGGACTTCCATCCTTCAGAACTGTGACAAATATATGTCTGTTGCTTAAAAACCACCCAGTCTATGGTATTCTGTTAGAGCAGCCTGAATGGACTAAGACACAGATGTTTGCTTCCCCCTCCCCCCATCCCCCCCACTATGCAAGAGTGCATGCATGCACACACACACACAAATACACAAAGACACACTCAGTGGTGGAAACAAGTCAAGAGACCACAAGCTGCTACTTTTAACAAAGCCTTATCAGTCAAAGTTAAATTAAATAAGCCCTTCTTACCAACAAGAGTTTACTCTAGTCAGTCTAGCTCAAGGAACATTAAAAACAAAAACAAAAGCAAAACAAAAATAATTTCAGCTGACAAAACCACATGCTTCTGGACAGTAAAAATTATTTATCAACTTTGTGTGAAATAGTATTGGAATATAGCTCATTCAATTCCAGAAAATCATAATGTCTATGATATAACTCAACATTAAATTGTTTCTTTACTAAAATGTAATTTTAACACATCACCTTTTGTTTGGGTTTCAATATTCAAAAATTTTTGAATTGTCTGCTGAACTTTAAAACTAAAAATATTTCACATTGAAAAAAATTGGAATTTTCAACCTCTTTAGAGAAACAGAAAAATCTAATAATACCTGTCTTGCATATGCACTCTGCATCATCTTGCTGACACAAAGCAAAATATCCCCTGCAATTATCGTTGAATTTATGCCTAGGAGTTTCCTTATGCTTGCACCTGCAGGCAAGCATTTGAATCTATGATTACTGATTTATGCATAATAAAGATGGTTGTGCCTTACATAGCACGGATGTACAAAGGGCAAATTGAATTCCTTGCTTCGTAATTTCTACTTTGAACAGTTCCACTTCCCGGTTCTCCTTCTTGCTTCTTATCTTTCGTATTGTAAATACATGGCTATCCTAATTTGTCTCCTCATTGTTTGTTAACAACACCGCAACTAATGAAAGTTCCTTCCTCCCAGTGGCTTAGACAAAATCTATGGAGTAGATCTTGTTGACATTTTAAGACTTGAAGGAGCTTCTGCCAGTACCTGCAGGATGTGAAAAAGTGGGAAGAGTTGAGCAGTACCCTAAGGCGGGGATAGGCAGCGTGTGTTTGAGGACATTCAAAGTAGCTGCTCTTGAGTGAAAAAGAACCTCAGAGCCAAGAAGATATGTTGGGGGCCGGCATTTAAAAAAAATCTTCCCTTGTTGTTTCATAGATTTGGGTAGATGACTTTCTCTTATTATTCATATCTGTGGGAACATTCATTATTTAATGCAGTCTCTTTGGGGAAATACTATATGGAAGATGGAAAGCATAGCCAGGGTGGGGCAGTTTGCCTTTAAAGTTGGCGCCTCAGAAAATTCCTCATTAACGCTCTTCCCTGAAGCATGGCTCTGTACCTTTCTCCTTGTGAGCTGCTATGTCATAGGCCAATTGTATGATCGTTTTGTATACATTTGTCTTCAGTTGATCAGGGACCACAGCTGCAGAGCTGCTGGACAGCCTTTTTTTCTCTCTGCCTTGCCTCCCCAGCGGCTGCCTGCTTCCTACACTATGGGATGCTTGTATACTTTTTTGTTCATCTCTACAACCTTTGATACTTTTGATGTCAATACATAAATAGACAAAGGACATTCTATACCCACATATACCCTTGATTTTGTTGGTCTGTTTCTTTCAGAGTTTTTGCCCATTCTTGGAGAATCTACTCTTAGCCCAAGACCTTCAGGGTTGGAGGCCTCCTCTGGTTGTCTTCTTTAACATTATAGTTTGGGATTGACTTATTTCCTGGTTTCACAAGATAATTTTCTATGGTTTTGAAGAGGATAGAAATGAAGATAGCCTAGAGGACAATTTAAAGTGTCTGCAAGGGGTTGCCCTCCAACTTCTTGCTAGCCTCCTCAATCTGTGTCCTTGGATGATGCCTGTTTATGATGACTCTCACCGCACTCAGAATGAATTTCTTGCCAATGAAACCCTCCTTTTGTGAAGCTGAAGAAGAGCTTTGGGCTCCACCTACTTGGAAAGCCAGTTGGTATCTCTTATCTTGAGTATACAAGGCTCCAAACAAGAACTCTCTAGCCTGCTCTGTTATTCACACAAGCCTGACTGTCATAGTGGACATGCAAGTGTCTGGTTTGTTTTGTAGCCCTGGTTACATTTTTAGATGTAGCTGCATCAGGGACTCCATGTTTGGCTGGGAAAGTGTGAATAAACAAGACTGAAGAAGGAGATCCAGGCAAACCTGCAGAGTTGAATAAAAACCACACATCTAGAATAGGAAGACTATGTGTTCTGGGGCCATGGCTTTGCATCCAAGCATTAGAAATGAAACAGAATATGTAACAGATGTGTGGAATGTGGCACATGAAATGAAGTGTGATTAGATAATCCCTCAATAGCATCCAAAACTGAGCTGGAGTGATTGGTCTAACACCAAAGGTGGGACAAATGCGGGGCAAGAGGTTGACTGGTGAGCTGGAAGGCTGATATCTAGATGCAGGAGTGAGATGGGGCAATTGGCAGAGGCAAAGGTGGGATGGTTACTCGATGTTAAAGTAAAGCAGCACAAGAAACAAGAGCAGAAGGGAAAAACACAAAAGAGAAACCGGTCTCAGGCCCAATTCCTCATGGCACCTGTGCTGGGGGACATGAGGAGAGAGCCTCTCAATAATAGAGTTAATAATTATGTCCACCGACCTTAGAAGCAGAAGAGATCCAACCACCACTGCAATGTTAATCTAAGCAGTGGTGTCGAGAGATAGTATCTCTAGATGTCTGTACAATCTTAGACTTTTGGACTTTTAGAAATGATGTTTTGCTAATATGAGAAACAAGATTCCTGGAACAGCTTAGTGAAATCTGGACTTTGGAGGGTTAGGGATTCTCCACTTACCTGCTGTGAACTTTGAGTAAGTTACTATACTTCTTTAAGCCATAATTTTCTCATCGTTAAATTGGAGATGAAAAAAATACTGATTTCAAAAGTGTTTGTCATATTAGGAAATCATCTAGTGCCAATTTGCAAACACCACATGCTTCACAAATGTATACAAATTAGGTCCTGTTTCTACCTTGACTCTCAAGTCTCATAGTGTGCTCATCTTAGTATATCTTCAGCAAGCATCTAAAAAGCATATAGAATTTAGTGCAAGGGGAAAAAGGAAGGTCAGAGATCAGTGAGGTTGATGTGCATGTGCATTTGAAGCAGCCAACAGAGCTGAGATTTCTAAATAACCTCATTCTATTCTTTCAAGCTATGCCTCCTGGTTCAACCCAATGAACTATTTTTTGATACCCACTCAAACAAAAGAGAAAAAGAAGCAAAAAAAATAAAAATAAAAAAATGCTTGCTTGGTAGGGATAGTGGACAAAATAAAAAACTACTTCTCATATGGACCATCCACTCCTGGTCACATAGTGATGTGGTTTCAAGTCTAACTGTTCCCCCTTTTGGGTATATGTACCTGCCAACCCCTGAGTAGAAATGCTAGAACTTTTCTGTAGGAGGGGCTCAGGTGACAAACTATTATTGAAGGTGGAAACAGGAGAAAACCAAGGCATTATTTGGAGGTCGAAGCAGTAGAAACTTTGACATGTGCTGCTTGCTCCCTTAGGATGACAGGGACTGTGCTGGAGAAGCACAGTGATAGTTGGAATGACTCAGGTTTGGCATAACACTGGTGTAAAGAGAAAGGCATTACAATGATTTTTTCCTTATAATTAAAGGATAAGACTGATGTACCAATAGGTAAGTACTTTACTAATTTAGAATTGCCATTAAAGTTATTAGTTAAACCTCCACCAAGTGTCACCATTATGAGAATTACTAATACACAGCAAACTTGACCTTGGGACTTTCTGTTTCTCCACAGTGCTAAAAAGCAGTGAGATGCAGAAAGATAAGGAAATGCAAATGGTCTAGAAAACCCACACATTTGTAAATAGCCTTTTCATAATTGCCCTTTGCCTCTGTGTGGGATGAAACCTTGAAAACTGTGAAGCAGTATCAAGACATAAATTATTATTAGTGGCTGTATGGCTGCTATTTAATGTAGGTGGTTCTGACATGCATCCTTGATTATGTGGAGATGTGACCTGTGTCAAGATGACTCTCAGTAACTCATGACTACAGCTCTAAATCAATTATACTAGTGACTTAAGGTATTTGTAATCAACAGACAGCTGGTTGGAATTTTCTGGAGTCACTCTGTATGAGATCCTCCAGTCTCTGTCAGCTGAACTCAGCTCTGTCTCTACCTTTGACCTAACCTATTCTTAGAGTCTCTTAGTTTAAGCCTCATCTCTTAAGTCACTCTTTTTCAAGAAATAGAACAAGGAAGAATGGGGAGGAAAAAGGGAAGAAAAAAAGGAAGAAGTTGGAACAATTTTCAGGCCGATGATGAGTTAATCCAAAGCACTGCTTCTCTGTCTTTCTGATAAGGTACCCAACAGCAAAAGAAAGTAGGTCCCCAAGCTTGGGAGCACAGGTGTGGGTTGCAGGGCTCACTGATTAAAAACAACCTACTATCATCAGTCACATATTCAAATTGTTGAAATTCTCTAAGTCTGCGCTTAAGCTTAAAATTCTTGCATATTTTCTCTTCTGCATCATACTATTTTTACTATACAATGATATCTTTAGGCTGGGTGTGGTAGCTCACACCTGTAATCCAAGCACTTTGGGAGGACAAAATGGAAGGATTGCTTGAGCCCAGGAGTTTGAGACCAGCCTAGGCAACATAGTGAGATCTCGACGTAGCAGCCAGCGCCTGGAGTCTTAGCTACTAGGAAGCTGAGGCAGGATTGCCTGAGTCCAGATTGTCATTGCTGCAGTGAGCTGTGATCATGCCACTGCACTCAAGCCTGGGTGACAAAGTGAGGCCCTGACTTAAAAAAAAAAAAAGATATTTCAAGTTACTTTTCACCAGGACATTTCTTGCCTAGCTCTTGGTTACTGGTTGAAACACTATTCGACTGAGGCTACCAATTTTTGGAAAACTGGACTGAAATGAGTGGTGACACCGCATATCAGCTGTAACATCAGAGCAATTTCTCTTCTTTATCTCAGTGTCACAGCATTTCCAGAAAGAAAAGTCACATACATATCATATACAAATGATAACATTGATTTTGCACTTTACCATTTGTCAGGATAATCTCTGAAGAAAGAGGCACACATTTCCCAAAACGCTGAAGCATACTGTGCAAAATGTTTAGGCCACACTGTAGACGTTTTTGATAAGGGTATTTGCTGAGAAATCAAGTCACTTATGCCATACACGGAAAAGGTCAACTAGTTACTCCCTTTTCTTTAGATATATACTACTCAAAGTCATTTCTGTCAAAGAATGGTGGATTTTTTTAAACTACTAACAGAATAATTTTTTAAATTACATCTCAAAACACTCAGTGAATGTTGACAAATGCATGTCAAGTGATCATATTTGTTACTGCAAGTGGTTGAAATTGGAGGGAAATATGAGGAAGTTATGGCTTTCTTTTTTATAAATCTCTTGATTGGCTCCCATAATCCTAAGATTAATGCTCTTCATTCAAATTTCAAATGTTGTTGCTATTTCAGTTTCCAAATCTTTTCCTCTCCTGCATGTCTCAAACCTCCAGGTTTGAAGGTCACATCATCATATTATATCATCAATTTCTCATCATCATTGCTCATTTTACAACTCCTGGGTCATTCGAGCTCGTTTCTGGGTGATTTTAGCTCCTGACTCACTGTAATTTTCTTTAACATCATTTCTGTCTTAATCTTTGTCATTTAGTTATATACATGGGTGACTTTCCCATGTATATAATTTCTTTTCCTTAAACTCATCTTCAGCTGCTGTGTCCTCTACTCTGTCTAAGCCACTTACTCCTTTCCTTCTAATTGTCAATTACTATACATTTTCAAAATCTCAATTTCATAAGTCCTACTACCTTACCCTCACCTTCCATCTTGCAAGCATATGCCTTCTAGTCACACTAGTCAATATCTTTTTAACCTCAGTGGGAATCCCATCCCATTAATCTTACCACCTTTCTCTGGCCTTCAACTCCCTGATGATGCCCTCTCTCTCCATAAATGGCTTAAAATTCATATCAATCATCACCTTTGCATTTATCCTCAGCTCCTTTCTATGTGCTTGGCCAAATGACAAGACTGATTAAATTAAAACCTCTGCCTCCTCTACGTTCACATAGAGCTAAACATGGATGAAGAAATACTGCAGTCTGGTCTCTGTCTAAATCCATGACCTCGAGACATCATATAATTCTTTATGCAAGTTTATGATTCCACTTCCTACACAGCTATTTCCCACCTTCTATTTCTTCCTTTCAAAACTCCAGAAATTCTTTCTCACATCTTTTTTTTTTTTTTTTTTTTTTTTATGAGTTGGAGTCTCACTCTGTTGCCCAGGCTGGAGTGCAGTGGTATGCTCATGGCCACCGCAGCCTCAGCCTGCTGGGTTCCAGCGATCCTTCTTCCTCAGCCTTCCAAGTAGCCGGAACTTCAGGTGTGCGCTACCACACCCAGCTTAGTTTTTGATTTATTGTAGAGATAAGGTCTTACCAAGTTACCCAGGCTGGTCTCGAACCCCTGAGCTCAGGCAATCCTCTAGCCTTGGCCTCCAAAACTGCTGGGATTACAGACTTGAGCTACCGCACCTGGCCTCTTTCTCATATTTTATAGATTGATAGGAACTGTGATGCATTTACTTGGATTATGACCTTACAAGACTCAGTTCAGTAACATTAATACTAATTCTAGCTACCATAGTAGAGATGCTTAGTGTGTTTTAGGCCTTGATCAATTCTTTTGTTTTTCTGCACAATGATCCTTTGTGGTAGATCATTATTATTTCAGAATCACAGTAAAGAACATTGAAGTCCAGAGAACTTAACCTCTGAGTAGAAAGGAGAACATCTGAAACTGAAATCCAGGCATATCTGACTCCTGAACCTGTGTTCTTGACCAATATGCTTTTTGGCTTCTAAACATATCTGCAGAAAATTTGTTGCCCTATTAATTGAATTTTGGGTCCTTTACAGGAAATGGGTTATTGGGTAAATTTCAGGAGTAAGTAGGTACTTGTAGAAGTAATTAGGCACTTACCAAGTAATTAGGTAACATCTACCCTCTAACAATGGTTTCTTTATCCATTGCCATTCCTTGACCAATGAGTGTTTTTCCCCTAAAGAGCTCATAGTTTCATGATTAAAGTAATGAAAACTGTAGGGAAGTGGTGTGTTCTTCATTTCTCATGTGCCCAAGTTTACACTATGTAAATAATTCTAGGTAAATCAGAGCAGTAACATAATAAAAAAGAATAAAAAATAATGCGTAATTCTGTTTGGTATTCTCATTAGTTGTTTCTTGATAATGCACATCTTACCTGCTATTTTCTTCACCAATTGGTGTCAATTTCTTGGTGAAAATATTCCCTGGTTAGCCTTTCACAAAACTGAAGACTAATATTATGATAGAGACAAGTAAACTCTGTTTGAAGACACATTTAATTTAACAATATAAATATTGTTGCCTATAAAATTTTTTTAGCAGGGTGGTTTCTTAGAAGGAAAAAATTGTTTTCTAAATAAAGAAGAAAAATAGCTCCCATTTTCAGTTGATTGTGCAATGGATTTTTTTTATCTATTCAGTCAATGTCCCTCTTGTGATTGTCCTTTCAATAAAGAGAATAGAAAGAATGACTAGCATTAAATGTTAAAACGTAAATCTATTCCATTTAAATTTAGATGCTATATTGAATTTGCTTCCACACATTCTTTTTCACTCTTAGGACAAAAACACTTATGTCCTGAAAGACTTGTTACGATAGATAGATATTTGGAGTCATTGACTTTGATGTATTATATATGGTTTTTATATACAAATATTACTAATGATATTTAAAGCCTGTTTATCACTAGATTGCAGATTTTCCGCTCAATGGCGCTGCCTGCAGTGTTATTGAGTGTTCTGTTCCCACCTCCTGCCGCGTTGCAAATTTCCATGCCGTTGCTAAGTGTTGTCCAAAATCTTATTTTATTTTGAAAACCAGCTTTATAAGGCTCGAGTGGGCACATGGCAGAATCAATAGGAAGCTAATAATCAGTAATGGGAGAGATTCTCCACCTCGGAGAAGAAAGAACTGAAGCATAAATTGCTTTAAACGGCTCCTTGCTATAAACTTCATTTAACTCTTAAAGCAACAACAGAGAAGGGAGTTGCAACTTCTCGTGATGGGGGTGTTTGGAAGGATGGAGGATTGGACTTGGTTACAGATGTTTCCTATGAGGACTGTAGGGACAAAGCTGTTTGCAATCTGATGAACGTCAGAGGCCTTGAGATTTTTCCATTTAGCTGTACAAGAACACCTTCGTGGCCAGAGCTTTCTTTACATCAAGAAGAAAAGTGTGGGATGAGATATTGATTGAGAAACTGAATCCTTGAATAACATGAGCTTTGATTTGGAAGAGCAATCCTTAGAAAACAAAGATCTTATTTTTTGCTGTCTTGTTTGAACCAAATTGTAATGGGATTATTTTCAGAAACTCTCCATAATTCTATATTTTCTGGCTCCCTAAAATAAGTATGTTACCCTGTCATTTAAAGTCTGAAGTCTTAGCCGGGCTCTGTGGCTCAGCCTGTAATCCCGCGCCTTGGGAGGCTGAGGTGAGTGGATTGCCTGAGCCCACGGATTCGAGACCCGCCTGGGCAAATTGGTGAGACCTCATCTCGACAATAAATCAAAAAATTAGCTGGGCGTGGTAGCGCGTGCCTGTAGTTCCAGCTACTTGGAAGGCTGAGGTGGAAGGATCGCCGGAGCCCCAGCAGGTTGAGGCTGTGGTGGCCGGGAGCGGCCACTGCACTCCAGTCTGGGTGACAGAGTGAGACTCCAACTCAAAAAAATAAAATAAAATAAAGTCTGAAGTCTTTAACAAGTTTTGCTATTTAATTTACTTTCTTCCCTGTGCTTCAGAGTAACTCTCAGTTATTTCACAAAGAAAAAAAAAACGTTCAAAGGACAGTATCTTGTCCACATCCCTAACATACCTTCCTGTCTGGGCTTGTGTTTCTGAAAATAAATGGGACAGATACCTCCATATAATCAGGCATCCTAGAGAAGAGAGCATTTGAAGTTTTTCTCTATTATTACTGAGAATTTTCAACATTCTGGATCTTAGTGAGCTTGTTTCAAATTCGTTTTAGATCACATTCCAATTCTTCCTCTACTTTGTCCTTTTAACCATCCCATCGGTAGTTTAAGACAGTCATAGCTATTTTGTCACAGTACCATTACAACAGTGAATATTTGCTTGGTCACATTTGAGAGGAGGTTGATGACATATGCTAGTTCTGGTGCACACAAGCCCTTTGCGTAGATGTTCCCCTGATTATAAAAACATCTGCCGGGCTCGGTGGCTCAGCCTGTAATCCCGCGCCTTTGGGAGGCTGAGGTGAGTGGATTGCCTGAGCCCGCGGGTTCGAGACCCGGCTGGGCAGCGAGACCCCATCTCTACAATAAATCAAAAAATCAGCCGGGCGTGGTAGCGCATGCCTGTAATTCCAGCTACTTGGAAGACTGAGGCGGAAAGATCACTGGAGCCCAGCAGGTCGAGGCTGCGGTGGCCGGGAGCGGCCACTGCACTCCAGTCTGGGCGACAGAGTGAGACTCCAACTCAAAAAAAAAAAAAAAAAAAAAATCACATCTGTGAGGAAATTTGCTTACTGACTACTTGGGAAGTTGAAAGGAGAGACATTCACACTTCTGGTCTGTCTGGTTTGGGTATGGATGGGCTGCTGTTCCCTTTTAATAGGCAAAGGGTTAAAGCAGTGTTAGCAAATGTCTTTCTAAAGGATTACATACTAAATATCTCAGGCTTTGTGAGCCAGATGGTCTCTGTCAGTTCTAGTCAATTCTGCCATTTCTTTGTAAATGAAAAAAAATGACCTTTCCTTTTTTGCTTTCAAAAGATAGCGACTTTTATCATAAAAACAATAAAACAATAAAGAAGTAAAAATAAAAGCAAATCATTCCAAAGCCCACCATTCAGAAATCATTCTGGCTAATGTTTCATGGTTGTGGTAGATGTCTCTCTTTAGACTGAAAGGTGCTCCTCGACTTACAATTGGGTTACCTCTTGATGAGCCCATTGTAAGTGAAAAATATTGTCAGTTGAAACCACACTTAATACACCTAACCTGTCAAACATCATAGCCTAGCATACCTAAAATGTGCTCAGAACATTTACATTAGCCTATAGTTGGACAAGATCATCTTATACAGAGCCTGAATATCTCATGTAATTTATTGAATACTGTACTGAAAGAGAAAAACAAAATGGTTGTGTGGGTACTTGAAGTACAACTTTGACAGAATGTGTATGGCTTTGCACCATTGTAAAGTAGAAAATCCTAAGTCCAACCATCCTAAGTCAGAAACTGTCTGTAAATGATTGATAGCTAGGGAAAAATACATTAAAAAATGGATCAAACTTATGCATGTTATTTTTAATAACAAAGATTATGTTGTTTTACTTTAATAAAAAATAAATTGAAATAAAAGTGAAGAAATTGCTAAATTCTAGATGAATGCTTTTTTTGGTGTTATATCATTTCCTAAGAGTTTTATACAACTCTTCCTAAGAGTTATGATGAAGAAGTATAAAACATTAAAAGAGAGAATCATGGTGTTCTTTAGCTTCATGTTTCGATGTTAGCCATTATTTTTTTTTCTCCCTGTTATAAAAATGAGGCTATTTATAATTCTATAATCCTCTTCTCGTTATTCCCAGTGGCCTTCGATTTTTTGGTTTGTTCTATTATTTTAGTATTTTGTAGGCCAGTCGTTGTGGCTCATGTCTATAATTCCAGCACTTTGGTAGGCCAAGGTGAAAGGATCACTTGAGCTCAGGAGTTTGTGACCAGCCTGGGCAACATAATGAGAGCTCGTCTCAACAAAAAAATCAAAAAATTATTTGGGTGTGGTAGTATTTGCCTGTAGTCCCAGCTACTTGGGAGGCTGAGGTGGCAGGATTGCCTGAGTCCAGGAGATTGAGGCTGTGATATGCTGTGATTGTGCCACTACACTCTAGCCTGGGTGGCAGAGTGAGACACTGACTCAAAAAATAATTTTTGTTGTCTTTGTCTATAATCACAATTTCATACCTGGATCTAAAATGATTTGATTCTTAACCAGTCTTTTCTTCTTCACCATTCTTCTTTCCTGCATTATTTACTTTGATTTATCTTTTATTTCCTGGAATTGATTATCCAGGAATGTTTTGAAGGCACATTTATGGGTCCTATGTTCTTCCAGTCTTTTCATACTGCCAAATGTCTATCTGTTGCTTTTATAATTGAATGATAGCTCAATTGGGCATAAAATTTTGGAAAGGACACTCTCTTCTTCTCAAAATTTTTTTAGTGATTGTCCTATGGTCTTCTGGCATTCAGTGTCATAATATCTAAATCTAAGATCACCAGGAGTCTTTCTCTTTTGTATTTAACCTGGTTTGTATTCTGCCTGATCACCCATGCGATTCTTTGATTTTGAAGTTCATGGATTTCACCATGTCTTTTTTTTTAATTTGCATTTTTATTTTAGAGTTTTGGGGTACATGTGAGGATTGGCTACATAAGTAAATTGCATGCAGGTGAGGTTTGGGCTTCTAGTAGGCCCTCTCTCCCCTGGTAGTGACATGGTACCCAATGAGTACCCTCTTACCCTCTTTCCCTCCCACCCCCAGCTAGTAGTGCCCAGTTGTTCCCACCTTTGTTCTTGTGTTTCCAGTGTTTAAGGCCCTCTTATGAGTGAGACCATGCAGTATTCAGTTTTCTGTTTCTGTGATAATTCACTTAGGATGATGGTCTCCAACTGCATCCCTGTTGCTGCAAAGGACATAATTTTGTTCTTCTTTATGGCCACGTAGTATTCCATTGTGTATATGTACTACATTTTCTTTATCTAATCCACTTTCAATGGGCAGTAGGGTTGTTTCCATGCTTTTGTTATTGGGATTTCACCATGTCTTAATGCTGATAATTCTGCAGCAAATTCCTTGGGATACAATGTCCTCTTTATCAGCAGATTCAAATCTTTATTCCAGAATAAAATACCTTTCACTATGACTCTGAATTGATTATTGATGTCATTCTCCCCCTTCTCTTATGCAAGAATATCTATTGTGCTATACTGGATTCCTTGTGAACGGTGTTTGTCTGTCCAACCATCTCTACAATTATTTCTATATTGTTCTCTTCCATGTTGCTGTGTTCCATTGACTCAACTTTAGAGTCTGTGCTCCTAAATTTGTTGTCTGTTATATTCATTCTAGTTTTTGTTTTCATGTCTGTTGCCTTTTTTTCTTTGCTTTCCCACTTTTTTCTCCCAAATGAAAAGAATAAATGGAAGTCAAAATGCCGCTTATAAATCATATGCTGTCGATCACAGTGGCTTGCATCTGTAATCTCATTATTTTGGGAGACTAAAGCAGGAGGATCACTTGAGGCCAGGAGTTGGAGACCAGCCTGGGCAACATAGCAAGACCCTGTCTCTAACAAATATATATATATATATATATATATATATATTAGCCTGGTGTGGTGGCATGTGCTTGCAGTCCCGTCCCAGCTACTTAGGAGGCTGAGGCAGGAGGATTGCTTGAGCCCAGAAGTTCAAGCTTGCGGGAAGGTAGGATATCACCACTTATACTCCTGCCTGGGTAACAGAACAGGACCTCATCTCTAAAAGTAAATTAATAAATAACAACTAAATTGTATGCTGAAACACTGATTATTCATCTTAATAATGAAGGGATCCATTTTTGTTTTGTCCAAACAAACAGTGACATAGAATTGAAGCATACAATTAGACTATGGTGGTAGAGTAAAATGTGATTTTTAAAAAAATTCATAAATCTCTTTTCTCAACCCTAATAACTTTTGCTATAAGAGGTAGCAGATTTTATCATGTTATTAAATTAACAGTACACCCAAATATAAATAATGAAGTATTATATTTTGTAGTTGAAAAAATTGTTCCTTTATTTTTATTTATTTATTTATTTTTTGAGTTGGAGTCTCACTCTGTTGCCCAGACTGGAGTGCAATGGCCGCTCCCGGCCACCGCAGCCTCGACCTGCTGGGCTCCGGCGATCATTCCGCCTCAGCTTTCCAAGTAGCCAGAATTACAGGTGCGCGCTACCACGCCCGGCTGATTTTTTGATTTATTGTAGAGACGAGGTCTCGCTGCCCAGGCGGGTCTCGAACCCGCGGGCTCAGGCAATCCACTCACCTCAGCTTCCCAAAGGCGCGGGATTACAGGCTGAGCCACCGAGCCCGGCTGTTCCTTTATTTTTATATGCCATTATTTACTACATACTAAAAGTAACATTCATTAAACACCTATATGATTTTAGATTTGGGGGTGGAGTCTTAGGAGGGCTTCCTTTTATTGATATATTTTTTAAAAAGATGACAAATTTTTAATTCTGTGGAACAAAGAACAAGCTTTAAATATGGAAAATTTATTCATGATTTTGTCTTAATCTCTGACTATATTCTAGTTTTTAATGTTAGAATCATGTTTGCAATTATTTTGATTTGCAAAC
Source organism: Cephalopachus bancanus (assembly GCA_027257055.1). Taxonomy (NCBI): domain Eukaryota; kingdom Metazoa; phylum Chordata; class Mammalia; order Primates; family Tarsiidae; genus Cephalopachus; species Cephalopachus bancanus. The sequence continues at coordinate 227,652 of JAPVLO010000942.1, forward strand.
TTTTGTGCTATTTATACAAAAATTCTAAGTTATATTCAGTGGGTACCCTTGGCTGTGTTGTGGCATTGGGCCTGAATGTCTGAATCTCAATCTGCTTTGAAGTTGTGGACAAATACATGAATATCACCACTCCATATTTTCATTTGGGAGTAGAAATTGTGGGATTATTTCATGTTATTTGCTTAGCTTGAGTAAGTTTCTGTATGTGTGGAAAGAGTGCCATTAAAAAGGCTCAAAGTAACCAATTGATGAGTGGAAGGCTGATTACTTTGAGTTTTGGTAGATCATGGATGTACTGGTGAACACTGAAAAACTTTCAGTGGTGAATTGAACTTGGTGTTTTTTGTTTCGTTTTGTTTTTGTTTTTTTGAGTTGGAGTCTCACTCTGTCGCCCAGACTGGAGTGCAGTGGCCGCTGCCGGCCACCGCAGCCTCGACCTGCTGGGCTCCGGCGATCCTTCCGCCTCAGCCTTCCAAGTAGCCGGAACTACAGGCATGTGCTACCACGCCCGGCTGATTTTTTGATTTATTGTAGAGATGAGGTCTCACTGCCCAGGCGGGTCTCGAACCCGCGGGCTCAGGCAATCCACTCACTTCAGCCTCCCAAAGGCGCGGGATTACAGGCTGAGCCACCGAGCCCGGCTGAACTTGGTGTTTTTACTTCTATTCTTTCACAGATAAATCAGTATGTGCTAGGTTTTATATCAGTTATGACACAGAAACATGATGAGAGAAAAAGCAAATGTGAGTGAATTTGGTGGTATCAGTTGTGGAGAAATATGAGGTCCAATTAGGTTAACAACAATTGGATATATTATACTGAGGAAAGGGGACCTCAGGATAAAATTTTACAGATGTTACAGGAAATTTGCTGCCCACATCAAGAGTTGTGAAAGTTTGTTAACCAGCTATAAATCATAGTTGTAAACTAACCTTTAGCTAACCACTATAAATGGAAAGATGGTTTATTAATCCTACTGTAAAAAAAAATATATTCCCACACAGCCTGATGCAACAACAACAAAAAGACTCTCCAATACAGGCCAATGAAAACTCCCCTTTAGCTTTTGCCTCTTTGCAGACAGCAACCTCTCTCTGCTGTTCTGCCCACTGTTCTCTTCATAGTTTATCTTCCCTTAAATAAATCTGCCTTTTTAAATTCGCAGCTGTCTTGGTGAATACCTTCATCATCCGCGATTCCAGTCTCAATTAGTTGTATGCATGACATACAAATATTAAGTAGACTACTTTTGAATAATTCCATAATTCTCGTTTCAAAGGTAGCTCAAGTGAAATAAATATGAGTATCAATAATACAAATCCAAGTTTGTCATATATTTCTAGAGAGGAGAAATAAGATATCTCAGGATATAATTCTAATGTCCCCCTTTCATGTTATCTAGTCCCCATTCTTGATTTCTGCCTATTAACATCCTAAAATCCCTTTAAAGAACAACTTCAATTCCACATTGACCACAATGCCTTCCTTGGTCAGTCTAGGTGCCGTCACATTTTTGCTCATTTTCTGACTATACATTTTATACCCCCATCTAGCTGATAAATGCTCAGAAGACAAATACACATAGGCATAAATGTGTTTGTGTGCCCTCACACATTTTAATATAGTCTCTGATATGTAGTTGTTGAATAAATGTGATGTGAATATATTAAAATGCATAAGTACAGAATTTTCAACTGGCATTTTGTCAACCACAAGCTGGTGGTTTTGTTCAAGACTGATTTTTGAGTCACTGAATTTAAAAGGGGCTGAGTCAACCAATGGACATGTAAAACAGCACATTATACAACATATCTGGAGCTTAAAATAATTACTGAAGGGCTGAACTCAAGCAGGGTTGAGGAGAGTCACAGATTGGTTGACTTCAGTTAGGAAACACAACCTGAAGCAGGTAAATTATACAGAGGATGAACTGAGACAGGTAGTTAAATTTGGGTATCAACTTAAGAGAATTCAGAAGTAAATATTTTAAAAATGTCTCCCATTTTTAAGGTCAATTACAATCTAGCAATATACAGTTTCTATAGGAAATTATTCTTAATCATCTAATTCTTACTTTTTGTTTAACTTTAAGGCAACATGTACAAGGGGGAACCCCCTCCCAAAAAGCAATTAGTTTTTGGAGGACAGGCCCCTTGTAGCACCCTCAGAATTTGCTCCTCTGGGTCAAACGGTCAAAATTTGTATCTGGAAGTTTTGAGAAGGTGGCATTACGATTTGCAGAAGAAATGTCCCAAGTTGTGGCAAACAGATGACTAGTTCTTCCACCATGACAATGCACCTGCCACACTACACTGAGTGTTCAGGAGTTTTTAACCAAAAATGGCAAGACTCCCACACCCCACCCTCCCAATTTACCTGATCTTGCCCGGAGTGACTTTTTTTCCCCTCCTGGATGAAAAAAGTCCACAAAGAGAAATGTTTTGCTGATGTGGAAGAGGTGAAACAAAAAACAGCAGAAGCACTAAAAGGCATCAAAATACATGAATTTAAAAACTTTTTGAGCAGTGGAAAAAGTGTCTCTATAGGTACATCGCATCAAGTGGAGAATACTTTAAAGGTGACTGAAATTTAAACATGCAGTAATAAATACACAGTTTTTTATAAATAAATTCTGGGGGTATTTTTTGTGTCCCCCACGTATGTGTGAATTCGCCTTTGCATAAGCCAATAAGGACTGAAGCCTATTGCCCAAGGCATGAATTACATTTGAATTTGAGTGTCAAGCCAAGTGATTCAGTTAAATTACTTGTGATCTGATCAATAGGGTCAGAGCTAAGGAAACTCCCAGTCTGGCTAGGGGGATTGGGGGGAAGTGAGCTCTTACAGTCTCCATAGAGACAGGCTCAAGGCAAATATACTTTTGAGAAGTTGAGAAGATTCTAGCACTTGTCAAACACAAGTCAGGAGAGCAAAATGTGAAGGAAACAGAGATGGAGAGCAGGTTTCAGATAGTGAAAAGAAAATGACCCTAGTTATGTTGGTCTGGTACTTATTTGCTTGGACATTTGGTTCCTTTGATGTCCCTATGACAGGAGGGACAGATTCTGGAAACTCGAAGTCATGCCATAGTTGAATGGGGGTTCCACAGGCAGAACTTGCACTATTAGCCACGATCTCAGCATCTAATCTGTATTCAGTCTCTCATTGTTCTTTACCTATTTGTTTTAAGTTGCTCTGTGTCCTGAACTTCTACTTATAAAATAGTCCTCAATTTTCTTTCTCTGTACCCATAGTACTTTCCCCCTAAATTAGCCTGTAACATAGGTTATACAGCATAACCAAATCTTTACTGGCTCAGTTCTTCTGCTGGGCAGTGCCTTTTATAATACATAGCAAGTGGGAGATCTCAAGTTCTTTGACACTTCTGTGGAGAAGTGGGGTTTCTGAACTCTTCCACTGATTCTGGTTGGCTCCATGGCTGCTTTGAGTAAGAAAATATATAGAAGTGATGCTATGCCAGGTTCCTTGCCTTAAGAGAGGTAAACAGCTGGAGTGGCAAGTGCATCATTCAGATGAAATTATCAGATGGTGAATTCACAAGAGTAATAATATAAGTGTGAAAAGTAATAATAGCATGTTGTTTTGATTATGTAATAGGCGTATTTCCATCATCCTAAAAGCAGGAACAGCTGCTCGAGTTGGAACAGAGAAAGTTAATTGGAGACTGTCGAACAAATCCATCTCTGTTTATAACACTTCAACTTGTAGGTTTGGATTCAACGGCACCAGAGTCCAGATTGTACCTTAGCAAACAATCGCAATTTGGGGTATGACTCAGGAAACTGACACATGGTAGACAACCAAATAAGTCAAACAATAATTTTAAAGATGAAACTTTAGTTAATATTTGATAAAGCATATCTCTTCAACTTTACAGCTTGGGAATAAACTGATATTTTCCATGTCCCGAAACAAGTCAAACAGCTCAGATTATAAGAGCAGCAATGATCAAGACCCAAGATAGATGCACAGATGTTTATATGGAAATAGCTACTAAATATATGCATATACAAGGTAGCTGCTGTTGCCCATATACAATGTAGCTGCTGAAATGTGGCTTTCTCACCCATTTCATGCTACATGTGTTGGGCCCAAATTTAAAGTGGATTTGTGGCCTATTTGATGTGAAATCTGTGTCTATTGACAGCTCACACAACCATGCTATTTACTTTTCTATGTTCAGTAGACTTCAAATATAACATAAACATTATATGGAATTATTTTGTTTGCTTTTGCTTTTACTGAGAGAGAAGCTTTAAAACAGGAATTGACAGACTTTTTTGGTAAAGGACCAGAGAGCAAATATTTTCGACTTTGCAGACCACATAGCCTCTGCTATAACTGCTCCACATTGCCAAGGTGGTTTGAAATAGATGACCATAGATAATATGTAAGTTGGCAGCATGACAATAAAACTTTATTTATAAAAAACATGTGCAGGGTAGTCCCAGTAGAGTTAATACATCGACCTAAATTTATTCACATTATGGTGTGAAGGATTACCAAGACAATCCTGAGGGCAAGATTTGACAGAAGATGAAGGAGAAACGACTGACAAATAAGTGAGAGAGACATCCTGAAGTTATCAAATAAATGCAGAAAGTAAGAATAAAAGTATTGACTCCCTAAGAGGGTTAGCCCAGTGGCTTGAAATTGTTTACACCATAACTGAAAATCTGAGTACATAGTAGCTACCTAAATGAATATTCCAGTAACACTGAACATAACCATTAGTTTGGTTTATTGTCTTGAATATTTGACAAATATTTAAAGATTTTAAAGAGACAGGAAATATATAAATACAGTTATATTAACTGTTTTCTTATTTTTAATACAGTTTATTTTTCTAGGTTTGGAGTCGTGAACTCTTTGGAGCTCATTGCATATTTTCATGAGAAATTTGAATTAAAACAAACAAATAAACAAGGAGACTACAATCATGCATCATATAATAATGTTTCAGTCAACAATTGACTACATTTGACGCAGTGGTCCTATGAGATTATAATGGAGTTATATAATGGAGCAGGTTATCCCATCTAGGTTGATGCCAGTACTCTCTGTGATGTTCGCACAATGACAAAATCACCTAACAACATAAATCTCAGAATGTTTTTCCATCGTTAAGTGATGTATTTACTTCAGTAGGTTTGAATAGGTCAACAACTTCAGCCTGGTGCACAAACAATAGCTATTTGCTACTAAGAAACACACGTGCACAGGAGAATAATGTATATTTTGTGGGTAATTCCTAGAACCATTTTCGTTTGGATAATGTAATCAATAGCCTCCAACCTGTAATATACCAAAGGAACCAGAACAAGTTTGGTATCTGCACTAGTTTCCGAGGTCTATCATAATGAATCACCATGAACGGTGTCTCATACAACAGAAATTTATTGTTTCATAATCCCTGGAGGCTAGATGTCCAAGATCACAGCGATGTTGGCAGAGCTGGTTCCTTCTGAGGGCTGTGAGGAAGAACCTGTTCCTTTCCTCTTTTCTAGGCTCCGATATCCTCAGGTGTGCTTTGGTTTGTAGATGACATTCTTCTTGTGTATTCACATTGTTTTCCCTCTCTGAATATCTGTTTCTTTGTTGAAATTTCTCCTGTTTATAAGGACACCAATCATATTCAATTAAGCCCCATCTTAATGACCTAATCTTAACTTGATCTTCTGCAAAGGCCCTATTTCCAAATAAAGTCATATTAACACATACTGGGATTTAGGACTTCAACATTTTCTGAAGGGACACAATTCAACCCATAACAGCATTTTATGGAGAAACTTCACTTCAGCTCTGAGTCTGTATTCAGTCTTGCAGGAATGGCTATAAAAACAAGAGAAAATGTGTGGTGAATTATGATTCTGGTGCTAAATCATTACGACATTCAACTTAGCAATTAAAATTATAATTATAAAGAAACTGAGATCTTTATATTGAATATTTTTCACTTATGTTTTGAGTGCTCTTTTGAAAGTAAAAATTATATTCAACTTTCAGAAAAATGTGCATATTTCAGAGTTAGTCCTTTTCTGGCTTAATTGTCTCTCCGTGGAAAACACCTTAAAACATTTTATAGAAATTAAAAAAAAAATCAGCTCACTTGTTTGCCTCATGGGGTAGAGAATAAATGGTTAAAATTCTGCAAAAAGTCATCAAAGCACCATTCTTTTATATTCTGATCCCCAAATCAGATCACATTGGCTGTCAAGTGACTTGAAATGCTGAACGGAATATTTGCAACTAGAATTGTCCCTGAATGTCAAGAATGAGTGTCAGCCAGGCTCGGTGGCTCAGCCTGTAATCCCGTGCTTTGGGAGGCCGAGGTGAGTGGATTGCCTGAACCTGAGGGTTCGAGACCCGCCTGGGCAACTTGGTGAGACCTCGTCTCTACAATACATAAAAAATTAGCCGGGCGTGGTTGCGCACTCCTGTAGTTCCAGCTACCTGGAAGGCTGAGGCGGAAGGATCGCCAGAGCCCAGCAGGTTGAGGCTGCGGTGGCCGGGAGCGGCCACTGCACTCTAGTCTGGGTGACAGAGTGAGACTCCAACTCAAAAAAAAAAAAGAATGAGTGTCATTCAAATCGCAAATCTCCAACTTCATTCTTCAGACACATCCCCAAACTGCAGAAAGGTTTGTAGAACACGTATTTTCCTCATTTCCACAATATCCAGTGATGTCAAATCCATCCTAGCATCATCAGTTAACACCATTAAGGTACACATGGCACAGGAAAATGTGTTGGCAATGTGTATATTGGAAATGTTGATCAGTTGTTATAACCCCAGTTCAAGCAGAAAATTGAACAGACCTATCACTGTCATTTTAATCAGACCTGTATTATTGACAGTTTCATATCTCTATCAAAATAAGTAAAGTCAGCTGGGCTTGGTGGCTCAGCCTGTAATCTCGCGCCTTGGGAGGCTGAGGTGAGTGGATTGCCTGAGCCTGTGGATTCGAGACCCGCCTGGGCAACTTGGCGAGACCTCATCTCTACAATAAATCAAAAATTAGCCGGGCGTGGTAGCGCACGCCTGTAGTTCCAGCTACTTGGAAGGCTGAGGCGGAGGGATCCCCGGAGCCCAGCAGGTCGAGGCTGTGGTGGCTGGGAGCGGCCACTGCACTCCAGTCTGGGCGATGGAGTGAGACTCCAACTAAAATAAATAAATAAATAAAGTCTTTTTTAACGGAGTTGAATTCAAATTTCCTTTGGAGTCATGTTTAAGGCAACAACTAAGTACCCGGAAGAAGCTCAGGTTACAACATATTTTTTCAAACTCCTTGGAACATCTTCACATACAAGGGGTTCTCCAATATCCCAGAGATAGTAAATATTTTGCATAGTTCAAAGAGATGCCAGAGCAGAAGTGCAAGCATAACTGTCATTCTTCACTGTGTTGAGGCAATGGATGTTCATGTCCTGGAAGCCTCATACAGCCCAAGCCTTTTTACTTCAAGCTTTAGACTGAATATGTAGCTAGTTATTATTACAAGGTTGTTGCATAACAAAATGCCCCAAGATTTAGTTTCATAAATTAACAAGCCATCTTTTCTTCTTAAACACGAACCTGTGGGTTGGTCTACTCAAGATCAACAGGGCATGGCTGACTGTGCTTGGCCTGGTTGAAGCTGTAGATTAGATTCAGGTGTACTTTGTGTGTCTGTCATATTCCTTGGAACAGCATATTATCCAAGATTAACTCTTCTCTGGTAATGACACAACAGTAAGAGAGTTATGTGGAAACAAGTGTTGCCTTTTTAAGCCAGGACTCACTTCTGCCTTTGTTCTTCTGACCAAAGCAAATAACATTGCTGTGTGGTCAGTATAAACGTCCCTCAAAGAAGGTGCTGCCATAATCCACAGCACCTGTTAACATATTACCTTATATGGCAAAAGAGGCTTTGCTGATGTGATTAAGGTAGGGCCTTAGATAGTAGATTATTCTGGATTACCTGACCGGTCAAGAGCATCAGAGCGTGAAGATATTATGATGGAAGCAGAAATCAGCACAATGCCAGTGCTGGGGCTGTGGCATGAGCCAGAGAATAAGAGCAGCCAGTAACAGCTGAAAGGCTAGGAATTGAGTCTTCCTTAGAGATTTCAGGAGAAACAGCCCAGTCAACATCATGATTTTAGCCTGGAGAGAACCATTTTTGGACTTCTGATCTTCAAAACTGTAAGATAATACATTGATGTTGTTTGAAATTACCAAGTTGTAGTAATTTATTACAGCAGCAATAGGAAACTAAGATAGTTTCTGAGCCCTGCAGCAATGCAGCAGGAAAATAGGCTCACCAGTGATGGGAGAAACTACTAAGTCATATAACAAAGGATGGGATTGCTAAGAGAATGAAAGATCAGAATAAAAAATGAATCAATCAGGCATGGTGTCTCACACATGTAATCCCAGCACGTCGGGAGGCTGAGGTGGGAGGATTGCTTGAGCCCGGGAGTTCAAGACCAGTCTAGACAATGTAGCAAGACCTTGTACAAAAAATAAAAAATTTAGCTAGGTGTGATAGCATATGCTTGTAGTCCCAGCTACTCAGGAGGCTGAGGTGGGAGAATCACCTGAGCCTAGGAGATCGAGGCTGCAGTGAGTCATTATCGTGCTACTGTACTCCAGTCTGAGCAACAGAAAGAAACCCTGATACCTCAAAAGAAAAAAAAATTGAATCAACACAGTAGTCATTGACTTGTACGCCTCAGTTAACACATTGTGGAACAATGGGGAAGGGCCAGAGTTTGTGAAAGATATGAGTCTGGATTCTTTTTCCTTGGGGAAGAGTATTGTATTGGAAGGGATTCCAATTCAATGTGCCATTACAAACCAGTGTATAGGTCTAAAAATGCTATTGTACTTAGCAATTTAGCTGTACCACAGATAGACAGGACTACCACCTTCTTGAACATGTGCTCATTGAGTCCGAATCCTAGTGAACTCTCAGAAGGACAGGATGGAGTCTCAGAATGTGGCCAACCCACTAGCATTGCAAAAGTGGTTATTGTCGCAATCCCACAGCTTTTGGATCTGAGTTCACATGAAGACAAAATCACGTCCAGATTCTCTGGGATAACTGTGCAGAAGAAATGTGAGGGATGGCAAAAAAAAAAAAAAAAAAAAATCCACTGACGAAGTATCTCTTTAGGCAAGCTGACCTATGCAAAGCAAAATGAATGGAACTTCATTGTTTAGTAAAGGGTTACAGCTCATCATGAGTCTATCAATATACACTTTTTGTGGGTAGTTGTTGAGCTTCTAAATCCAAAAAGAGATGTGTTTCATGTTTAAAAACTCTTTTTTTCTTTAGACTGTAAGATCCTTGGAGTGGAGCTATGACTTAGTTTTTGTTAAGCTTCCAATAATTAATAACATTTGAGAAATATAAAATTTTATGGGTGGAAGAAGTTATGAATTAGAATAATAGGAGTTTGGGCCAAGACATCTATGTTTAAAAGTCCTACTGTGTTTTTCCTAATGCTGCTGGAGTAAATTATTTTAAACTTCATGGTTTAGGAAAACACAAATATATTATCTTAGCGTTCTAGAGGTCAAAACACAAAATGGGTCATACTGAAGTTGAGGCACTGTGTTCTTTCTGGAGACTGTAAGGGAGAATCTGTGTTCTAGGCTCTTCTAGATTTTAGATGACACCTGCTTTCCTTGGCTTGTGGCCCCTTCCTCCATTGTCAAAGCCAGCAGCGTAACATCATCAAATTTCTCTCTTTCTCTCTGATATCTGCTTCCATTTTCATATTTTTTTTCACACTCTGACCCTCCTGCCTTCTTCTTACAAGAACACTTGTGATCACATTGGGTTCACTCAGATAATCTAAGACTATCTCCATCTTAAGATCTTTAACTGAATCACATTTGCAAAGTCCCTTTTGTCACGTAAGTTCACAGATTCAGAGCATTAAGAAGTGGGTGTCTTGAGTAGACATTATTCTATGTACCACACTCTTGAAGTGCCTCTGATGGATTGGGCCAGATATTCTTTTTGCTTGTTTGTTTTTGAGTTAGAGTGCAATGGCATGCTCATGGTCACTGCAGCCTTGACCTGCTGGGCTCAGGAGATCCTTCCGCCTCAGCCTTCCAAGTAGCTGGAACTACAGGCATGTGCCATCACACCTGGCTAATTTTTCTGATTTATTGTAGAGATGAAGTCTCACCAAGTTTCCCAGGCTGTTCTTGAACCCATGGGCTCAGGCAATCCTCTCACCTTGGCCTACCAAAATGCTGGGATTATAGTCATGAGCCACCGCGCCCAGCCCAGGTATTCTTTTGAGTCCTTTGCAGCACTGCAATTTCAAGGTCACTAAACTGACAAAGAAAGCAAGAGATAGGTTTTTTCCTTGGGAGCTGGGGAGTGCTACATACATTTTGAGGAAGTTAAATTAATCACGGAGATAATTGCAGAAATTGTCTAGTAAATCTTTGCTGAAAGGGTGTGAACTTCTTCATTGGAAGAATCATTGCTGCTTCTTGTACGTTTCACTTTTTTGCAACTCTTCTGAAGTAAGAAGAGAAAGTCTTGTATTCAAATCTGCCCAATGTTATAAATAATTCCCTGACTTACCTAGAATTCTAACGAGGTCTGAGAAAGAACAGAGTTAGCAATAACACGCATTTGTTATATAGCTTTCATCAGATTCCTTAGTCTTTCTGGACCTTATTTGTCTTTTGTGTAAACATATAATACTGTGATAAGTGACTATAATGTTTCTTACCATGGTGAGATTTTTATATTAGTTATGGTTCTCCAGAGAAACAGAACAAATAACATGTATATGTATATATAATGAGATTTAGTATAATGAATTGATTCACACAGTTCTGAAGGCTTGTAAGTCCCAAGATCTGCAGGGTGAATCATCAGCCTAGAGACACAGGCAAGCCAATGGCTTAGTTCAGTTTGTGTTGGAAAGCCTAAGAAGCAGGATAGTCAATGGTGTATCTCCAGTCTGAAGGCCAGCAGGCTCAAGACCCAGGAAAAGCCAATGTTTCAGGGAAAAACATTCCCAAAGGCAGGGGAAAAAAGCCAATATCCCAGTTTGAAAGCAGTCAGGCAGGAAGAATTATCGCCTAGTCAGGGGAGGATCAGTCCTTCATGTTCTATTCAGGTCTTCAACTGATTAGAAGAGGCCCACCCACATTATGTAAGGCGATTTGCTTCCCTCAGTCTACCTATTTAAATGTTAATATCATCCAAAAACACCCTCTCAGAAATACCCAGAATAATGTTTGACCAAATATCTGAGCACTCCATGGCACAGTCAACCTGACACATAAAAGTAGCCATTGCAATTTTAAACTGATGTTTTTTAATAACTTTTGAACTCAATCCAGTCCAGCTGGTGACCCATTCATAAACCTACTGGTCTTGCCTCTGTAGGGATGGGCCTTTGATTTGTACAAGAATTTGCATGAAAAGTGCTGACATGATATTCAGCATCGACCATTGATGGAATGGAAATTTACCCCATCGAAGGAGAATTCATAGGACTTAAAATTAGAGACTCCAATTCAATTTGAATATCTTACAATTTATTGCTTGACTACTGAATGCATAAAATTAGATCATTGTAGGGATTGGCAGGAGTGATTTTTAAAATCCGTTTCCATCTCTGCTTGTGCCTAATTTGCCCTAACTATCTATCTTTTTATGCAGCTGCTCAATCTCTCTTCATTAAAACAGACACAGTGTTTCTCTGTGTTTGCTGCAACAGGGCTGTTCCTCATGATTTAGTCCACTGTCTATGGAATCCCAATTCCGTTTCTGGTCTCTTAGGCTCACTCTGTGCATATCACACAAGTATTTAAGCAACTGTAATAAATTCAAGTCAACATGTCAAAAATAGAAAGGAAAAGAGGATTTTAAAGAAAAGAATGAAATTGGGGGGGAGAAAGGACTATATATAAAAAGACAGAGGAATAAAAATACAAGAAAAACAGCTACCAAATTATAGAAGATGGGGAAGAGAAAACATGTAACATCTCAGTAGAAGGAAGAAATAAAATGCAGGCAGACAGATAAAAGTGGAAAAGTATGGAAAAAAAGAAAGAAAAAGGAAGGAAGGAAGGAAGGAAGGAAGGAATGGAAAGACAAGCCAAACGAAATGAGTAAAAATAGAATAATTGCTTTTCAGAAAGTAGTCCAGGAAAACAATCACTTCCTCTAAATTTTCACCCTTATAAATATTTTTTGTGATATTTCTGCTGGTTTGACTATCTTTTCTACATCTCGACATGATAAAGAGGATTTTAAAGCAACATAAGATTCACCCTGATAATTCTTTTTGTGATATTTCTGCTGGTTTGACTATCTTTTCTACATCTCAACATGATAAAGAGGATTTTAAGGCAACATAAGATTCTAAAATAAATGACATGTAGCTCTGAGTTTAATACAGTTCCAATGCTTTCAATAGAATGGAGGAAATACAGATATGAGATTCCAATGTTATCAAGTATGTTTGGTATTTGATAAAAGTGATGAGCTCAAATAAATTAAAATAATTCTGTTCTTGAGGTTTATGGCTCCATGTGTAAAAATTTCCAGAATGATCCACTAACTCAAAAAAGTCTTCCAACAAGCTTTTCACTTACCCCGTGGTGTAGTTAACGTCAGTAAGTCAACACACACACACACACACACACACACACACACACACACGCACGCACACACACACACACACACACACACACACACACGCACACACACATACACACACACACACACACCACTAACAAAACAACAGAAATTCTGTTGAAAACTTATGATTTGGCTTTTAGTTCTTGTTTTTTCTTTTCAGGGCTTTTTTTCAAATCAGGAAAATCTATTTGAGTTAAAAATTATAGCATAAATTTTCCTAGAATAAAAAGGCCAACCTAAAAGACAAATCATATCAAAGTTTATTTGTTTCCAAATGTTCACCATGAAAGCTGAGACCTGGATACTCCTACATCTAATGTGTACTCAAGTTTGCCAGTCTAACAGAAGGACAAACACAAAGAATGCCACACACCAGATCATTTGTAAGTGAACACTGAGAATTTCAGAAACGTCAGAGGCAGACTGAAGCCACTTCAGGGAACACAATTGACTGTGAATATAAAATTAAATGCTCCCCCCCCCAAGAACCAAGAAATAGTTCCATGATAAAATATCTTGATTTTTGGTAGAAATAAACAAACAAATCCATCCTATTTTTTCACCTTCAAATCCCCAAGTTAGAGAAGAGCAAACCTTGTATTTTCAAGGACCTTGGGAAGTCAAGGGCCCTAAAAGAAGAAAGAGCTGAAGGAGTCTAATATCACAGATGAGAAAACTGAGGATAAGACATTATTATCCTATCCAAGACAATACAGCTAGGCAGAAAAGCAGCCAGAGTGCCATGTAGGCTTGGCTACTTACAAAAATGTTACTTCTGTGTACTCTTCTGCCAGGAACATCAAAGCCCAGGGAGTTTTGTCACTGTTTCTAGAAATAAGAAGCTATGAATTAAAACATGCCAAATCTACATCGATTTTTTTTTATGCTGGACTATTAAAAAATAATTTTGGTCTTACATTAAAAGGCCCATGGATATTTCATTTAATAATAGGCAAAAAAAAAAAAGCTAAACCACAAGTCCGCTCACCTCAGAACCTAAATCATACATGAATTAAGCTATTTTCCCCCAAATAGTTTACATTCATTTTCTTTTTATTTTATTTTATTTTTTTGAGTTGAAGTCTCGCTCTGTCACCCAGACTGGAGTGCAGTGGCCGCTCCCGGTCACCGCAACCTCGACCTGCTGGGCTCCAGCAATCCTTCCGCCTCAGCCTTCCAAGTAGCTGGAATTACAGGCATGCGCTACCACGCCCGGCTGATTTTTTGATTTATTGTAGAGATGAGGTCTCACTGCCCAGGCGGGTCTCAAACCCGCGGGCTCAGGCAATACACTCACCTCAGCCTCCCAAAGGCGCGGGATTACAGGCTGAGCCACTGATCCCGGCTTACATTCATTTTCTTATATCTGTTTCCCCCCTCTAAGCAGTATAGAATCTGGTGGCAAAAATTGAGCTTTCCTCTTCACAGCTTCCCACACATTATATACCCAGGCACTCAGTAAATACTTATTAAATTCACTTTACAGGCACTATAAAATATGTCACTGCAGTATGTGAGGTTTTTGACTTTTTTTTTTTTTTTGAGTTGGAGTCTCACTCTGTCACCCAGACTGGAGTGCAATGGCCACTCCTGGTCACCGCAGCCTCGACCTGCTGGGCTCCGGTGATCCTTCCACCTCAGCCTTCCAAGTAGCTGGAACTACAGGCGCGCGCTACCACACCTGGCTAATTTTTTGATTTATTGTAGAGATGAGGTCTTGCCAAGTTGCTCAGGCGGGTCTCGAACTGGCGGGCTCAGTCAATCCACTCACCTCGGCCTCCCAAAGTGCTGGGATTACAGGCTGAGCCACCGAGCCCGGCTGGTTTTTTGACTTTTTAATTGCATTTAATTCATTACTTTCACTGAAAGCAAGAAGTTACCCCAATCTTGTCAGAAGGCTGTCTCCAGGAAAGCAGGGAAATAATTCTATCCCATTTTCATTCTTTTGTTCTGTGATGTGGCTGGTTTCCTCTACATTTCTAGTTGGTATAGGTTTGTAGACCCTCATGTCTGAGCCATGCAACTCCTCTAGGTTTTTACCTCAACTTCTCAAGAGTTGAAGTAAAATGCAGAACTGACATAGCTATGGGATGAGTCCAGCTTTTACATGAAAAGGACATGGAAGAATATTTTTCTTAGCATTTTTGCTTTTGTCAACTCATTAAAGTTTCTGCCCATTCTACCATTTTGCATCACTTACAGGAAGTTCCTTGCAAGAAATTCCTCTAGATTTAGTCCCAAGGAAATCTGAAAGACATTTTTTCTTTCATTATAAAATATGAGAGGGCTTTATTCTATAACTTGTTTTGACATAACTTACTAGGAAGCTTAAAGACATCCTTTCTGATCAGTGATGGTGACAACAGTGACATCATTGTGTAGCTTTTGTTCTTTCTGCCTAGTTTTAATGATCCATGGATTAGTGTAGGGTGAGCATATCAGAATAGCAGCTAACATTTATACACAACTCATTATTTGGTAGGTACTAAATAGTTTACATTTATTGAATTATTTCATTATCACAACAACTCAGGAAGTATTATTATTTTCCCCATTGCATACTTGAGGAAAGTGATATAAAGAGAGGTTAAAGTTACTTTTCCTGGGTATTTAGGGCCTGCCAAGTAATGTGTTGTATAAAATGTTAACAATTATCTTGATATGTTTACAGTTTGTATATAACAATTATCTTTAAACTTTCTGAAGATAGACCTATCCAGTCACATTAATAATAGAATTAGGGAACTGAGACTAAGCTTCCAAGCCAAGTGGTCCTTGGATTTGGCTCCAGAGACTCTGGCTTGAATAGGCTATTAAAGTTCCCTCATCTAAAATGGGGACTGGGGAGTGGTGTTCGAAGGTTTGGCAATTGATATTTTCTCTATTTTTGATGACAAAAGTGGAAAGGGGAAGTTTGGTGATGACAGTGGGTTACATTACATTGATTAATCAGCTGGAATGAAGGCAGTGGTGTCTGAATGTCCCTAGTCTGTTTAATAGCAGGAAAACTTTATCGCTGACCCTTGCATATGGATTGATTTATTTCCCAGATTTTTGGATGGGATTGCTTGTTTTGCTGCCAAAAGAAAGAGGACAAAGGCTTTTTAGGGACAATGTATTCCTCATCCGCTCCTTCCCCAAGAGTAACATCAGAAAGACTTAAAGTGATCTGGTGCCTCTGAGCCACTGTTTTCTGATTGATATTTTACGCTGCGGGGAACTTCTAATTAGAATTCAAAGGATATCTAAGGGCACATAAGATAAATCTTTGTATGCTACTTTTTTTCAATTCCATGGGGATTGTATTTTTCAGTGTGGTGTACTTATTATGCTGCAGCTGCCCTGAAGTAGAAACATTTTCCAAGCAGTCACAAAAAATCCTAAATTTATTCGAAAAGCAATCTTTAAAAGTACCTCTTCTCTGTAAAACACCGAATGGTATTTTCTTTTTTATTTTACAAAGATGATAGTTAATTGCATTTTCATCTATTCTATGACATTTCTCATCACAGCTGGGTCTCCCTTGATTACTTTAATTACCCAGTGAATAAGTAAAGGTCATTTCATTTCAATCACATTTATTAATCACCCACATTTTCTCCTCATTACCATTTTTCTATTTACATGAAGCCAGGCTCCTAAGTGATTCTATCAGAGTTATTAAGATGTTAATGTCAAGTCTGACTGTCTTAAAGTACTCAATGAAGGCAATAGATGGAATTTTCCCCCCTCGTAAATTGTGTTTGTTTTCATTTGGTGGCTATTAATGATCAAGGCCAGGAATGATTCTGGGTCTAATAGGGCACAGATTACTGGTTACCAGTGGGAAATTCATTTTCTTTTTCCTTTTGGAGAGGGTATTGCTGAGAAATGCTGCCCTGGTTGGGCCAACGGGGTTTTTCTAGATGATTCTATAGGTCATTTGATCAGCATTCATTTGGAAAACTAAATATGTTTCTTTAATATGTAGATAGACTGGCAGGTATCAGTTTAAAAGAATCGACATTTTGGAAGATCTACATGAAGGCTTACTATGTATTTACCTTGGAGATACACACACGTACACACACACACACACACACACACACACACACACACACACACACATATTGTGGTAGGCAGCTTCTAAGATAGTCTCTAGGGTTTCCCATCTCTTAGTATTGTAAAAGAAAAATGGCACCAGACACTTATTAAAAACAGCAAGATCTTATGTAACACTCTTGCAGGTATCAAGTCTATTGCAATGGGGAGAGAAACTGAACCCAACTCTGCTGGAATAAGAAGTGGAGGCCTGGGCAACATAGTGAGACCTTGTCTCTACAGAAAATCAAAAAATTAGCCAGACTTGGTGATATGTACCTGTAATCTCAACTACTCTGGAGGCTGAGGTGGAAGGATCATCTGAGCCCGGAAGTTCAAAGCTGTAGAGAATCATCGCCATGCCACTGCACTCCAACCAGGGCAACAGAGTAAGACCCTGTTTCCAAAAAAAAAAAAAGAAGAAGAAGAAGAAGGAAAAAGGGAAAAAGGGAGATAGATGCTCTGTCTCTTTTGATAGTTACATTTCAAAAGAGTGGCTCCCATGTCATTGAGAAAGACATTCCTGGATTGCAAAACTGGCAAGAAGCTGTGACAAGATTTGTATGTCATAGGGGCAGAGAAAAAATTTGCCCTAACAATTTCATAAAGTAAATGCCCTAAGAAAAGTCAGGAATTGCTATAGTCTAAATATTTGTACCTCCCCCAAAATCTATGTAACAAACAAATCTCTAATGCAACCGTATTAAGAGGTAAAATCTTTTGGGTGGTGATTAAGTTTTAAGGGTAGGGTCCTCATGAATATGATTAGTGCCTTTATGAAAGAGGCCCAAGGGATCTTGGTCACCCTCTTACCATATGAAGACACAAGGAGAAGGTGCCATCTTTGAAGCAGAAAGTTTCCACCAGAAAATGAATCTGTTGTTGCCTTGATCTTGGACTTCTCAACCTCCAGGACTGGAATTTCCAAGTACTGAGTAATTTAAAAACAACAGAAATGTATAAATTATGCAGTTTAAGGTATTTGTTTTAGCAGTCCAAATGGACTAAAATAAAATAAGAGTCTATAGTCAAAAAGAAGCCTGTCTAAAGTTTAGTCAAGATGAAGGGCCCACTGAGTATTCATACCCTTGTGGAATTCCTTCCTCTTGAGTATTCCCCAAACCTAGTAACGTGCTTAGAACAAATAGTGCATGACAAAAGTGATGGGATGTTACTTCATGTTTAGAGGATAAAAGCCTCATTTCCTTCCTGCTAGTATGCTCTTTCTCTTCACTTTGACTCTTTTTGCTAGCTTGCTCTGATGGAGCAAGTTGCCGTGCTGTGAGTAGACCTATGGAGAGGCAAGAAAATAAGGATGTTCATAGGCCAACGAGGGAGGAACCAAACCCTGTCAACAACCACGTGAGTAAGCTTGGAGGTAGATCTAACTTCAGCCAAACCTTAATTGATTAACTCACCCTCAGTTGATTGCAGCCCATGTGAGCACCTTGATTGCAGCTTTATGAGAGACCCAGAAGCAGAAAATCCAGAAACTTTTTAATGCACAGAAACTGCAAGATAGCCGGGCTCGGTGGCTCAGCCTGTAATCCTGCGCCTTTGGGAGGCTGAGGTGAGTGGATTGCCTGAGCCCACAGGTTCAAGACCCGCCTGGGCGGCAAGACCTCATCTCTACAATAAATCAAAAAATCAGCCGGGCGTGGTAGGGCTGTAATTCCGGCTACTTGGAAGGCTGAGGCGGAAGGATCGCCGGAGCCCAGCAGGTCGACGCTGCGGTGGCCGGGAGCGGCCACTGCACTCCAGTCTGGGTGACAGAGTGAGACTCCAACTCAAAAAAAAAAAAGAAACTGCTAGATAATAAATGTTTGTTGCCTTGATAACTAAGTTTATTGGTATTTGTTATGTAGCAGATGACTAACAAACACAGAGTACACATACATACATGTACACACTTCTGCATATCAAATCATACAAATACCAAACACTATGTATGTTAAATATTGCATGTTTACATATGTGTGTATGTGTGTATGAAAGACATTTAAAGAAGAGGCTGCGTTCCCTAGTGGAAGGTGTAAAATCCTTTCTTGTTTAGCCTCTAACCTGTTGCCTACCAGCAGGCTCAACTTAAACCACACTTTAATTTTCCTTTGTCTAAATATGATAGTTTCTTGCCTTCCTTAAACATTTTACTCCTCCTCCTTGACTCTTGCATCTCTGTCACAGCTATGTTCTGTGTTGTGATTTTTTTTTACTGTGAAATCATAAATTATCTAATTCATCTTTTAAAAGATGTCGCAAATGTCAAAATGTATTCACTCATTTATTCCTATTCAATAACTCATTCTTTCATTCAAAAATTCAATGTTTATTAAATATCAGCAGGGCAATGGGAAACCATTAAAGGTTTTTAAACAGATAAGTGACATGATCTGGAATGTCTTATTAACTTGCTTTGAATACTATGTGGAGAATGTATTTGGGTGGGGAAGGAAAAGATGACAAAGAATCAGGTAATTCCTTGAGATCATCCTAAGTGAGAAATGAGGATGACTTGGACAAGGTTTGTGGCATTCACCATGGGGAAAAGTGAATAGTTTTGTGATATACTTTAGAGGAAGGATGTATAAGAATTCTAGATGGATCGAACATGAATATGAGGCTAAATCAAAAAGAGAGCTGAGCACTGAGTCCTCAATCAATCAGCATTTAAAAGTGTGATATAAGCCAGGCTTGGTGGCTCAGCCTGTAATCCTGCACTTGGGGAGGCTGAGGTGAGTGGATTGCCTGAGCCCGTGGGTTTGAGACCCGCCCGGGCAACTTGGTGAGGCCTCATCTCTACAATAAATCAAAAAAATTAGCTGGGTGTGGTAACGCGCGCCTGAAGTTTCAGCTGCTTGGAAGGCTGAGGCGGAAGGATCGCCGGAGCCCAGCAGGTCGAGGCTGCAGTGGCAGGAAGTGGCCACCGCACTCCAGTCTGAGCAACAGAGTGAGACTCCAACTCAAAAAAAAAAAAAAAGTGTGATATGGAAAGAGAATAGTACAAAATAAAATGCAGAAATTACCTGTGGAGCCAAAGAAACACCAGGAGAACATAGGGTATCAGCAGTCAAGAGAGGAAAAGGGTTTCAAAAAAGGAGGAAATATTCCATTTTGTGGAATGGTTGCAAATTTGAGAGGGATGGGCTAAGAAGAGTGACCCTTGATTTGGGAATATGAAAATCACTGTTGACATTTAAAGACATATTTTCAGGGATCCATAGAAACAGAAGTCACTTTCAAAGGGTTGAAAAAATGAGCAATACATTAACAAACTAAAGTAGGAAAGTGAATATCAATAGATGGGGGAAAAAGGGATTTGATAATATTCAAATCAGTCAGGCTAACATTTAGCAAATAGCAATAAAAGAGATTTTTTAAAAAATATGATAAAGACTATCACCAATGCTGATCAAGCACCACAATTTCTGAGTATAGTTTAGAAGCAGTAATTTGAAAGTTAAAAACAACATAGAAGTTATCACTGTCATCATTGTTATTCAAACATCATACTGGGGGCTCTACCTACAGCATTAAGACAAGGAAAAAAATAAAAATTGAAAAATAATGAGAAAAACTTGTCATGATTTGTAGATATATATATATATATATATTGAGTTGGAGTCTCACTCTGTTGACCAGACTGGAGTGCAGTGGCCGCTCCTGGCCACCACAGCCTCGACCTGCTGGGCTCTGGCAATCCTTCTGCCTCAGCCTTCCGAGTAGCCGGAATTACAGGCGTGTGCTACCATGGCCGGCTAATTTTTTTAAATTTATTGTAGAGATGAGGTCTCGCCTGCCCAGGCGGGTCTCGAACCCACGGGCTCAGGCAATCCACTCTAGCCGGGCTCGGTGGCTCAGCCTGTAATCCTGCGCCTTTGGGAGGCTGAGGTGAATGGATGGCCTGAGCCCGCGGGTTCGAGACCCACCTGGGCAGCGAGACCTCATTTCTACAATAAATCAAAAAATCAGCCGGGCGTTGTAGCGCATGCCTGTAATTCCGGTTACTCGGAAGGCTGAGGCGGAAGGATCGCCGGAGCCCAGCAGGTCGAGGCTGCGGTGGCCGGGAGCGGCCACTGCACTCCAGTCTGGGCAGCAGAGTGAGACTCCAACTCAAAAACAAAACAAAACAAAACAAAACAAAACAAAACAAAACAAAAATAGATCTCTATCTCATAGTATAGATGGAGACAGATTAATACCTAAAGGTGAAAAACAGAACTTTAAAACCATACGCATAAAAATGATTAATATCTTCATAATTTCAGGGTAGGAGGTGAATTTTACAAGTCATATAAAAAAACAAAGCTCGCTGGGCTTGGTGGCTAAGCCTGTAATCCCAGCGCTTTGGGAGCCCGAGGTGAGTGGATTGCCTGAGCCCGCGGGTTCGAGACCTGCTAGGGCAACTTGGCGAGACCTCATCTCTATAATAAATCAAAAATTAGCCGGGCGTGGTAGCGCGCGCCTATAATTCCAGCTACTTGGAAGGCTGAGGCGGAAGGATCGCTGGAGCCCAGCAGGTCGAGGCTGCAGTGGCTGGGAAAGGTCACTGCACTCCAATCTGGGCGACCGAGTGAGACTTCAACTCCAAAAAAAAAAAAAAAAGAATGAAGGTTTTAATTGGAAAATTCACCAAAGTATATAAATTAGCACTAACAACAATTTTGTGGAATGGAATACTAATTTGAATTTGGAAAATGCATGTACTTGGAAAAATGTAAATTAAAATAAAAATAAGATACATTTTCACATTCATCCCGTTGGCAAAATTTCTGAATCTGACCATATTGTGTTGGCAAGGACGTATCTATGAGCAGTTTGCAAATATCTGGGAAAGTAGCAAATGTACCTACTGTAAGTCCCAGAAATTTCACTCCCAGGATATACCCTAGAGAAGCTGATATATGCACACAGATTCTTCTGTGGAAGGGAGTATCTGAGACGTGGATGGCATTTCAAAGCAGATGTCTGTGATCTTTGGCCTCATGGTGTCTGGTTTATGTATCCAATAAAGGATTCATCATGTTGGGCTCGGTGGCTCAGCCTGTAATCCCGTGCCTTGGGAGGCCGAGGTGAATGGATTGCTTGAGCCCGCGGGTTCGAGACCCACCTGGGCAACTTGGCGAGACCTCATCTCTACAATAAATCAAAAAATTAGCCAGGCGTGGCAGCGCGTGCCTGTAGTTCCAGCTACTTGGAAGGCTGAGGCGGAAGGATCACCGGAGCCCAGCAGGTCGAGGTTGCAGTGACCGGGAGCGGCCACTGCACTCTAGTCTGGGCGACAGAGTGAGACTCCAACTCAAAAGAAAAAAAAAGGGATTCATCACATTCTACAATTATTTGCTAATATATATATATAACAAGAGGATAAGCTTGCAGTTTGAGTCAAAACTCACAGAGCACAGATGTCAGACACCAAAGCCCGAAGTGAAATCCAAGGGAACATTTTCAAAGTAGATAATCAAGAACTCATTCAAAGATTTTGAGGCTGGATGCAGTGGCTCATGCCTGTAACCCGCTTTTTAGGAGTCTGAGGCAGGAAGATTAAGCTTAGGAGTTTGAGACCAGCTTGGGCAACACAGTGAGACCTCATCTCTACAAAACATTTAAAAATTAGCCTGGTATGGTGGTGTGAGTTTCGAGTTCTAGCTACTTGGGAGGTTGAAGCAGAAGGTTCACTTGGGCCCTTGGAGGTTGAGGCTGCAGTGAGCTGTGATTAATGCCATTGCACTTCAGCCTGGGAGACAGAGTGAGACCCTGACTCAAAAACAACTTTTTAATCCTTTTTTAATATTAAAGGCATATATAAAAGGGTCAGGAGTTAGAAATTTTAACAAAAGCTTTGTTGTTGTTTTACAGTATTTAAAATAAAACCTCTGAAATAAAATCACTTCCTCATTCAAAGCAATGGCTTTATTCATAGCCATGGGCCTTTCTCTACTATAGGACAACTTTCCAATTTCTATGCTTGTGGTGTTGTACAAAGTCATGCAATTAAGAAACTTTGCAGTAATTGGTGGTTACCCAACTAATAACCTTCCAATGTGTGTCTAAATGGAAAGAAGGTATTTATGTAGGAAAAACAATTTGAAAGTTAACTGCCAAATAGCTTTTTTGGTTCACCACTGAATCTTTAGGAAAGTATTTCTGGAATGAAGCTTTCAACTGTCCTCTCTCCAAAGTTCTTTTCTAGTCTGTGTCCCACATATGTCATTGACATAGCTATGTAAATCAAAAGGGCAAACTTTCTGAGGATGAAGCATAGCTGATTACAGCTGAGATGATGGGTTAACTACATAGACCTACAACATGTCAGCTATATACATAGGGAATGCACATCTCATCTTACATGGGGCAGTGCAATTTTATATCTGTGACTCTGATGATTCATAATAAGTTCATGTCTGAGCAATAAACTATATGGTCATATTTTAGAAATTAACATTTTAAAGCTATTTTCTCTCTGCCAAGTACTGTTGCTAAGCAATTAAGTCATTTAATCTTTTATAATACTATTAAGTGAAACTTTAATAATCAAGAATGTGAGACTTAGGCACATAAAGTAACTTGTTCAAAGTCATAGCTCTATTATATATGTATAAAAATGCAAATTTGTCACATATGTTAAAGAATATGCACTTCACACTATTTTTCAAGTAACTGTTGCCTCTGTTTTGATAATAATCTTTTAAAAATCTGGTATTGTTTTACGGTTCCTTTTGCTGCTCCCATAAATTCAATTTTGGTGCATCTGAATAAAAATATTTTAAATGAATTTAAAATTTGCTTGGAAATGCACAGCAGTCTTGAATTCCTTATAAACCCAAAATAGACCGTATAGCAGGAGTCAAAACCTTTGGTCTTGAATTACAGAAGTGTCTTGGAAATATGTACCTGATTTAATTCTACAGCACTGAGTTCAGGAATGTGTGTGAACCAGGCTGTACTAACATGGGGAGTCTGAGGGTGGTAAATGTATGCTTTGTGCATGCTAGAGGAGCATGTGCTCCTATATGCTACCCTGTGATAATGTTGTGTGTTGTTTAATCCCAGTATTAATGAAGTGCTGTTAGCCAGGTGAGATGCTACAAAATATGTATAAAGACTGGTCAGCACGCAGAACTTCTTCAGCATTTTGGATATGAAAAGAGCCCACTGAACTCTCCCTTACTTAATCCTACCATCCACAACTATTCTCTGGCCAGATCATGCCCTCAGTTCCCATCCCTACTCCATATTGGTTTGGAGATACATACCAATGATCTCTAATTGGATCAACACAGGTAAAGTGCTGATTACCCACGCTGATCACTCTGTTGTGCATTCTGGTTGCACTGACATCTCTCTATGCTTTTAAAGGAATAACCTCAGTTTTACTCATTCAAATTTATTTCTATCAAAGCATTCCATTTCAGGGGGATCCAACATGGCCATCATGGAGCAGCAGACTGGCACCACACTTGCTGAGCAAGGCAGAGACTAGCCACCAAGCTGTTGATAGGAGACAACTTGAACACTTTTGGATGGATGAAGCACCTTGCACCTAGGAAAGGTCTCTTTGAACACATAGAGACCAGAAAATAATGGCAGATGCAGGAATCTGGATGCCCCACCCTCTACCATGTGCCAGGCTCACGCAGAAACTGAAACACTGCCCCACTGAGAGTGGGTGAGTGTACCTAAGATGCGTTGGGTCCATTCACCCCTTCCCAGCCATGTATGTGTTATTGGTTCCACGTGGGAAGAGTCTTGGTTAGGGCACAGCAGTGGGCAACTGGACCCCAAATGGAGTGGGAAAAAAAAAACCCACATTGGTTCAGCAGCCATGAGCATGGCTTCTGCCTGCAGGGAACCCAATGGATGGAGTTGGAGACCGTCATGCTAAGTGAACTATCATAGAAACAAAGAACTGAATATGGCATATTCTCACTCATAAGTGGGCCTTGAACATTAGTCACATTAGCACAAGGGAGGGATCAGCAGTCACTGGGCACTGCTGGGGAGGAGGGAGGAGGGCCGGGAGCATGTGACAACACAAAGGGTACTTGGTTCATTACCAGTGGGAGTAAGGGCCAGTTAGAAGCCTAAACTTCACCTGTATGCAGCTTACTTATGAAGTTAATCCTCACTTGTACCCTACATTCCTATAATAAAATAAAATTTAACAAGCAAACAAAAATAATTCCATTTCATCTAAGCCATCTTCTGTCAATGTAGTGCTTGTACAATAAGATTATGCCATGTAGCCCATGCTTTCCATGCATGGCTCATACTCCTGGAATTGTCACCATTTCATCGCACCAATGACTTCCAGAATCATGGAAGGTTGATCTTCTAGTATGTGCCATGGGCCCCAAAGTCCTAGGGAACTGACACCCCCCGTGTGGAGTCTTCCATAGATGAGTGCTGCAAGTTGGTATATAACACCCCAACTTCCTTGTTGCTTCTGTGAGATAATGTCAGAACTTGAATTTGAAATTCTCTACCTTTTGCTTGTGAGATTCAGTTCTCCTTACTCCCCCTTAAGTAGGGTCCTTTCATTGGTTTCCTTCCCTTCTCAGTCTTACTTCTCCTCTTCCCCACCAGAGGGAATGTGCCTCCCAAATATACCACTGTGGTTGGAGACTTGCCTTAGGATCTGTTTCTATGGGCACCTCAGTTAAATAACTCCATCTCTGAAAACCCCTTGAAGCAGTCTGTTTGTTTCTTTAGTAGCACTTGGCTCAATTGTGATGGTGTAGTTATTTGTATGTTTTACATCTGTCTCCTTTACTATGTGGTAGGTGTCCTGGCTGAAGAACCTTGTGCCCATTCAATTTACATCATGCTTGCAAATGTAGATGCACAACAAATATTTGCTTAAAAGATAGATAAATGAATTTAGTGAAATCTATATTTGTGAGTCCCAGTAGGCACAATTCATGACTCAAAGACCACAGAAGGTGGCAGACTAAGGTATATCTCATTCTTGGGGGAGGGAGAAAAGCACAAAAGACAGTCTTTAGAATAGAAGCTTCAGGATGAAAGAGTAAATGAGAACCACTCCAACCTCTTCCTTCAGAGTAGCATTATTGCATCCTTTTTGCCAATTCTTTTCCTGAAGATTTGCCATTTCAGCACATGGTAATGTGATAAAAGTCAAAGTCAACTCATAGTCACAAAATTACTATGGGGCTTGCTCATGTGGCCAGGTTAAAAAATCCCAGTGTCATTGACTTTGGGAGCCTAGGAAGCTTCCAGGGAAATTTTAAGAAAAATCCAAGAATGGAATGCCATCTTATTAAGGATATCCAGGCCCTGAAAACAAAAGGATAGGGTTAAACCTAAAAAAATAACCTTAGTAGACATTTTATTTAATATTTGAGAGATTTTATCTCCTTGATCCATGGCTTTTTTCTTAGCTAATATTCATTATTGTTATTATTATTATTCGAACTTCAATTCATTTTTACAAATATACTTTCTTAGCAAATGGTTGAACCATAAATTATTTTCATATATATATATATATATATATATATATATTTTTTTTTTTTTTTTTTTTGAGTTGGAGTCTCACTCTGTTGCCCAGACTGGAGTGCAGTGGCCGCTCCCGGCCACTGCAGCCTCGACCCGCTGGGGGCCGGTGATCCTTCCGCCTCAGCCTTCTGAGTAGCCAGAATTACAGGCACGTGTTACCATGCCCTGCTGATTTTTTTATTTATTGTAGAGATGAGGTCTCGCCAAGTTGCCCAGTTGAGTCTTGAACCCACAGGCTCAGGCAATCCACTCACCTCAGCCTCTCAAAGCACGGGATTACAGGCTGAGCCACCGAGCCAGGCTAATTATTTTCTGTGTTTGGAGTATTTCTAATTTTTTAGTATTAATAGTATTCTGAGATGTATCTCTGTGCTTTTTTTCTTTATTTTTGGATTATTTCTTTAAGGATAAATACTAAAAAAGATTTGCTACCTATTAACACTACTTTTATTCCGGTTCCAGTCTATACTTGAGACCCAGTCTGACCTTCCAAACCTGTGATCTTCTAGAGACGTTCCATCCCTCTTAGGTAATACTTAGGCGAAGAGTTTTGTTTTGTTTTTTTTTTTTTGAGTTGGAGTCTCACTCGGTCGCCCAGACTGGAGTGCAGTGGCCGCTCCTGGCCACCGCAGCCTCGACCTACTGTGCTCCGGCGATCCTTCCGCCTCAGCCTTCCAAGTAGCCGGAATTACAGGTATGCGCTACCATGCCCGGCTGATTTTTTGATTTATTGTAGAGATGAGGTCTCGCTGTCCAGGTGGGTCTCGAACCCGTGGGCTCAGGTAATCCACTCACCTCAGCCTCCCAAAGGCGCGGGATTACAGGCTGAGCCACCGAGCCCGGCTTGGGCAAAGAGTCTTTACCTAACATGTGTCTGTGCTGTTTCCCTTGCTGGTCAAGACCTTGAGGATATTCATCTGGGATTTATCCTTGCTTCTAAATCCATGCCCTCATTCCATTTTGCGTCCAGCAAATGGATCCAGATTCAAACTCTTGTCTACGTTTTGCTTTGATTTCACTTTGTGTACAACTTTTTCACGTAAGCCTTCAGCCTTACCTATTCTAGTATCATTGTGTCCTTATTGCACATTCATCTGCATATTGACAGATTTCAGCTCTTCACCTGGATATGGGGCTCAGATCCAACACCATGACCACTTCCCTCCTTCAGAGGTCCAAATGTATGATTATACCCATGCCCTCAGAGAAGGAAGTCTTGTTGGCAGAGCATTTAAGAAAATAAATGTTCTTTCATTAAAGAGAATAAAGCATTAGAGAAAAGACATTCTTATTGGGTGAATTTCAATTTTTGTTGTTTGAGATGGGGTCTCACTCTGTCAACCCAGGTTGGATTTCAGTGGCATGATCAAGGCTCACCACAACCTCAAACTCCTGGGCTCAAGTTAACCTTCCCTCTCAACCTCCCAAGTGGCTGGGACTACAGGCATGCACAACCACACTCAGCTAATTTTTTTTTTGTAGAGATGGGGTCTGGCTATATTGCCCAGACTGATCTCAATCTCTTAGCTTCAAACAGTCTTCTTGCCTCAGCTTTCCAAAGTGCTGGGATTATAGGCATAAGCCACAGGGTCCACCTTTCGGTTTTTCAAAATAGAGTACTGTCTTAGTCTGCTTGTGCTACTCTAGCAAAATACCTGAGACTGGGTGATTTGTAGAGAAGATAATTGTATTTCCTTACAGTTCTGAGAGCTGGGAGTTCAAGATCAAGACACCAGCAGAGTAGGTATCTGGTGAGGGCCCTATGTCTCTGCTTCCAAGATGGTGCCTTGTTACTACTGCATCCTGCAGAGGGCACAAATTCTGTGCCCTCAAGTGGTCGAAGGCAGAAGAGCAAAGGGAACCAATGCTAGTTGCCTCCAGCCCTTGTATAAAGTTGCCTTATAAGATTTCGGCCTCTTGACTTCATCACATCTTAAAGGTCCACTTAATAATAGCACATTGGCAATAAATTGTGGGAGGGGATTTGGGGGGGATACATTCAGACCATAGTAAGTACCCAATGTTTAAAATATAAATTAAATGTCCCATTTAATTTTATTGAAATGAATTGGGAAATATAAGAAAATAAAGTAGTTAGTACATATAGTATATATGATGTCTAAGAGTCTGTACAATCAATTTCATTTACTTAAGCAAAATAAGCATAAAGATTTTTATACTATGTTCTAGAAATTTGAATTATTTATGTTTTCTAGAATTTAAAATCGATGTTAGCTTGAATATTATTCTAAGTCTATTTGCTCTGACAAAGAAGGTATAAAATAAACATGTAGCCACAGATTATATTTCATAAAATGATATTAGAATTAATCCTCTAAAAAATCTATATGCTCAGAAAAATAAAAATTTGCTTTTGAAGTGAATACAGAATGAACTTGACAGATCATTATGAAATCATTTAATAAACCAAGATAATTATAAAACTCTTTGCTCAGATACTGTATAAACACACGCACTGTATTATGATAACTGGTTGCCATGGCTACCTGATTTTTAATATGCTGTCAAATGACATATAGTTAAATTTTCTTGGAAAGTTATACAAGAGACACTTTTCACACATAATGAAGATCATGGCTAATTAGAGCTGGCTGGTAGAACGAGGACCACAAACTCTAATTTGGGGCATATGTTGTGCTTTAAAATAAATATTTATTTTATTTCTATAAAAACAAAGCAATGTTTGCTAATGAAGCGTATAGGTGCTGGGCAGGCCACAATGCTCATCTTGTCATTCTTTACTACTTGCTTTATGTGGGTCAAAGGAACTGTGTAACAGTGCTCGGAAGTGTCCCAGTGGTGGATCTACTTAGCCAGAAAAATGAACTCAGGAAACTTGGTATCATTATTCACATCTATAATCTGTCTACAGCTATACCTATATCTATATCTGTTTCTAAAACTGGATATTTTTGTCTATGACTATAGCTATAGGTTCAACTATACCTACATTTACACTTGCAGCTATACTGTCTTCATTCATACAAGCTGCTATAACAATATACCATAGCCTAGATAACTTATAAACAACAGGCATTTATTGGCCACAGTTTTGGAGGCAGAATTCTGAGATCAGGGTGCCAAGAGATTCAATGCGCGATGAGGGCCACTTCCTAGTTCACAGATGGAATCTTATTGCTGTGTCCTCATGTGGTGGAAAGGGTGAGAGAGTTCTCTAGGGTGTCTTTCACAAAGGCACTAATCCCATTCATGAGGCTCCACCCTCATGGCCTTTTTACTTCCCAAAGGCTTCACCTCTTACCACCACCACCTTGGGGTGAGAATTCACCACATGAATGCTGGGGGATATAAACATTCAGATCATAGCATATATTTATATGTGTAGCTAAAGTTATATCTGGCCAGGTGCAGTGGCTCAGCCTGTAATCCCAGCACTTTGGGAGGCCAAGGTGAGGGGAATGCCTGAGCCCACGGGTTTGAGACCAGCCTGGGCAACTTGGCAAGACCTCATCTCTACAATAAATAAAAAAAATAGCCAGGTGTGATAGCATGTGCCTTAGTTCTAGCTACTTGGAAGGCTGAGGCAGAAGGGTCACCTGAGCCAAGCAGGTCAATGCTGGGGTGGCCATGAGTGTGCCACTGCACTCCAGCCTGGGTGATGGAGTGAGACTCCAACTAAAAAAAAAAGTTATTTCTATAACTAAATCCGCACTGTTCCTAAACCTATGGATATCTAGGCCTACAGCTACAATTGTGATTACATCTCCATCTGCATACTTATCTATAACTATAGCTGTACCTCCACCTGCATCTACACTGTGTGCCTCTAAGTCTACATCTCTACATCCTCATCTATGTCTTGGATTAACTTGCACTGAAGGAGTGAATGTAGCCTAAGGAAATGATAAACAATGCATGCCTCGTGTGACATGAATCAAAGCTCCCCAAATCCATCTCCCCACATTTCTCCATCCCCACTTCCTGGTTTGCTGCCATTTTCCAGGGCCCCATTTCATGCCATGAGGGGAATTTAGGACGCTTTTTTGGTTTTTCTTAGAGTCAAAAAAATCTTTCCATCCCCACTGTCAGCTTCCTAATAGTCTCTCTGGAGCCACATCTCAGTCCACAGAGGTGAAAATGTTCTATGTTAATATGCAAAAGTACTCAACTCCTCGCTATTCTGAATTTCTCCAATTGAGAATAGTATTTAGGCAGGATTTTTAAAAAACATATCCAAATGATCCATCAAGATATTTGTTTTCCCAGTATGAAAACTCAATCTTCTCCAAAATTGAAATCTGCCTCTCCTGCTAGATTCAAGAAAAACGCTGACAGCTGTTTATCCACTTTTAATAATCGAGCTTACAGGAATATTGGGATCTGGCCTCTGAAAGAATATACAGTCTTTCCCCATTGCCCCTAGTAAAACATATAATCAAAGTATTCTCTAATTTCAGTGCACTGTCAGGAGCATCCTGGATTCAGTCCAATAGGGGTTTCAGAAATGAAATAGTGGAGCCAGGATCAGTTGGAAAAGACAGCACCTACTGCAGCCCTACTCACAGCTCTCTCAGGCTGCAACTGTGGAGCCCAGGAGCTGACTTGCTGACTCTGTCCGAGATGGCTGCCCATCCTCAATCCTGGCCCTCCCAGCTTCTCCACCTATTCTGGCCCTCTCTAAACCACCTGTCATCAGTCTTTTGATCTCTTTTCTTGCCTCTGCTTTATGGTAGTCTCTCATCTTTATGCATGTAACCTCAACTTGGGTGCTGACCCCTATTCTGACTGCTGCCAAAAACAATATCTCCACCCTATCTTTTTCCTAAATGAAATCCTCCAATGCATTCCTCTTTTTCACAAGTAGATTCCAAACTCTCACAGGACCAGTTCTTGTTCCCAGTCCTCTTAGCATTTAGCACAAAGTCTGAAATAAGGCATTGTTGAAGAAATCACACGGAACTTGCCTGGTGCTCAAGGCAACTAACCTGGACCCATGTAACTCCCCGGGCTTCCCAGGCTCACAAACCTTCACACACCATACAACCACCTGACAGGGTCAGCTGTTTCCCAGCCAGATATTGTGCATGGCCTGCCTCTGTTTTCCTACATGTGCTCTTTGCTAGAGCTGGAATTGTCTCCTTTCTCAGAATCTGTTAAGGTCCTACTGCAATGCTGTAGTGCTACAATGCCACGATGCTGTGCCTCACATCCCCAGACAGCAGTGATCTCCTTCTTCTCCCTGTCTGAAACTTCCTGCTTGTACTTCTCCTATGGTGCTTCGATGCCTTAACTTGTGATTTTGATAGTTCTGATACTGGTGGGCTTGGGAAGGTCTCCTGAGGCAGGTAAGACCCTCAACCTCCGCCTGGTATTCAGGCTCTTGGCACTGTCACAAGAAAGAATTAGGGGACGAGTCAGAATAAAACGAAAATGAAAGCAAAAGTTAAAGCATTTTATTGTAAAACAGAAGTGAGAGAGAGAGAGAGAGAGAGAGAGAGAAAGAATTCCAAATAGTGGATTGTGCCTAACAGGGGTCAGGGCTTTTCGTTCCATAGCTATCTCTAGCTAAGGGATGGAATATTCACATTAGGGTATGGAATATTCATGGATTTTTCCAGGAAAAAGGTAGGGTTTTCCTAAAATTGTGTAGTGTGTCCCCTTTTGCCCATATTTGGTTACACCCAGAACTGTCATGGCACTGGTAGTTGTGTCATTTAGTATGCTAAGTTATTACAGTGAGGGTATACTGAGCTTGGAGGCTGCTTGCTGGTTAAATTCATCACCATGTTGTACTAAACTAGATTAAACTAGGGGCAGACAAAATCTTGTAACCAGGTTTCCGGAACGTCTGGTAAACAGGTACTTTTTAATTTTTGAACTGCCGCCTGGTAGTTTTCCATTCTTCTGTGACCACCCAGTACTATTCCCATCTCAGTGCCACTCACATTTTTTTCTCTCTCACCAGACAAGCAACACCAACATCTCCAGGAAACTTCTTGAAAATGCAAATTCTGGTAGCGCGCACCTGTAGTTCCAGCCACTTGGAAGGCTGAGGCAGACAGGGACTGCCGGAGTCCAGCAGGTTGACGCCGGGGTGGCCGTGAGTGTGCCACTGCACTCCAGCCTGGGTGACAGAGTAAGACTCCAACTCAAAAAAAAAAAGAAAAAAAAGAAAGAAAATGCAAATTCTCAGCCCTACCTCAGATTTACTGAATCTAAAACTCTTGGGTGGGACCTGATAATCTGTGTTTTACCAACCTCTCCCTGTAATTCTCATGTTGCACTCAACTTTTCAAAGTACTGACCTAGGCTATAAGCTCTCTAAGGACAAAGACTTCATTTTTCTCCTGACACAGCAACAATGCATGCAGGTGGTAGTTTTGTAGCAGGAACCAAATTATAAAAATATTCAATTTTTCCCTCCTTGATTCTCTTTTTCTTTTGTGAGTATAGTTGGTCCTGTATCGCTTCCACCGGTTCCCCTGCCTGGGTGGGATGCGGGTGTGGGTGATAGTTCATTCTCTTCTAGGAGGAATGAAAGGAGATCATGGTAATGTTTAGTTTCTGCTATCAAACACAGGGTTTTGCAATAAGAAAGCAGCCTTGTGATCGAGACAATAGTCCTAAGCAAGAACTGCTAATTCCTTATTTACACATTTAGCATTTGAAGAGCTATGCTGGGTGGGCCAGATCACAGAGCTTTATGCATGGAAAATAGATCCAAGGAGGAGGGGGCCCTTGGTATTTTAGAAAGAAGCAAAATGAAAGAGATTGAGAAAAGTTGGTATATTAGCATCCTATTGCTGCTGTAACAAATTACCACACCTGGTGGCTTAAAACAACACAAACTCATCATCTTATATTTCTGGTGATCAGAAGTCTGGAATGGGTCTTATGGAACTACAATCAAAGGCTGTGCTCCTTCTGGAGGTTTAGGGGGCAATCTGCTCCTTAGTCTTCTTCAATTTCTAGAGACTGCCTGCATTCTCTAGCTCTTGGTTCCCTTGTTCCATTTTCAGAGTCTACAGCATGACATCTTCCAATCCCTCTTTCTCTCTGGCCTCTGCTTTCATCTTCACATCTCTGCCTCTCATTTTCACCTTCCTACTTCCCTCTTTTAAGGACCCTTGTGATGACATTGGGCTCCTTTGGACAACCTGAAATCACCTCCCCTTTGCAAGATCCTTAACTTAATCACATTTGCAAAATCTCTTTTGCCATGTAAAGTAGCATAGTCAAAGGGTTGGAAGATTAGGATGTGGTTATCTTTGGGGGAACCATTATTCTGCTTACCCTAGTATCCCCGCTGCATTCAGCTGTGGGAGGTCTGGTGCAGGTGTGACCTCAGAGCATAAAGTGGCCAGTACCCTTGGTCATATGCACTCCCTGAGTTGGAGATCTGAGTGGTATGCCCTTGTATATGCTGTTGATTTTAGAAACAAAGGACTATGCCTATATTATGGCTTTCCACTTTATCATGCATGGCATGACTATTGCATAACTGTGCGTTTGTAATGCAGTTATCTCAAGTGCTCCTTAATTTTTCAACTTGAGAAAACACACCTATAGCACAGTATCATTCAAAACTACAATGAGAATCCAAAACCATGCAGCCATTGTTAATCCACATCAGTTCTTTGCCAATTTTTCTCCATCAAAGCACCTGCTGTGAAAAAAGAAATTTCTTTCTAAGTGACAGGGAAGACCAGACTGATAAGGTACTTTTTGTTGTGAAGGTTTGATGTTTAATAAGAACTCTCATTCCAGATGCACCTGCCTGACGCAGTTGGACAATTCAGCCCATTCGGTTGCTCTTGGATATCCCACTGGTGCATGGGAATGGAAGAGTTAAACTGTGATGCTGTAGAGCAGTGGGTAGATGACTTTTAACTCATCTCCTGTAACTGTGAAAATTGAAAAGTGAGAGACTGGGAATAGCTCTAGAGGAAATTGCTTCTGAGTACCTCAGGAGCATCTTTCAGAAAATGCTAACCTCAAAGATATCTTTTCCAGCCTGGAGCCAACAGATTATATAAACTTCCTTCCACCATGGCACCAACAAAGCATTTTCAGAAGAGATTATATAGCTGGGCTCACAAGGCAAAGTAGAATATCTTTAAATATATTTTCAGAATTATCAGACTTTCTCAAGTTCCTGAATCTGCTCTAATTTGCATGGAGGTGTTTGGGGGAAAGACCAATTGCTGGTTGAGGTTGTGCTGATGAAACTTGTGTCTCTGGAGTTAGAACTGTAAGCATTTGTAAGCAGAATGAGCAACTAGGTCTTTTGAGGAACATAGCAGTCCCAGTGACAAAAGTCATTTAGAACCACATGGAATATGCGCAAATCAGAGATCCCAACTGAATCCCGCACAGTAGGCTAGTAAAAGCTGGTCATGGGTATATTTTGTATAACCCAGCAGATTTGCCTCCACTCTTCTCCATCCTCTCTGTACCCTGAGAGGATGATCCCAGTGGCCTACATCTTTGAACTCTTACCAACTGGTTTCCTGTTGGCTTCTAGGAGGAGATTGGCAGGATACCACCTTTGGGACGCAGCTGCTGCACAGGTCTATTCTTTGCCACTTCACCTCTGGAAGCAGGAACTGTTGACCAGTGGTCCTGCCATAGTGAGCTTCAATATCCCTCTCCAACATATTGTTTTCTTCTGCTAAGATTTTTTAGCTATTATTTTTAAAAATTTCTCCTGCTATCAGCTTTCTAAAATCTGTAAAACATACTCTATAGTGTGTGGACTATATTCTTTTCAACCTTTTTATTTTTAACAAACTCTTCAGATGAAAGAACTTTCAGGTGAAAGATGAAGGCTGTGCTACTTGTAGGTAGTAGTAAGGTAAATTGCTCCCCACATGACAGTTCCAGAGCAGGACCAAATTCCTGATGGAGAACAACCTGGCTGCTATCCTTGACACAGTAAGAAGTAGGGGTGAAATTCTCATTTCCTGTGTCAGACAGAGCTGGGTTCAAAATGTGCTTCCACCTCCTTCCCTGTGCAAATCTGAGCAAGTACGATCCCAGAATTCCCTGTTTAAAAATAGAGATATGGATTCATTCTTCACAGGGTATTTGTTAAGAAAGTTAGAGGTATCATCGTTTCCTTTTCTTTCTCCTCCTCCTCCTTCTTCCTCCCCATCCTCCTCCTCTCCTTCTTCTCTTCCTCATCACATTTTAATACACTTATAAAACAGTTTATTGATTTGCTTTTCATTAGAAAAAAGATTATATACATAATCCTATTTTAGGTCTTATTTTATTTCATTTCTCGAGATTATCTCTCTGTCACCCAGGCTGGAGTGCAGTGGTAGATCACGATTCACTGTAACCTTAACCTCCTGGAGTCAAGTAATCCTCCTGCCTCAGCCTCCTGAGTAGCTGGGACTATAGGTGCACACAACTACACCCAGTTTTTTGTTTTTTTTTTAAATTTTTTGCAGAGACAAGGTTTTCCTATGTTGCCCAGGCTGGTCTCAAACTCTTGGGCTCAAGCAATCCTCCTACTTTGGCCTCCCAAAGTGCTGGGATGACAGGTGTGAGCCACTCATTATTCTTAGCCTAGATCTTATCTTAGATTCATGTCAAAACCATGCCTTTTAATTAGTGTCACTGATTGCGTTGTATACTATAGGGTTGTCACCTTAGAGTAACACATATCATTATTCCTTTGCAATTTTTTAAAGAAAAAGTTAACCCCCTCATCTAATACAAGTTTATTCACCTTGCCAGGATGGCACAATATTTATCTGAGCAGAGTGCCTGGAAATTGCTTACAGTATACCGTTCAGAGATTGTTCAAGTCTTTCCATTTCTGTAGCCACTCTCGTTAAAACTTTGGTCATGGCCAAAATGTCTTGCTTTTGGCAAACATCCTGGAAAATAGTTTTCCTTTTGAGTACCCACCAGCAACTCAAACCTGTCAATCTGATGAAATTTAAAAACACTTGTAGACTGAGTAACATTCCTTGTCTTGTGCTTGGTTCTTAAATATAAGAACTTAGGGTTTGGAGTGTATAAACTGAGGTGCATAAGCAAATGGGGGTAATGACTTCTAATAATGCAAACAAGCCAATCTCTGTGGTGTCCATACTTAGTAGATTGACCAACTCTTCCTGGTTTTATTTATTTTTATTTTATTTTATTTTTGAGTCTGGGGTCTCATTCTGTCACCCAGGCTGGAGTGCAGTGGCATGGCCATGGCTTACCACAGCCTCTACCTCCTGGACTCAGGAAATCCTCCCACCCCAGCCTCCCGAGTAGCTGAGATTATAAGGTACATACCACCACACTCAGGTAATGTTTCGATTTTTTTTGCCGAGATGAGGTCTTGCTATGTTGCTCAGGCTAGTCTTGAACTCCTGGGCTCAAGCAATCTTCCCGCCTCCTCCTCCCAAAGTACTGGGATTACAGGCATGAGCCACCATGCCCAGCTCCTCCTAGTTTTAAAACCTCAGTCTGGGGCAAACTAAGACAGTCAGTCATTCTACGTATTGAAAACACTTTAAACACTCTCCTGACTTCAGGGTCTCTGGTGCAATAAAAAAAATGGGACAAGAAAAGGCAAAATAAGTGGGGTGGGGTCCTTACTCTATCCCAACCTCCATTATCTTCAGGGGGACATTATTTTTTAAGCATCAAGGGAATGGTGTATTTTTGCAACGTTTCAAAATAGAGCATATGTGCACATCATTAAATTTCATGAGTAGGCTATTTGCATTTCCCAAATTCTCACTTTTTATCAGGTTGACAGGTATGCAAATGGGAAAAAGACAGAAAAACATATTTCAAGTTGTTGATAAGTCTTCTTAGCGTTACACTGGGGTAGACTAATGGTAAGTCATGTATAGGAAATGAGCTATCTCCTTGCCGAATGTCAGTTGGTTGAGCAGAACACTTGCATGCATTTTAGGTGCTGCCATGTTAGGCGTTCTTTGTGATTTTATTTTTTATAATTTCCATTTCTCTAAGAAGAGTTTCCTTAGACTACTTAATAATGAACTGCACAGTGACATCTAGTGTAGGAAGTAAAGAAAAATTACAGAAACAACACAGGGTTTCGGGCAATTTCCAAAATAATATAATGAAGAACACTAAGAATCAGCTCTCTCTTTCCTGAGCTATCATTCTCTTCCTTTTCTTAATTAGCACCAATGAGAAACCTTATGAATATATGCTCAGTTAGAATGTCTGGTCAGAGCAGGGATAGGGGGTATACGGTCTCAATTTACGCTGTAAAGTCTAAGCCTCTTACATAGCTGAAGCGTTTTCTATCCTGATGCTCTTCTTTAAAGAACAAATATCTGGTGGGGAACAGAGAAGGAGGATTGTCACATGAACTCATACACATTGTGTTTCTGATCACCATAAACAGTAGTGACTCACAGCTGAGCTCTGTTTGGATAGGAGTGAATCAATTTTTAGATGATGTGCCATTTTTATAGGGCTGGCCCAAGTGAGAAACACAGCAGGAATGAATGAAGATCTTGCATGACATCGTGCACAGAGAAATGAAGAGCAGAAAGTGGAAGGGGGATCATCAAGATGCACTTTGTTAACTTCATCCTTTTGATCTAGGGTCAGAATAACTCAGGCTCATGCAATATCAGTCATCCCCAGCAACAGTATTATTTTGATCAGCATAACACTCCAAAACCGTTTAGTAAGTACCTAACTTCCATGCAGGCTTACACATGCAACCTAATTTCCCATGTTTTCCAGAGTTTACAAAGTTCATGGGTAATAGTTCATTTTTTATAGCTCTCCTATCTGACCTCTGTACTCCAACTTCCTGGCCCTTATTCTGTTCCTCAAACACACCAGGCATCTTTCCATCACAGGGCCTTGGTACTCGCTACTCCCTTTGCATAGAGTGCTGGTTCCTCTGGCTTCATGCACCTGCACTCAAGTCACCATTCTGGTCTCAGATTATGCTTGAGAAAAGCTTTAGTGATCAGCACCCTAGGTAAAGTAGCCATCTCCCTCCACAGTAGTGTGCATTGTTTATTCTTTTTAGCACTTTACAAAATACTCTACTTATGTGTCTGCTCACTAAAAGTAATAACGATGTGTTAGTCCCAAATCATTGAAACTCCTCCTTTTCTGCAAAGTGAAAAGAGTGTTGAATGTGTCCATTGGTTCTTTAAAACTGAACATGATAAAAAGACAAGCTAAAGAAAGATGATTTCCAAGCAGAATTTTAAAAGACGATATAGGCGGCAGACTTTGATTGGAAAATGAAACTGTTTCTTATCTCTAGGTTATAGTTGAGATGTTTGTCCCTTAATCCTCGTGTTGAAATTTGTTCCCAATATTGTTGGTGGGACCTAATGGGATATGTTTGCATCATGGGTGTGGATCTCTCGTGAATATATTATTGTCTTGGGAAGGGGGGCTGGAGGGTGAGTGACTTCTCACCTCTTTAGTTCCCATGAGAACTGGTTGCTAAGAAGAGCCTGGCACCTCCAGTGTGATCTCTGCACACTCCGGCTCCCCTTTGTTTCCTGTCATGAGTAAAAGCAGCCTGAGGCCTTTACCCCGTGTCTAATCTTCCAGTCAGTAGAATCAAGAACCAAATAAACCTCTTTTCTCCATAAATTACTCAGCCTCAGTTATATCTTTACAGCAACACAAAACAAAGACATTCAGCTTCCTTGACTAGATAAAGATTTTCAAAATAAAAGCTGGGCTGGCAGTAAAGAAGAAAAATCCACTTGTATACCTAATCCTGGATTGTACTCCACATCTTTAAAATAAAATACACAAAAGAAAAAAAATCAAGACTGTGTTTTTATGAAACATTGTGAAATTCACTGAAAGATATAATAAATAAATCCTCTCAACTAGACAAAAGAATTTCTAAGAATCTTAAGAACACTGTTATTAACATTACTGTCACAGACATTTGCAATTATGTGTCTTAATGTACACACACACACCAAAGTTTCTTCTCTAAGGTATGATACCCAGAAGTGAAATGGCTATGTTGTAGAGTAGCGGTCCCCAACATTTTTGGCATCAGGAACTGGTTTCGTGGAAGACAACGTTTCCATGGATGGAGGAAAGGGGGGTTGGGGAAGGTGGATATCAGGCATTAGATTCTCATAATAGAGTTTGCGCTCCTGTGAGAATCTAATGCCGCTGCAGAAGGCAGAGCTCTGCTTGCCACTACTCACTTCCTGTTGTGCAGCCCAGTTCCTAACAGGCCACAGACCAATTGGTACCAGTCCACAGCCCAGGGGTTGGGGACCCCTGTTGTAGAGTATTCCCAAACTCATTTTGCTAGACAATATGAAATTACTTTCCAGCCGGGCTCGGTGACTCAGCCTGTAATCCCACACATTTGGGAGGTGGAGGTGAGTGGATTGCCTGAGCCCGCGGGTTCGCCTGGGCAGCGAGACCTCATCTCTACAATAAATCAAAAATCAGCCGGGCGGGGAAACGCACGCCTGTAGTTCCAGCTACCTGGAAGGCTGAGGTGGAAGGATCGCGGGAGCCCAGCAGGTCGAGGCTGCGGCGGCCGGGAGCGGCCACTGCACTCCAGTCTGGGCGACAGAGTGAGACTCCAACTCAAAAAAAGAAAAGAAATTACTTTCCAAATTGTTTTTACTCTTACCAATAGGGTATGGGAATTTTGTCTTGTTTTGTTTTGCTTTGTAGAGATGGGGTCCGGCTCTGTTGCCCAGGCTGGATTGCAGTTGTGAGATCATAGTTCACTGCAGCCTGAAATTCCTGGGCCCAGATGATCCTCTTTCTTTATTCTCCCGAGAAGCTAGGACTACAGGCATGCACCACCACACCCAGCTAATTTTTTTTTTTTTTTTTGAGTTGGAGTCTCACTCTGTCGCCCAGGCTGGAGTGCAGTGGCCGCTCCCAGCCACCACAGCCTCGAGCTGCTGGGCTCCGGCGATCCTTCCGCCTCAGCCTTCCCAGGAGCCAGAATTACAGGCATGCACTACCACGCCCGGCTAGATTTTTGATTTATTGTAGAGATGAGGTCTCGCTGCCCAGGTGGGTCTCGAACCCGTGGGCTCAGGCAATCCACTCACCTCAGCTTCCCAAAGGTACGGGATTACAGGCTGAGCCACCAAGCCCGGCTCACCCAGCTAATTTAAAAAAAAAATTTCAGTCTCACTATGTTGCCTATGCTGGCTTCAAACTCCTGGACTCCAGTGATTGTTCCATCTTGACCTCCAAAAGTGTTGTGATTACAGGCATAAGCCGTAGCACCTGGCCAAGTATGGAAATTTCTATATACATCCTGGCCCATAGATAATATTGTCAGACTTTTAAAACTTTTCATAATCTGTTGGGTATAAAGTGTCTCACTGTGAATTTAAACTTCATTTTTTGTTTTTTTTTGTTACTAAAGAAACTTGTCACCTTCTCTTTGGTTTATTGGCCATTCGCATTTTTTATTTTGTGAACTATGTTGTCATGTAGGCCACCCATTTAGACTTTTGTTAATTGATCTCTATACATATTTATTGGTCTCATCATACTTTTATCTGTGGTCATGCTAAGAAGAAAAAAAAAGAAGAAAAGGAAAAGAAGAAAAGATCCATGTAAGTTTTAAACCATTATCCCATAGCTCACCGAAAATTTTGGTTGGAATTGCACTGAATATATCGACCAATTTGGGGAAAATCATCTAAGATATTGAGTTTTCTGATGAATAACATGTTGTTTTCATCCCTCAATTCAGTTCTT
The DNA here is from genome assembly GCA_027257055.1 of Cephalopachus bancanus. Classification (NCBI taxonomy): domain Eukaryota; kingdom Metazoa; phylum Chordata; class Mammalia; order Primates; family Tarsiidae; genus Cephalopachus; species Cephalopachus bancanus. The sequence goes on from JAPVLO010000942.1 coordinate 268,636, forward strand.
CAATTTTTTCACCATCTGATTATAATTTTCCACATAAAAAATACATAGGTGGATCAAAGACCTAAATGTAAAACCTCAAACTATAAGAACCTTAGAAAATGCAAGAGACACCTTTATGGAAATCGGAACTGGCAACCAATTCCTGATCAAAACCCCAAAAGCCCATGCCATAAGAGATAACATAGACAAGTGGGACCTCATCAAACTTAAAAGCTTTTGCAAAGCTGAAGAAACCATTGAAAGAGTGGGGAAACAGCCCACAGACTGGGAAAAAATATTTGCCAACTGAATATCTGACAAATGCCTAACATCTAGGATCTACAAGGAACTCAAATGTGCCGAAAAGAAAAAAAAATAGCCGCATTACTAAGTGGACAAAAGATATGAATAGACATTTCTCAAAAGAAGACATATGAGCAGTCAGCAGATACATGAGAAAATGGTCAGCCTCACTAGTTATCAAAGAAATGTAAACTAAAACTACACTGAGTTACCACCTAACTCCAGTCAGGATGGCCATCATCAATAACTCAAAAAATAACAGGTGCTAGAGAGGATGCAGCAAAAAGGGAACACTTCTATGCTGTTGGCGGGAGTGCAAACTAGTACAGCCTCTGTGGAAAACAGTGTGGCGATTCCTAAAAGACCTAAAAATCGACCTTCCATATGACCCCGCAATCCCCTTACTGGAAATATGCCCAGAAGAAAACCACTCTATAAAAAAGATACCTGCACACGTATGTTTATTGCAGCATTGTTCACAGTAGCAAGAACATGGAACCAACTGTGCTGCCCATCAAAAGAGGACTGGATAAAAAATGTGGTACATATACACAATGGAATATTATGCAACCATAAAGAAGAACAAAATCATGAACTTCACAGCAACCTGGACGGACTTAGAGTCTATAATACTGAACGATCTTTCACAGAAACAAAGAACTGAGTATCGCATGTTCTCACTCATAAGCAGGCCTTGAACAATTATCGCAATACTATAAGAAAAGAATTGACAGTAGTGGGAAACTGCTGGGAGTGGGATGGGGAAGCAGGATTGGCAGTAGTGGGAATCTGCCAGGGGAGGGGGCGGCACACCTCATCAACAAGGGTACCCGCATAATGAACATTTGTATACCTAACCCTGAATTGTACCAGACAGCTTTAAGATTAAAAAATAAACAATTAACAGTAAAAAAAAAAGAGTACGTAGGGTTTCCGTTTCCTCCATACATCTGTTAACAAACTAGATTTGATTAACTGACCTTCTAACTTCAAAGCACCCTTGATCTTGATGTGTTGTCTTTCATTACATATTGCTGTTAAGTTTTTCAAATATTTTACTTAGGGTTTTTGCATCTATGTTCATGAATGATTATGGATAACACTTTTTAAAGCAGCTTTATTGAGATACAACCAACATACCACATCATTCACCCATTTAAAGTGAGCAATGCAATGGTTTTTAGTGTATTTACAGAGTTGCTCAAGCATTACTGTAATCAGTTTTACAGCATTTTCATCACTCCCCAAAGACATTTTATACCCATTAGCAGTCACTCTTTATCTCCGCAGTCCCAGGCAACCACCGATTTGCTTTCTACCTCTGTGGATTTATCTATTCTTAACATTTCATATAAATGGAATCATAGAAGCTATGCTTTTTTATTCTCTTGTTATTTCTGTTTGCTTTAGTTATCAAGGTTATATTTGCTTATATAATTTGTGTCCCTATATTTAAACTAAAAAGGGTTTTGAGATTGAAATATCTACTTTTTCGATAGTCAGAAAAAATCATCTATATATGATGCCTGCTGTTTCTTCATGAGCAGATTTTTAATCATTAATGGTTATGAGATCATTCTTATATTTAAGGTAAGAATATCTATTCATCAAATCAACTTCATTAACAGACTTATGAGGAAATCCTATATACATCTGTCAATAAATGCATTAAAAAATAATGTTAATCTGGCCGGGCTCAGTGGCTCAGCCTGTAATCCCGCGCTTTGAGAGGCCGAGGTGAGTGGATTGCCTGCGCCTGTGGGTTCGAGACCCGCCTGGGCAACTTGGCGAGACCTCATCTCTACAATAAATCAAAAATCAGCCGGGCGTGGTAGTGTGCACCTGTAATTCCGGCTACTTGGAAGGCTGAGGCGGAAGGATCGCCAGAGCCCAGCGGGTCGAGGCTGCGGTGGCCGGGAGCGGCCACTGCACTCCAGTCTGGGCGACAGAGTGAAACTCCAACTCAAAAAAAAAAAAAAATGTTAATCTATAATCTGAAAAAACATCTTCTGAAAAAATAGAATAGAATTTTTAAAGGTGATAAATAGCTTTAAAAATGCTAAGCAAAGCCATACTTCTCCCTTTCACACTATAAGGAAAAAAAAGAAGCTGACTGTTATTTCTACCACACTATAGTAGCAGTTATAGCCAGCACTAAAATAAAAGGAGTAAATAAAATCTAAAAACTGGAAAGAGAGAAACAACTGCCATGATAGTCATACATCACTTAATGATGGGATCTATTCTGAGAAATGCAACTTTAGGCGATTTTGTCATTGCGTGAACACCACAGAGTGCACTTACACAAACCTAGATGATACAGCTTACGATGCACCTAGGCTGTATGAGATAACCTATGACTCCTAGGCTACAGATCTGCACATTGTATTACTATACTGACCACCATTGGTAATTATAGTAATGATAACTATTTGTGTATCTAAACATATTTAAACATGGAAAAGGTACAGTAGAAATACAGTATTATAATCTTATGGAACCACCATTGTACATGTAGTGTGTGGTTGACTGAAATGTCATTATACGGCACATGACTATATTTGCAAATGACAAATTATTATATAGGAAAAACTAAAGAATATAAGAAAATATCAAAATTAATAATACACTTTAGCAGGTTGCCAAAAAATAAGAATAGCAGCATGTAGAAATTCTATTTCTATGAACCAGCAATAAAGGTTACTTAACCACGTACACACAGAATATAGGAATTATCAAAAAGTGATACACAAGGATTTTCCACATGTGCCTCACTAAGACAAGTAAAGAATTAAGAACACAGGATACTTTTTTTTTTTGAGTTGGAATCTCACTCTGTCATCCAGACTAGAGTGCAGTGACCACTCCCGGCCACCGCAGCCTCAACCTGCTGGGCTCTGGTGATCCTCCCGCTTCAGCCTTCCAAGTAGCTGGAACTACAGGCATGCGCTACCATGCCCGACTAATTTTTTATTTTTTGTAGAGATGAGGTCTTGCCAAGTTGCCCAGGTGGGTCTCAAACCTGCGGGCTCAGGCAATCCACTCACCTTGGCCTCCCAAAGCGCTGGGATTACAGGCTGAGCCACCGAGCCCAGCTACAGGATACTTTTATTTTTTTATTCTTATTTTTAATTTTTTGTTTTTTTGAGTTGGAGTCTCACTCGGTTGCCCAGACTGGAGTGCAGTGGCCGCTCCTGGCCACCGCAGCCTCGACCTGCTGGGCTCCGGTGATCCTTCCGCCTCAGCCTTCTGAGTAGTTACAGGCATGCGCTACCACGCCCGGCTGATTTTTACAGGATACTTTTAATTAAAATGTTGACTTGGGATTTTTTTAGGCTTCACTAGTAATGTGTCTTCAGACATGAAAGCCCATGCATGAGAACTGTGGTTTAGAAATTTCTGACATTTCCTGCTTCCCTCACACCATGGAAAGCCAGGTCAGACAAACATACTTATCGATCTCCTCAGTAGGTTTTTCCCCTTCTATTTTTTTCCCTGAAGTTCCTGTTCTTAGAGGGTCACGTTTTACGCAGTAGTCTCAGAACTAATTTCCCCTCTGAGCTTTGTCTCAGCTTTGCCATTCATCTCCTGGGTGCTGAGAACACTGGCTCCAGGCCATCTGGAAGCAGCAACAGCTCTCAGTGACTTAGCTCCAACATGGCTCATACCTCCCTGGTCATGCCCTCCTGTCATTCTTGGCCTCCAACAGTTCCCCTTACTTCAGCGTAGCAATTATTCTAACAAAATTTGTCTGTTTGTTTATTTGTTTTGAGTTGGAGTCTCACCCTGTCGCCCAGGCTGAAGTGCAGTGGCACGCTCATGGCCACCGGAGCCTTGGCCTGTTGGGGTCAGGTGATCCTTCCGACTCACCCTTCCAAGTAGCTGGAAGCTGGAACTACAGGCATGAGCCACCATGCCCAGTTATTTTTTGACTTATTGTAGAGATGAAGTCTCGCCAAGTTGTCCAGGCTGGTCTTGAACCTGCAGGCTCAGGCAATCCTCTCACTTTGGCTTCCCAAAGTGCTGGGATTACAGGCTGAGCCACCAAGTCCGACCTATTCTAACAAAATTTAAAAACATGTTATACAAAATAATGTAGGTGACTTGCACCAAAAATCCTTTCTGGAAATAGAGGCCCTTTTTTGGGTTAAGTGGTGCAGATTTGCTTTCTTTATTTGACAATTGAAAATTTATTTCAAAAATATATGCTTAAATTAAATATTTGTTGGACAAACAAAAGGGTAGGGTACACTTTCAGTCTGAGTTAAGATAGTCATTGGTCAATGTCTTAGTCCATTTGGCTGGGATAACAAATACCATAGATTGGGTGGCTTATAAACAAAAAATTGTTTCTCACAGTTCTGGGGGCTGGAAGTCCAAGACCAAGGAACTGGCAGATTTGGTGTCTGGTGAGGAGGGTCTGCCTCCTGACCCTGGATGGTCATTTTCTCATTTCATCCTCACACAGTAGAAGGGGTGAGGAAGCTCTCTAAAACCTCTTTTACAAGGGCACTAATCCTATCTATGAGAGCCTCCCAAAAGCTTCACCTCCAAATACCATCCCATTGGAAGTTCGGTTTCAACATACGTATTTTGGGGAGGGGGCGGGCAGACATTTAGTCTATAGCAACCAATAATGGTGTCTTGAAAAATACATGACATTAAGCATGTATATCCTTGCAACATTATACCCATAAAAGCCTGTCCAATTCAAGTTGGTTTTTTTCTTTTTTTTGAGTTGGAGTCTCACTCTGTCACCCAGACTGGAGTGCAGTGGCCGCTCCTGACCACCGCAGCCTCGACCCACTGGGCTCCGGCGATCCTTCCGCCTCAGCCTTCCCAGTAGCCAGAATTACAGGAATGCGCTACCACGCCCGGCTGATTTTTTGATTTATTGTAGAGATGAGGTCTCGCTGCCCAGGCGGGTCTCGAACTCGCGGGCTCAGGCAATCCACTCACCTCAGCCTCCCAAAGGTGCGGGATTACAGGCTGAGCCACTGAGCCCGGCTATAACCTGGTCAGCATGTGTAGTGAAGATTTTAAGATGGGCCAAGTGATCTCTGCTTCTGGTGCTCTTGGAATCCCCTTCCTATGAATGTGAGCAGAACCTGTGACTTGTGTAGAATGTAGCAAGATTGATGGGTGTCTCTTCCATGATTGCATTACACTGAACTCTGACCTTCACCTTGGAAAGAGATTCTCTCTCCCTTGCCGACTTTGCTGAAGTGAGTGCCCACATGGGGAGGCTCATGTGACAAGGAACCAAGGGCAGTCCACGGGAGTTGGAAATGGTTTCTGCCCAACAGCTGCAAGAAATGGAAGCTTACAGTACTACAGCCGTAAGGAATCTAATTCTGCCAACCACTATGTGATCTTGGAAGCAGATCCTTTCCCAGTCAAACCTCAGATGAGATCCTAGCTCTGGTTGATGCCTTAATGGCACTCTTGAGAAATCCTGAAAAGAAGACCTGACCAAATGTGCCCAGACTCCTGACCTGCATAAACTGAGAGGTAATAGCTGTGTATTGTTTTCAGATGATCAGTTTATGACGATATGGTTATGCAGCAATAGAAAACGAGTATAGCAAGTGAAATAATTATGGAGAGTGTTCAAACAGAATCCTTCACTGCAGGTGAGAACATTTTTGATATACAATGTTTGGGTAATTGAATCTAAATTACAATATTTTTGGGTGACACCTGACATTGGCACTTCTACATGAAGAGAGCTCCTGATGATGAAAACAGCATGGAAACTCCTATTGTAAAGATCTCAATTAACATTCCACAGAATCTCAGGTCTTGAAAGAGTCCACCAGAGTTAATCTGTTTTATCTGCAGATTTGAGACAGACTAATATCTAAACCATTACTCTTTATCACTCCCTTCATGGCTTATCAGTAACGTCTGATGATGAGTTTCAATCCTTGCAAGATGAGAGAAGGAAATTAATGGAGGCAATTAGAAAAGGTTAAGGGAAGGTTAGTTAATCTGGTTAAGACTGAACATAAAACCAGAAAATCACTCTAGTTCCCTCCCCTTCTCCTCTCCTCTTCGCTTTTTTTTCTCTCACGTGACAAATGCTTATTGAGGTCCTGCTGTGTGACAGGCATTAAGCACTAAATCAGAATAAGACCTATGTCCTGTATGTCTTATTTAATAAATGATACACAGGTCTTATTTATTGACCTATGTCTTCAAAGAACTTACTTCCCAGGACTGGGAACAGACACATAATCAAATAATTATTACAATCAAATAAATGCTGATAAAATCATGGGCAAAGTACTAGAGGCAGTCAGAATTAGGCTGAATATGTCTCTCCGTTTTTCTTTTTTTATACCAAGACTTATGGGGAAAATAGTAGAGAGGAAGTATTCACAAGTACTTCCATTAGGAAATGTTTATGCATAGTGTTGAATTGTCTCCCAAAAAGCAATGTTTAAGTCCTAACCCCCAGTACCTATGACCTTATTTAGAAACAGGGGCTTTGTGGATGCAATTATGTTCAGATGAGGTCATTAGAGTAGGTTCTAATCCAGTGACTGGTGTGCTTAATTGGTAAGAGAAATTTAGGCTCAGAGATACAAAGGAAAAATGCTGTGGAACAGAGGTACAGTTTGGAGTGAAGCAACTTCAAGTCAAAGAATGCCAAAAATTGATGGTCACTTCCAGAAACTGAAAGAGACAAAGGATACTTCCCTGGATCCTGCTGGTGGAACATGGTCTTGCTAACACCTAAATTTTGGACTCCCAGCTGCCTGAACTGTGAGACAATACATTTCTGATATTTTAAGTCATCTTATTTGTAGTATTTTGTTACAGTAGCACTAGGAAACTCATCCAGATAGTCAAAGCACATTGACTTGGCTCAGGGTGAGGGACTAATTGAGGACATCCTCTATGAATAAGCAAATAACTTGGAACCCATAGAATGCAGTTGTTTGTGTTTTTCTCATTCCAAGGCAATAGAGATTCTAAAGTCTGTGGGGGCATTGCTTATGTTCAGCTGGTAGCATTTGGTAACTCTGGCTGCCGGCTGTGGGACACAGTTGGAAGCACACAGCCTCTATCTTGAACTTGATAATTGTGTGAGCCAAGGGCAATGTAATGTTTCAGAGGGAGGCACAGGCTGAGGTACATGCTGTCAACAAACTAAACAGACTCCTAAAAAGCAGGAAATGAATTATTGCGATTTACTGTGTATTTTAATTTATGTTTCAAACACACACACACACACACACACACACACACACACACACACACACACACACATTCTTCCTGTATTTTTGCCTCCTTTGTTATTCTGTAAAGATTGCTTTATTCCATAACAATGAACACTTAGTTCTCTTGAGCACTCACATGGGTCCTCTTGAGAACACCACCGTCTCTTCCCACAGTGAGTTGAAGCTCCAGGGCTCAGCTATCCACGCCAGAACCCTGGCGACATTCACAGCAAGCATGTCTTTCTCATTACACGCATTCCTTCTTCAAGCCTTGCCAGCTTTAACTTCTGAATATCTCTCAGGTACACTCCTTTCATCTCCGCTCTGCTCTCTCCAGAGCAAGATGCAATTATCTCCCATCTGGATTATGGGCAAAACATGAAAGCACTTGGTCCTCCAGTCCATGTCTCCATATCAGCTAGAAAGATCATTTCAAAATGTGGAGTGGGTCATGCTCTACCTCTACTTCCTCAGTCCCTAGTAGTCTTTCCATGGGTTCCTATTGCTATTGCGATAGAGACCAAATTCCTAGCATTGACTCTAAGCTGCAATTCTGGGTACCTCTCCTGCCTGGTCTGTATCACTCTTTCCCTCCCTCTCTATTAAGCATACTCCCTCATGCTGACACATATTTGCTATTGTTCTGCCTGGGAGACTCTGCTCTCCTTGAGACATCACCCCAAATGTCACTTCTTCCTGAAGTGATACCGGATCCCAAGGTCATATGCCCTCGGAGTGCTGTGGAATTTTCTGGATTATACCTTGTAAACCGTTCTTTGGGTCAAGAGGAGTTTTGTTGGATAAATAAGTGAATAAATGCAATAAAAGAAATGGATTTTGTTCCTCTGATTAGATAGATAGTGAAAAAATGTTTTAATTCAAAAAATGTTTTTTGAATAACAATTGGATTCTCAATTCATGAACTTATTTACTTTCTAGCAGGATGGATTCTTAATTCTTTTGTTTTTCTGTATTCTGGTTCTTTTCTTTCTCACAGCAATCCTTAGAATGAAATGATCTTTCCTCCTTTCTCTAGAGGTGGAATGAAATTAAGCAATAAACAATGCATGCTAAAATTTGAATCTTCATGGTACAAGAAAAGAAAGAAATTGGAAATTCATACTACAATAAAACCCATCAATATTCATGGCAGGGAAATGTCAAATAAGAAAAGCTTGAGTTAACTTCAGATAAATATCAAATGTGTGAAATTCATTAAAATAATTTAAAATCATGAAATCCTATACCATTACGTGATCATGGCTTCCAATTCCATGGAATATCTTTGTCAATAAAACAAGATGGGTTATAATTATGTCTCATATTTTGTCATGCTATTTCATTATCTGTAATGATGTAATGATTCAATTTATGGTTCACCATTAATATTTATTGAACTTTTATAATGCTTATGGCTGTATATTTGCTTGGGTGATAATAAACCATTGCATGTGTAAATTTAATAAAATAGAATGAGTAAAATCATGTTAAAGAAGAGTCTGCATTGGAAAACAATGTGTAGGGCTGTGCTGTCCAATATGGTAGTCATCCCTGTGGTTATTTAAATGTAAATGTACATTAATTAAAATTAAATTAAATGAAAATTTCAGTTCCTAAGATGCATCAGCCACATTTCAAGTGCTCATTAGCACAAGTATCTAGTGACTACCATACTGGACAGAGCAGATAGAGAATTTTCCATCACCACAGATCTATTAGATGTTGTCTAGGAAGTCTTGTGAGTGGTATCCTCAATACAAATCAACAGTATGCTTCATTTGGTTTTTTTGAAAAGAAAGTTAAACTGCATCAGCAGGTTGGTAGGCAGAGAAGTCACAGTTTCCCTGGGCTGTTTTTTACTCTAAAGATTAGTTAGAGCCTCCTTCCTGTGAAGGTTGTCACTGAAGTGGAGTAAGGATTTAATGGGCATTTGTAGAGAAGATTCCAGCTCCAGCGGAGATAGATGACATCGTCTCCCAGGTAGACCTTTCTAGCTTCACAACTTCACTGAAGACTATGATGAAAACCCCTTTCCAAGGAGAATTTATTTCCACTGATATGCCCAGCACCTTCAATGAAACATCAAAACATTGAAACATTAAAAGCAATGAAGTTCATGAGCTCTTGAACTATGCATCTCTTAACCATCACTCTAAAATTCTTCTAATTCTCAACTTCTATAAAATAAAAATATTTTTGATCATACCAAATCTACATCTAAAAAGAATTCAGGACAACTCAATTATCAGTCTACTATTACGTGGTACAAAACTTGAACACATATATATCCAATGTGCAAATGTCTTAAAAGCATTGTCTTCTAAGGACTATTTTTATTTTATTTTATTTATTTATTTTTTTGAGTTGGAGTCTCACTCTGTCGCCCAGACTGGAGTGCAGTGGCCGCTCCCGGCCACCGCAGCCTCGACCTGCTGGGCTCCGGCGATCCTTCCACCTCAGCCTTCCGAGTAGCCGGAATTACAGGCGCGCGCTACCACGCCCAGCTGATTTTTTGATTTATTGTAGAGATGAGGTCTCGCCTGCCCAGGCGGGTCTCGAACCCGCGGGCTCAGACAATCCACTCACCTCAGCCTCCCAAAGGCGCGGGACTACAGGCTGAGCCACCGAGCCCGGTTCTAAGGACTATTAAACCAAAGACGGTTGGGACAGTGTTGTATTCTGAGAAATCTTATTTCCATGGATTGTTTCTTGGTGAACTTGAATGATGAATTCCTGAGAAGCTGAGTATATATGAATTAACATCCACATTTGTACAGGTGTTTTCTTGTACTATAACCATTAAATATAATACCTGTTTAGGGTCATCCTAATGACTGACTTCATACTTAACTTTAAATCCCATGTTTCCACCAAGGATTATGTTGAATAATAACTTCTTTTTCCTTCATTGAAAAAGTGCTCTGATTTCCTGTCTAATTTAGATTTTAAACCCTAAAAATGTAAAAAATCCAAATCAGCTACTAAGAAAATTCACAAATGAAAACTGACTTAATATTGTTATAGGCATTTATTATATATCCAAATCATATTATATAATAAGAAATCATAATAACACCATTATGCTCTGCAATTACGTGCTTCGGTGGCAACTTATCATGTGTTTACTATAATTATAACATTTGACTAATTACAGCAATCACGCCATTTAGTGGCTGAATTCGTAGCTCTGAATTCCATTGATTGGGTGGACTTTCTCCATAGTTCTCTGAGGCTTTGTGCCTTGAATTTGGTGAACATAGAACTGAAATTTTGTGTTACTAATTAAAAAAAATTTTCCAGTGATGATTTTAAGGTTTGGAGATCAATAAGTTGTTCATAATTTTTATTTATGAAAATGTCCAAAGGTAGGCAAATTGTTCTTTTTTCATCCCAGGCCTGGGCCCTAAAACCGAGTGGCCTGTTGGACTATGTCCATGTCCTCCGACTAGAGGCATACATCTGCATCACTCTCAGTGGCAACAAGGTTGAATTGAACTAACGTGACTGGACTGAAAAGAGAAATAAGTTTGGTAACTTAGTAAAAACAGTCAATGAATGTGATTTTTAAATTTTTACTATTTTTTTAAGAGACAAGGTCTTACTGTGTGGCCTAGGCTAGAGTGCAGTGGTGTGGTCACAGCTCACTGCAGCCTCCAACTCCTGGTCTCAAGTGATCTTCCCACCTCACTCTTCTGAGTAGCTGGTACTACAGGTGTGCCATCATGCCCAGCTAATTTTTTATTTTTGTAGTGACCGGGTCTTGCTATGTTGCTCAGGTTGGTCTTAAACTCCTTGGCTCAAGCAGTCCTTATGCCTCAGCTTTCCAAGTTGCTGGGATTACAGGCATGAGCCACTACACCCAACTTGAGTTAAATTTTGTTTTCATCCCATTGACCACTTTTTAAACTAGTGGAATATATACGTATATATTCAGCATTGAACAGCTGAGTTTAAAGGAGGAATGCAACAATCATCAACACGTCCTACAAATAGAGGTTCAACTACAAAATCAGTCCACTGTGTTATCAAATGCCTATTTCATGCAGGGCATTATGTCAACTTCTCAGACAGAAACAGAGCCATTTAGACACAGGTATATAACCTATCAAATAGTCTCCTCGTGTTCACGAGGCTGAGGAAAGTTAGCCTGCCAAATGAAACTCATATGAAGCACATCTTAAATTTCCTAATGAATGTCAGTGTTATTCTCCATGCTTACCTTTGAGAGGGAAGCTAAGAAATCATTTGGGTGGGGTCAGATCTTCACATCCTTTTCTTGAACAGCTTCAGCAGGGTGAAGCGAAGTGAAGCTTGTCAGTGTTTTCAGGCCTCGATCTGCAATCTGAAAGCTGTTAGACTTTGGAAAACTCACTAAATGCTCAAGCCTCAATTTTTAAAGATCTCTAATAAAGGAATTAGCTACTTTGTAGGACTTTCGTGAGGTTTAAGGGAGAATACCAAAACTTTTTGTAAAGTACATAACCAAATACATATGTGGAATTTTGTCCCCTGTGTTTTAAGAGGAAACAATTTATGAAGAAATTCACATTCTTCACCTAAGAGTCTTAGATGTGATGCAATTGTTTGCAGGGACATGAATATCTGCAACTTTCTAGAGCACTTCCCATAAAGATTTATATATTATAAATAGCAATAGCAAAATCTTAGAAATTAAAGGCTCTGCTAAGTGTATCTCTTTTTCAAAATAGGATTAGATGATCACACAAAACTACTCGGAACTTGAAAGAAGATCTTAGGAAGAGTATCAAATATTTACCACTAATCAAAATTTGATAAACGACCTGAGAACATATTGGAATGTCATCCCATATCGACTTTAGTATCTGGTATTCAGGTTGAAATTTCTATTTCCAAATTGTATCAGATCATTAATTACTTATAAAGCGATTGAATATTATAATAAGACCAGAGAAAGAAACAAGTAGGAGAATGTAGCACACATAGATCTTTTTAATTTGATGGTGAAGTATTAATAATGAATAATAATTGACATTAATGTATATTCATAAAATAGTTATTATTTTAGCATATTCTGAACAAAACTTATAATGTATTCCATTTGATTATTCTGTATTATTAATTCAAGAGCAGCACAAACTATGAGACTATGTCCTGCATTTTTATGTTTCTTTTGGCTACTACTCTTGTCTTCTCCAAAGCTCATTTTTATTGGGCTGAGCTTTAACTCAGCTGTCATTAGCATGCAAAAACTCTTTAAGGGCAATTCAAAGTGGCTTTAGAGAGTTATCTTTAGACTATGATCATTCTTTTCTGCCAAGTTTGTAAAATAATAATTCCCAAATGACAATAATGATTGAAATAGACCAGCTATTCTATAAGCCACAGAATTTGTAATAAAACAACAACAATGTAATAGAGCTTGCTCAAATATTTCAAGCAAGAGCTTACTTCATTGCCCAGGAAGTCATTTGAACATTGTTTATGCAACAATATAAGTTGACTGAATTTTACTTTGTGCACATATGGCGCCTAACCTCTCACTTGCTCACTGCCCACCCACCACTGCCTCTGTGTGATTTCTCCTCTCTAGGTGTGAATCAGCATCTGCCTGCACACTTTCTCTGAACACTGCCCATGGTTGTGTTCAGCTGGTTGCCTTCTGTCTGAAGACTTATTAAAGTCCTTAAAAATGGCTTCCAAGCTGGGCTCGGTGGCTCAGCCTGTAATCCCGCGCCTTTGGGAGGCTGAGGTGAGTGGATTGGCTGAGCCCGCGGGTTCGAGACCTGCCTGGGCAACTTGGCGAGACCTCATCTCTACAATGAAGCAAAAATTAGCCGAGCGTGGCAGCGCGTGCCTGTAATTCTGGCTACTTGGAAGGCTGAGGCGGAAGGATCGCCAGAGCCCAGCGGGTCGAGGCTGCGGTGGCCGGGAGCGGCCACTGCACTCCAGTCTGGGCAACAGAGTGAGACTCCAACTCAAAAAAAAAAAAAAAAAAAAATGGCTTCCAGAACTGGACCTTATTCTAGACATGACTTGTTGGCTGTAGAATACTATTGTCTTTTTTTCAACCAAAGAGTACATTTCTGTTAGTGTCGTCTGAAACATCATTAGTGGATTTTGCATATTACATTAATGGTTTTTGGTGTGCTTATATTTATCCCCAAATGTAGAGGACATTTCCTTGTTTTGCATAAAAGGGGCAAAATGTTTGCATATCTAAATAACTCTTCATTATTTTGTTTGGAACACAATGAGGGTGAATCATTTTTATCTACAAAGTTGGATCATTTTTTTCCCCCTTTTGTAAAATTTTTATTGTTTGTTTCTTTCATTAGGGGTATGAAATTTGGGTGTTAAGTTTAGTCAGTCCAGGATTTAATTCCTGGTTTATTTGTTTAGTTGCTAACTGTGGTTAATTTACAGCCTTCCCACAATCCTTACTTTTTAATTTAATTTAATTTAATTTTTTTTTGAGTTGGAGTCTCACTCTGTCATACAGACTGGAGTGCGGTGGCCGCTCCCGGACACCGCAGCTTCGACTTGCTGGGCTCCGGCGATCCTTCCACCTCAGCCTTCCAAGTAGCTGGAACTACAGGCGCGTGCTACCATGCCTGGCTAATTTTTTGATTGATTGTAGAGATGAGGTCTTGCTAAGTTGCCCAGGTGGGTCTCAAACCCGCGGGCTCAGGCAATCCACTCACCTTGGCCTCCCAAAGGCACGGGATTACAGGCTGAGCCACCGAGCCTGGCCTACTTTTTTATTTTAAAAAGACAAAAAAAAAGGTATAAGTTAGTTTGTCTTAAACTGTTGTTGTAAGGATTAAAATGGATAATGACATACCACAACGCATAGTGCATAATAGTGACTTAATAAAAAGCCAGGCACGGTAGCTCACACCTGTAATCCCAGCATTTTGGGAGGCCAAGGCAGGAGGATTGTTTGAACCCAGGAGTTTGAGACCAGCCTAGGCAACATAGTGAGACTTCATCTCTACCAAAAATTTAAAAAAAAAGTTGTTTATTTTTCAATTATTCTGGTAGCTTCCTAGAGAAAATCAATTTCTTTACAACCAATCTCTGTTCCTACCCCTGTGTTTCTCATAAACTTTTTATTTCTTTGTTCTTTTTCTCTGAATTCTTTACAGTATCTCTTGTTTTCTATTTTATTGATTTAACATTTTCTCTATGCTTGTTTTGATCTTTTGCTATCCAGTGAAGGTTTTAATTCTGCTTTTGTAATTTTGGTTTCCTTGAAAACTATGTGACTAATATCACAGAGTTTACTTTTCATCTCAGCTGGTATTTACATTTCATTCTGTTCTGTTTTTCATTTTCACCTTTTCTCTTCTTGTGGACTTTTTGCCTCTTTTTCACAGCAGCCTCACTTCTTGATTCCAATAGCAGATGCAACTTCTTAGCTTTTTTTGCTACTAGAAGTTTCCTTTCTGGAGATTTTATAGACTACACGTCAATTTTCTCTTTTCTTATTTTTGAAGACGCAATCATTCCAGCGTTGCTATTTGTCCAGAGAATGAAAGAAGGGAGTCCCTTAGGCTTCGTTTATGCAAAGGCCTACACCAAGGACCAGCAAATGTCTTCTGTAAAGTGCCAGAGAGTAAATATTTTAGGCTTTGCTGTCCATACTGGTCTCTATTGTATTTATTCCTTTCTGCCATTGTAACAGAAGTGGCCATGATGTGTAAATAAATGAACGTGACCGTATGCTGATAAAACTTTCTTTTCTTTTCTTTTCTTTTTTTTTTTTTGAGTTGGAGTCTCACTCTGTCACCTAGACTGGAGTGCAGTGGCCGCTCCTGGCCACCGCAGCCTCGACCTGCTGGGCTCCAGCGATCCTTCCGCCTCAGCCTTCCAAGTAGCTGGAATTACAGGCATGAGCTACCACGCCCGGCTGATTTTTTGATTTATTGTAGAGATGAGGTCTCGCTGCCCAGGCGGGTCTCGAACCGCGGGCTCAGGCAATCCACTCACCTCAGCCTCCCAAAGGCGCGGGATTACAGGCTGAGCCACCGAGCCCGGCAAAACTTTATTTTCAAAAACAGGAGGCAGGTCAGACCTGGCCTCAGGTTATAGTTTACTGACTTCTGTTCTAGACTGTCAACTCCATGGGGGCAAAGAACATTTCTGTTTTGTTCACTTCTGTGTCAGAAGCAGCCAGAACAGTTCCGGCTCATCTTAGGTACTCGGCAACACTGGTTGACCACCTGAATACTATGTCATTATGAATAACTAGAAGAGGGAGTGTACATTTCCCCTTGCTTAGTTTCCATCATCTAATACTCTTTCATCAAGTATGGATCTGCTGGAATAGCTCAGGGTAGGGTCTGTCTTTCCCCTCATGATTGGTTTTAGCTGTATTGTGATGGTTAGTTTTATGTGTCAACTGGTCTAGACTATGGTGACCAAACACTGGGCAAGATATTGCTGTGAAGGTGTTTTTTAGACATGATTTCATTTAAAGTAGTTGACTTCAGCTGGGCGCAGTGGCTCACGCCTGTAATTCCAGCACTTTGGGAGGTAGAGGTAAGGGGATTACTTGAGCCCAGGGGCTTGAGACCAGCCTGGGCAACTTGGGCAAGACCTCGTCTCTACAATAAATTTTATAAACAAACAAACAAACAAACAAATAAGTAGTTGACTTTAAGTAAAGCAGATCACTCTCCATTATATAGGTGGGCCTCATTCATTCTGTTGAAGGCCTCAATAGTAAAGACTGAGGTTTTCCAAAGAAGATGGAATTCTCCCTAAGTTTCCAGCCTTCAAACTCAGGACTACAATATTCATTCTTACCTGAATTTCCAAACTGCCAGCTTGCCCTGAAGATTTTCAATTTACCATCCCCCACAATTGAATGAGCCAATTAAAAAAAATCAATCAGTGTATCTATATCAATGTCTCTATCTAACTACCTCTATGTATCCATCAATCTAGATCTATCTATCATTGGTTCTATTCTTCTGGAGAACTTTAATACATATACTGCTGGAATTACACAAAATAATATAATCCCTTCTGCATGGTAAAAGGCCTGATGTCTCTGACAACTCTTTCCCTCTTTTAATCAGTGAGGCCCACACCAGATGCCAAGCTATCCTAGATATACATGATTTGTCATGGTTCTCCCTGCCCCATTCATTGCATTCCCAAAGTTGTAGTCTCTAATGAGTGTATACATATAGTAGCATGCTGGATGGAGCAAGAGAGAGGAGAGGATCCCTACTTCAGCACAGGCTGCATGTGCCAGTAGCAAAGTTACTTTATCTTTTCTTCCCATCCCCTTTCCCTTTCTTCATGGTTCCATAAAAAGAACAAGCTTTCTTCTATTTGTTGTTTCCAGAAAAAAGAGCAGAAAATATTCCCAGGTAGGTGCCCAGAGCTAGGTTTGGAAGAGTAGCTGAGTCAGCCCCACAGCTCTCTCTTCCATCCTCTCCAGCACGCTTAGTTGAGCCATTCAGGTCTGTCATCCAATGGCCCAATTCACCTGCAATTCAGGAGAAGACTGGGAAAGTCACACTTGGGCATCCATCCTAGGCCATATCTTCAATCCAGCTTTTGCCAGAGAAGCATGGATTCTAGGGATTACAGACCACTGGCTTGGCCACTAAGAAAAGTATGTCTATGTTTTCACTCCCATTTGGAAATCAGTTTCTTTAAAGAATCCTAAAGGGAAAGAGGATCTTCTAGTATTCTGGGAAGGCTTTAACAACATTCTCAGACAGGGCAGTTTGTCTGTGATTTGAAATAGTCTAAATTCACTGCTTGGTTTTCTATAGTAGCAATGATCACAACCTTTGTACACATATTCTCATTAGAATGTTCCATGACAGGAGTAGATTCATAGGATCCCCTTTTATTTACCATCATGTGATAGGTGTCTATCACAGTACCTGCCTTTGGTAGTAATTATATAAGTGGTTGCTGAATGAATGGGTGGATTTTTGGTTACATGGATAGTTTGGAGCTCTCTCTCTCTAGTAGCATAGTAAGTAAGGGCATGAAGATACATTTCTACTATTTATTTAAAATATAACCAGGAATTGACATTATGCTTAGAAAAATGTAGATAGTTTCTTGAACATACACTTCATCCCCTTTTTTGAAAACTGGGGCCGGGCTCGGTGGCTCAGCCTGTAATCCCGCGCCTTTGGGAGGCTGAGGTGAGTGGATTGCCTGAGACCGCGGGTTCGAGACCCTCCTGGGCAGCAAGACCTCATTTCTACAATAAATCAAACAATCAGCCGGGCGTGGTAGCGCATTCCTGTAGTTTCCAGCTACTTGGAAGGACTTGGAGCAGGATGAGGCGGAAGGGCGGACCAGCAGGTCGAGGCTGCGGTGGCCAGGAGCGGCCACTGCACTCCAGTCTGGGCGACAGAGTGAGATTCCAACTCAAAAAAACCAAAACCAAAACCAAAACCAAACAAACAAACAAAAACAAAAGCAAAAACAAAAAAACTGGGGTCTTTGCCTGAGGTTGGAGTTTCACCCACTTTCTATCACCCTCAGGTTTTCTGATAGTGTTCTATGATGAAGTCTTCAAGTCTTCTCAGATTACTGGGATATACTTAGTTTGAGCACGGAAGGAGTTCTTTTTAAACAATCCAATGCTCCTTTATGTTAGCTCATGGTGGACTTTGGTTTTCTCTGAATCATGTTTTCTTCCATATCCACTTTGAAGATTATTCAGCTACACATTCAAAACACAGTAATATAAAACTCTAAAGCTTTCTTTGTGCTTCATTTAACACTATTTCATCAACCCCAAGCACTAAATCTATGTATATCTCCTTTGCTCCATATTTTTGCTTCAAATATAGCTTTCAAAATCATTTTGCTCTTAGAATTTTTGCCAAACCTGCTAATTATTTCCTGGGATTTACCATCTGGTGTATGATTTGAAGTGAGAAGAAGAAAAAAAGAACATTGTGAAAATGTGCAATATGATTATGATTCGGGGGATAAGACAAAAACACCCTTTGTGTCTTCATCATTCCTAGTGAGGCATAATCCCTTTTTACAACTTTATGTTGTGGAGAGAAGCACAGCATTAATTATGGAAACAGCAAAAGGAAAGAAAGACCTTTTTCGAAAAAAGTTCTCCCAAAGGCAACTCGAACAGGCGGCATTACCTATCAAACATGCTTTGGGCTGGTATAATTTGCTGGAAAATGTATGTTAAGGCAGGTTTATCTAGAAGCCAATTGCTCTTTAAATCACTTGTTAGGACTTAATTTTGGAGGAAAAAATCTAGAAATTTACATGTGAATGGGATTGACTTCATTAGCATTTCATAGGCATGCCTCTTCTTAAGCATGTCTAGTGAGGGGAACTTTCCAGATGAAGTGGAAATTCCACCTTCTTTATTTGTAGTCTTGAGTGAGCAATCCTCTTTACTGCCTCAAAATTCCTCTCATTCTTTGGCTCTTGCTCTCAAAAAGTCATACTCCGTGGGGTATGCTAATGAGGTGAACAAAGCATCTTTGCTATGAGGGAAATCTGTGTTTTTCTCTAGAGGGTAACTTCAGAGGCAGCACTTCATTGAGTTCAATAGCCTGTACAAGACGTGGGCTGTCCAATCAATTATACCTCAGGCAGCTCACAGATGTATGATTTCCTCGTGCCCTTCCAGGCTGTTAAATAACCGAAATGCTGGAAATGGCATTTTCAGGGTTTGGGTAAATTGTATCACTCCATAAATGTTCATTATTTGGTGCCATGCTTCCAGAGCAAGTGAATAATCATTTATTGAGCACTCAGTAGTTGAAAAGTTGTGTGCCAGGTACTTGTGGATAAGTTGAATCATACGCGTTTCACAAGTATCTTCATGTACTACTCCCATTGTGTTTGGTGCAGAAGGAGTAAGCAACTTGCCATGAAAGATGCAGACAGTAAATAGTATACCAGGATAGAAACCAGATCTTCTGATTCCATGCTTTTCATAACTTTCAAGTATATCTGAGGAGACAGAATCTATGCTTCCCCAAGGGCAGTTATGATATGAGGTCATCATTAGGAACAAGGTCCAGTAAATGACCAAGACCACCAAGGTCATGGGAAATGGCAGGATATGGAAGCCAGAGTACACAGCAGTAGTCTAGAAAGTCTGGCATATCTCCCTACTACCTGGGCTGGTCCAGTATTCCAAGTGAGGACATAGGAATTATATGAGATTGGAAATGAGGCAAGCACAGTTAACATAATTTAGACATAGATGGGTAAGCTTCCATAGGCAGGTGCAAGTTAGATAAATGAGGAACAGCTAGTCAGCATGTTATGTTTTGATGGACTTATTAGAACATAACTCTCCAAACAATCATCCCACTAACCAGACACACCAGACCTGACCTTGGAATGAGGGGCAGGTGGCACAGTCAATCACAGAGGCAATAAACAAAGACAATAGGGAATTATCAAAGATACTGAGGCATCGTGTTCTAAAACTTAAACAGTAACTCTTCCCAACATCTCAAGAATTCTTGCCAGGCTCAGTGGCTCAGCCTGTAATCCCGCGCTTTGGGAGACTGAGGTGAGTGGATTGCCTGAGCCCACGGGTTCGAGACCCAGCTGGGCAACTTGGCGAGACCTCATCTCTACAATAAATCAAAAAATCAGCCGGGCGTGGTAGCACGCGCCTGTAATTTCGGCTACTTGGAAGGCTGAGGCAGAAGGATTGCCAGAGCCCAGCAGGTTGAGGCTGCGGTGGCCAGGAGCAGCCACTGCACTCCAGTCTGGGCGACAGAGTGAGACTCCAACTCAAAAAAAAAAAAAAAAAAAAGAATTCTTTGTGACATAATCAAGCTTAGGAATTAAATGATAAGAATTGAAATTTGTAATCAATAGCTTGTTGCAACCCACATAGCCTACAAATCTCAACTTAGAAAATAGTTTGTTTAATCACAATTTTGTACAATCTATAAATCTTTCTGCTAACAGAAAGCTTGTGACCTTTCCTTTAGGGCACCTGTGTTCTCTCTTGAGCATGTCTTTCATTCTAATAAACTCTACTTTAAAACGTTACTTTGAACTTGCTCTGAAATTCTTTTCTGTGGCAAAGTCAAGAAACTGCAGAGCAATTACACCACCTAACATCAGAAGGAAGCACATTTCCCTATCACTCATTCTGCTCAGACTATCCTGGTCTATAGCACACATAGGTTTATCAACCATTAATAACATAGGTTATATTAATTTTGTGTGCTTGTATCATGTTATAAATGATCATTATTTGGTGGCACGAAACTCATAAAACTGGTTTATGACTTGTAACACTTTGTTTACAGTTTGTTACTTTTTGGGAAAGGTATATATATATATGTGTGTGTATATATATATATATATATATATATATTTTCAAGGTGGTATATTATTTCCTATTGTTGCATAATCAATGACCACCAACTTGGTGGCTTACAGCAACACTAATTACTATCTCAGAGTTTCCATGAGTCAGGAATCCAGGCATGGGTTAGCTGGGCTCTCTGTTGAGGTATTACCAGGCTGTCAATTGAGCTATTTACTTTCTCATGCTCATGCCCATAGACCCATTCTTTTTTTTTTTTGAGTTGGAGTCTCACTCTGTTGCCCAGACTGGAGTGCAGTGGCTGCTCCCGGCCACTGCAGCCTCGACCTGCTGGGCTCCGGCGATCCTTCCGCCTCAGCCTTCCAGTACCTGGAACTATAGGCGTGCGCTACCACGTCCGGCTAATTTTTGATTTTTTGTAGAGATGAGGTCTCGCCAAGTTGCCCAGGCGGGTCTCGAACCCACGGGCTCAGGCAATCCACTCACCTCAGCCTCCCAAGGCACGAGATTACAGGCTGAGCCACCGAGCCCAGCTGACATTTGTCATATTTAGTGATTTGCCCATACTCAAAAGGAGGGGATGGTACAGAATATATATACCAGGGAATGGGAATCTCAGGGTGCATCTTAGAATTCTGCCCACATCAGGTAAAAAAATATAAGGGTGAAAATATATATAGGATTCTGATGGGAAAAGCTGCTAAATTTCATCTTGTATGCCTGGAAGCAGCACCAAGAGAAGGTTTGGGAGACCATAACAAGGGTTAGACGGAGACAGTGAAGCAAAAACTGAAGGGAAGTGTCACTCAGCCCATGTTTGTCCTTTTTGGTCAATGGTATCAACTCCCTGACTTCCTGGAGTGTGCCTCTAGTGGTGTAGCAGAGTTACTGCAAGGAGGATTTGAATGCATACAGTAATCAAACATCAAAGCATTGCTTGTAGATTTAATAAATTAAAAAAGTTTACACATTTGCATAACCATTTTTCACATGTATTCAATAGTATATTAGCTTTCTATTGTTGTAGTAATAAGTTACTACAAACTTAGTGGTTTAAGGCAACATACATTTATTAATTTACAATCCTGGGGTTCAAAAGTCCAAAATGGGTCTCAATGGCCTGAAATCAAACTGTTGGCAGGGCTGGTTCTTTCTGGAGTCTTTAGAGGAAAATCTGTTTTTTTGCCCATCCAGTTTCTAAATGCCACATGTATTCTTTGCCTAGTGGCTCCTCCTTCCTCCGTCTCAAAGGTATCAATCTGAAATAATCAAAGGGATCAGAATCCAATTTTAAAGAGTTTATTCAAGTGCAAAGTTTGAAGACATCCACTCAGAAAATACACACTCCAAAGCAATGGGGCCAGTGATCTGAGGTGGAGAGATTAAGGTTACACTTAAACAGGCAAATTCAAAGAAGTTTAGCATAATTACAACATTTTTTTTTGAGTCAGAGTCTCATTCTGTCACCCAGACTGGAGTGCAGTGGCACGCTCCCGGCCACCGCAGCCTCGACCTGCTGGGCTCCGGCGATCCTTCCGCCTCAGCCTTCCAAGTAGCTGGAACTACAGGCGCGCGTTACCACGCCCGGCTAATTTTTTGATTTATTGTAGAGATGAGGTCTCACCAAGTTGCCCTGGCGGGTCTCAAACCCACGGGCTCAGGCAATCCACTCACCTCAGTCTCCCAAAGCGCAGGATTACAGGCTGAGCCACCGAGTCCGGCAATTACAACATTTTTAATGAAAGACTAGTTTATGAGTTGTAGCAATTTGATTGGTTATAGCTTATTCCTTTTTGGGAAAGGTATATTTAACATTCCTTTTTAAACCAGGCATGGTGGCTCCTGCCTGTAATCTCAACTACTCAAGAGGTTGAGGCAGAAGGATTGCTTGAGCTCAAAAGTTTAAAACCAGCTTAGGCAACATAGCAAGACCTTGTCTTTAAAAAAATGAATAAATGTAGCTAGGTGTGGTGGCATGCACTGTAGTCCCAGCTACTCAGGAGGCTGAAGCAGGAGGATCACTTGGGCTCCCAGGAGGTCAAAGCTGTAGTGAGCTATGATCACACTGTTGCATTCCAGCCTGGGTGATAGTGTGAGTTTCCGTCTTTAAAAATATTTTTAAATTTAAAATTAACAAAAATATATCTTAAGCAAGTTGATAGTCATGGGGTCTTTTGTGCTATCTGAGTACAAGAAAATAAATAAGTTAATCTGGAATAAAATTTCAGTAATTAAGAGAGACAGGATCTTATCTTTGGTGTCATTTAGTCTTTCACAATATTTTACAAAACAATAAAAAGTTAGGAAGAGGATTAATGTATTATCTGAGAAGCAAAGGTTACAGCTGCTGGCTGTGTGACTCAGGTCTGCATTCCTTCAAGGCTCAAAATAATTTAAAGTGCCAACAACTTTAATGTGATGAATTTATTTTCACAAAGGGTATTATTACTTCAACCTCTGCCTCCACCAGCATATCTTCTTTTTCTGACACTGACCCTTTTGTCTCCCTCTTATTATAAGGACCTCTGTGATTTCATTGTGTCTACACAATCCCAAATCATCTCTTTGCCTAGAGTCAACTGATTACAGACTTTAACTTCAAGTACAAAAATACCTTCACTGCAACACCAAGATTAGTGTTTGATTGATTAACTGGAAACTATAACCTAGTTGTACTGACATGTAAAATTGACTATCACAGATGAGATGAACAAAATACACATTATTTTAAAACATTACCAACCTTTTAAGATTATGTACTTCATCAGCTGTGACTCATATTTATGGTCATGGAGAAGAGGTCCTGAATTCTGGTGCTATAGAATTGTTTTTTCCTTCCTTCCTTCCTTCCTTCCTTCCTTCCTTCCTTCCTTCCTTCCTTCCTTCCTTCCTTCCTTCCTTCCTTCTTTCTTTCTTTCTGTTAGAGTCTCACTCTGTCACCCAGGCTGGAGGGCAGTGGCACGCTCCTGGCCACCGCAGCCTCGACCTGCTGGGCTCTGGTGATCCTACCGCCTCAGCCTTCCACGTAGCTGGAACTACAGGCGTGCACTACTAGAGTTGTTTTCATGCTGCAGCAAAAAGAATGCAGGTTCTGATGGATGGAAGAGGGCATTTCTTTGGAAGGTAGAGGCTCCTGAGACCTAGAATTCACCATCAAGGCACTGGCTAGAAAAGAGGAATGGAAATGGATAGAGGAGAAGGAGCTGAAGACAAACTTCATCTAACTTGTCATTTTGTAAAAGTTTGTATCTCCTTCTGTTGCCTTAACCTACTTTACACTGGTTCTTTTTATTTATTTTGGTCTTGGCTCAAAATGAAACAGGAGGCTGTCATCAGAAATTTAGTGGCATTAACATTCACTGTCTTCAGAAATTTACTGCCTGAAAATCACAGGGAGAACGAAGAGAATAATGATATTTTCTTCCCTTCTACTAAGCAATTAAATGTGATGAATATGTTATACACAATGGTGGATGATGGAATTAATAAGCTGAAATTTCGATGCATGACTATTTGTATACTTGACATCTAATAATTACATCATTTATCATAAAAAAAATCTGGCAATCTTAAATAGAGAGCATTTATAATTAATTTTCTTGCCCTGGAAAGTCCAATTCATTCCACAGTCAAAAAGAGTCAGTGTTAATTTCTTTTCTATCAGCCGCAGGCCACAAGTTAATGTATTAAAGTCAGAACATTTACAATAACAGACTAATTAAATTATTTCCTCTACTGTAGTAGAAAAATGCATGGTTCTTATGCTGATAATCAGTCACCACAATAAATGCCATTTAATTCTTCTTGAAAGTCAAGTTCTTCCCAATGGCAATTTTAATCTGTCAAGTGGGTTGAGAAATTTGGATTGTTAGAGTAATAAAGAATATTGACTTTTGCATATCATTATTGCTAATATCCTTTAAGAGAGACTAATAGGGAACTCATTCAAACAATGTTTGTCAATAGATGAGTTTGGGTCATAAGCAGATGAATGAAACGGAAAAGAATTATCTTAATTCTATAGAATAATGAGTACAGATTTTGAAATGTTTGTGCTGATACACTTTCTCCGACAAATATGATACGGTAAACATGGTACATATTTTAAAATAGAAACATAGGGCATGACAGCTTTCCACTTGAGAGCAAGATCTGGGTCACCAGAAGCAAAATAAGAAATGTAAGGATATCTGTTTTGAATGTTCAAAAATATGGCAGGAGAAAATAAGTTGTCCAGAATAGTTGTTGTGAAAGCATAAGCAGGAAAAAAAAGACAGAGATGGTATCTATGGATCAGAGATGTCTATGTGTTCTAAAACCATAAGAAAACACTAAGTATCAAAAGGCTGATTTTTTGCATAACATGACAAAAATGAGAATGACATAATGGCACAAATCTCTTTCAGGCACTCCAAGAAGGAAAGAGAAAAAGAGAAAAAGAAGGAAAGAGTTTTGGTGACTGTAGGTTAAGATCCAAAAATCATCAGGTTATATCATCCACTCTCTGGTAGAAAAAAAAATCTACCTGAGAATTTGGTGGTTACATGTAAAAAAATTTTAAAATAAAAAACAAAGAGGTTCATTCAGAGAAGATGGATTTCTCTATATGGCCAGTACTTAGCAAATTCCCTGGCATGCCACAGGTTCTCCCTATGGATCTGTGGCACAGTTGTAATTTCTTCCATGATTCATTATTTATTAATCAATGTCATATGGTAGACCAGCCAATTTTCTATAAGAGAGCCCCCTTACATTGCAACAACTCTGACACGTTGGCATCACAGTTAAAGTGTCACAGATGGAGAGGATGACATTCAGAAATGTTCATGAGAGTCAAACAGGCTGACACTTGGCAAAGCAAGGATCTGAATCCATCCACTTTCCTCCACCTCCAGACTCGTCACTGCCCAGTTGCCTGCTAGTGTAATGGATGAATCATGAAGGAAATCCATCTCACTACACTTAAGGAATTCCCAGACAGGCTGGAACATTGCTGAATTTCTCTTAAAGTTTATGCAGACTGTGTGAATTTATCTATGGAAAAAGAGGAGGAGGAGCAGGAAGAGGGGGAGGGAGAGAAACTGAAGAAGGAGAATTAGAAAAAGGTAGAATTAGAATTAGAAGGAGACAAAAACAATGATGAAGAAGAAGAATTAGAAAGAAAAGGAAAAGAAGTAAAAGGAGAAAATTTAGCGTTAGAAGAGAAAGAGAGGCTCTGTCAGTGGTTTTCACCTGTAATCCCAGCACTTTTGGAGGCTGAGACAGGAGAAACAACTGAGGCCAGAATTTTGAGAGCAGCCTGGGCAACATAGCAAGACCCTATCTCTATAAAAAAAAAAAAAAAATAGTAGCCGGGCTTGGTGGCTCAGTATGTAATCCCGCGCCTTGGGAGGCTGAGGCGAGTGGATTGCCTGAGCCCACGGGTTCGAGACCCGCCTGGGCAACTTGGCGAGACCTCATCTCTGCAATAAATCAAAAATCAGCCGGGCGTGGTAGCGCGCGCCTGTAGTTCCGGCTACTTGGAAGGCTGAGGAGGAAGGATCACCGGAGCCCAGCAGGTTGAGGCTGCGGTGGCCGGGAGCGGTCACTGCACTCCAGTCTGGGCGACAGAGTGAGACTCCAACTCAAAAAAAAATAAAATAAATAAAATAAAAATAAATAAATAAAATTATTTCTAAGAAAGAAGAGAAAGAGGAGGAGGAGGAGGAGGAGGGAGGAGAAGGAAAAACATTAACTTAAGGCAAGAGAGATCCAACTAAAACCAAGAAACAATATCCTGCTTTCGGTGATAATAAAGGTCTTAAAAAGAACTTAAAAGGCATATAAGTAATTTTTAGTTCCCTTATCTTCAACAAACCAGAGTATTCCCTTAATACTCCTTACATACTTGCTGCATATGAATACCTTTATTGACATCTAATTTAATCATTTTGCAGTCTTGTAAGCTAACATTTCTTATTTACAACGTACACATGAAAAGACAATTTGCATTCAAAGGAGGTAAATTCACTCATTTACCAATGAACAGAGCCAAGTTTTGACCCCAGTGAAGATACACAGTGGAACTCCAAAGGAGAGGTGTTAGGGTCCATCAGGAGCTATTGAAGTTGTGGCATCAGCTGTGCTGCTGCGTCTCTATCCATTCGCTGGGGTCACAGCTAAGGAGTGTGTCCTAAAGTGTGAATAAGAGATGACCAAGTGCGGTCTTTAGAGTAAAATGTTGGTGCTCTCACAGAAGCCCCAAAGACTTTCTTCTTGCCAATGTTCCTGCTTAACCCAGTGCCTGTGCCTTTTCCCCAAAAGCACTGATGTGCCTTGGAATTTACCTCCTCCTCACCCCAGGAGGACTCTTAGCCAATGATTTACAGTGGCAGCCCATCAAGAGGAGATGGATGGAATCCAGCACTTGTGAGTAGGGCTAACTTTGAAGCATCCCTATCACTCCAGAGCTATCTGCAGGACCAGCATCCACAGGACTTTGCCTGAATCTTGCTTGGCTTTCTCCCTTCCCTGATTCACCCACTGCCTCACCAAGTGTTAGCACACTACCTTGGTAAGTAACTTGCATACAATTCTCTTCTCAAGGCTTGCTTCTGGGACATCTGGACTTGGACATATCCACATGACACACTAAACTGTAAAAAATAAAACATACTTGCTGAAAAATTATTCTCATTTTGATTTTGAAATTTGTATTCATTTAAATTGTATCATTTCCTTTTTCTATTTCGGAGACAATACTTTTCCAAATTGCAAACATGTTTAGAAGTATTTGAAAAGCTTGTATAGACACTGGGCATCTTGTTTCTCCGGGCATAACAGAAGAAACGAGCTTTTCAGGACTTTCCACAAACAGTTGAGATTCTGGACGACCCGGATGTAAACTACCACAGTGCCCTTGCAAAGTTTAATATAACATGTGTCCCTCCCATTGACTCAGATCTGGCATTACAGGTGGACCACAGATGTTCTGTGTTAAATAGTATCTGAAACCAGAGTGGCAGAATATCATACATGGTCCTGAATGAGAATTTTTTGAGATATATTTCTTCAGGTATCTTAATATTAAAGAGATGGGGAGAAGAAAGAGAGCACATATTGTAATGATGCTAGTCCTTTACAGGTAAGACAACCAAGAGTGAATAAAAGAGACCCTTAAAAGGCAGTATGTCAAAAATAAATCACCAGATATTTTTCTAGGAAGCCTAACTAGACCTATCAGTAGTGAGGGCAAAAGTTGTCTAAAATTCTATCGTCTGCACTGCTCCACGCTCTATTAAATAACTCAGATTTAGTTATTTAATATAAATGAGGTGACTTCAGACTGGCCTGACTTCTGAAACCAACAGAAAAGAATGTATCCTTTTTTTTCTCATTTCTTGGAAAAAGAAAAGGTTGTATTGAAACAGCATCTGAACGTACATCATTCAACAGGGGTTCTTGAAACCATATTGCAAAATTGTAAACCTAACTTAGTTAAAACTTTGCTGGCAGGCTAGGCTCGGTGGCTCAGCCTGTAATCCCAGCACTTTGGGAGGCCGAGGCGAGTGGATTGCCTTAGCCCGCGGGTTCGAGACCAGCCTGGGCAACTTGGCGAGACCTCATTTCTACAATAAATAAATAAAAATTAGCCGGGCGTGGCAGCGTGTGCCTAAAGTTCCAGCTACTCGGATGGCTGTGGTGAAAGTATTGCGGGAGCCAGTCTGGGCAACAGAGTGAGACTCCAACTCAAACAACAACAACAAAAAAAACTTTGCTGGCAATAGAAGGCAAAGCCTTCTTCCATTTTCTTCACATTTTCCATCATGCAACTTTTACAGATACTTGCGAAGCGTACACACTAAACAATTAGACGCAATGTGAATGTGTGCATGTGTGTGTGTGTGTGCGCACGCATGCACACACACACACACCTCAGACTAAAAACTGTTACCAGCTTATGGTAACAGTTGATATTTCAAACTCCAATTGTTGGAGATTTGACTTAGAGGAAGAAATGGTTCCTGGAAACTCTTGCTAAAATAAATAAATGAATTACATATTTCATCCAGCACCATAACTGATGAATTTGTAGAAAAATTGTGCTGGTCTTAGATAGTTACAAGTTATAATTTTGAGAATTAGTGCTAGTCACAAGAGGGCTATTCCTTTCAATAATCTTGAAATCTTTTAGACTATGTTAACTCAGTTTTAAGTCACCAGTGTTGATCCTGTGTGTAATGAATGTGTTATGGATTTAACTAGGCAGTAATAAAGCTTTCTGGGTTCTGAATATTTAATGATGATGTACACAGAGATAGGGAAGTCAATATGCACTGCCTTTTTAATTATGGCTCCACCTCATAAAGTGGGAAACTTGTGGGAAACAGAATATGAATGAATGATGAGACGTACCTTTAAAATAACTAGCGCCAGATATGGTGGTAGCTCATGCCTGTAATCCCAGTATTTAGAAAAGATGGAGTGGGGCCATTGCCTTGCCAGAGTCTGGTGTGGCCATGTGCTCTTTGAGCTATGGCTGTCGCCATGCTTCCTGGCTTTGGTCCTCCTCCCCCACCTTGGGGAGGTGAATCTTCTCTCTCCCTTCTCTTTCTCTCTCTAATTTACTTTTAAATAAACTTTTCTTTCTTTGCAAAAAAAAAAAAAAGAAAAGAAAAGAAAAGATGGAGTGGGAGGATCACTTGAGTTCAGGAGTTCAAAGCTGCAGTGAGCTATGATCGTGTCACTGCACTCCAACCTGGGCAACAGAACAACACCCTGTCTCAAAATAAATAAGCAAATAAATTTTAAAATAAAAGAACTAGGAAAACAGCTGTTTCTATATAAACTTGGATACTCTGTACACTTGACCGCCAATAAATACCATATTTCCTAACTCAAAGATAAAGCCTTTTTTTATTTTATGTATTTTTTTCTGTCTACAGTTTATTGTTTCAAAGACTAGGATGGATCTTACCTTAAATTTAATAGAGTGATATTTCTTCTCTTTAAAAACCTTCACTACTAGATTTTTGCTATAATTTACAACAGAGTGTCTTAGAATGAAGGAATTGCAGGGGATATTATGTATGAGTGTCATAAATAATTACCACAAATGTAGCAAATTAAAACAACACCCACTTATTGTCTTGCATATATTGTCTTTTTTTTCTAGTTGACGTCTCACTCTGTCATCCAGACTGGAGTGCAGTAGCATGCGCACGGCCACCACAGCCCCGACCTACTGGTCTCGGGTGATCTTTCTGCCTCAGCCTTCCAAGTAGCTGGAACTACAGACATGCGCCACCACACCCAGCTAATTTTTTTATTTATTGTAGAGATGAGGTCTCACCAAGTTGCCCAGGCGGGTCTTGAACCCGTGGGCTCAGGCAATGTTCTCACCTTGGCCTCTCAAAGTGCTGGCATTATAGATGTGAGCCCCTGTGCCTGCATTTATTGTCTTGCACTTCTGTGGGTGAGAAGTTTCACATGGATCTCAGTAAAATGAAGATAGTGGCTGGGCTGAGCCCTTCTCTGACCCTGGAAAATTTACTTCCAGGCTCGTGTTAGTGGTTGGCAGAATTTAGTTCCTCACTGAGGTCTGGGGTCTCCATTTTCTTGTTGACTGTCAGACAGGGTCACTGTCATCTTCTAGAGACTACCCTTCTTCCCTGACCCATAGTTCCTTTCATCTTCAAAGTCAGCAATGTAAGGTGTGTCCTTCTCATCCCTGACTTTCCTCTGCTGCATCTCTGTGACCCCAGCTAGGACAGGTCCTCTGCTTGTAAAGGCTCTTCTGGTTAGTTTAGGCCCACCCAGTAAGCTAGGATAATCTCCTATTTAATAGTCCTTAACGTAATCACATCTGCAAGGTGCCTTTGGTCATGTAACCTAACTTATTCCTAGGTTCCCGGGATTAGGATGCGGAAATCTTTGGGAGCCATTCTTCTGTTTACCACAAACCATAAAGTTTCTTATATGAACTAAAGGCAAAGTCCCAATGTGGAGTCACAACAATGGCAGTGAAAGCCACCCCACACAATAGCTAAACAGCCAGTGTCAGTGCAAGTGAACACTGGAAAGAGGTTTGTAGTATTGTGATGACGAGAAATGTTACTCTTTTAAGAACATAAGTAGCCGGGCTCGGTGGCTCAGCCTGTAATCCCGCGCCTTTGGGAGGCTGAGGTGAGTGGATTGCCTGAGCCCGCGGGTTCGAGACCCGCCTGGGCAGGCGAGACCTCATCTCTACAATAAATCAAAAAATCAGCGGGGCTTGGTAGCGCATGCCTGTAATTCCGGCTACTTGGAAGGCTGAGGTGGAAGGATCGCCGGAGCCCAGTAGGTTGAGGCTGCGGTGGCCGGAAGCGGCCACTGCACTCCAGTCTGGGAGACAGAGTGAGACCAACTCAAAAAAAAAAAAAAAAAAAAGAACATAAGTAGACGCACCCATGTGTGTCTGTATAGAGGATATCTGCATATTAAAAGAATGCATACCAGTGCTACACAGAAACAAATGCCTTACATCTGTTGTTTTTTTTTGTTTGTTTGTTTTTTTGAGTTGGAGTCTCACTCTGTCACCCAGACTGGAGTGCAGTGGCCGCTCCTGGCCACCGCAGCCTCGACCTGCTGGACTCCGGCTATCCTTCCACCTCAGCCTTCCGAGTAGCCGGAATTATAGGTATGCGCTACCACGCCCAGCTGATTTTTTGATTTATTGTAGAGATGAGGTCTCGCTAAGTTGCCCAGGTGGGTCTCGAACCAGCGGGCTCAGGCAATCCACTCACCTCAGCCTCCCAAAGGCGCCGGATTACAGGCTGAGCCACCGAGCCCGGCTACATCTAGTGTTTTATGAACACCTGTTAATAATGAATGGGCTTGGCTCTAGAACACAATGAAAATGCCTGATAGGCTTTTTAGAGAAGCCCCTCAGCAAGTTATTCCCTCACATTCACGTCATTTAAAACAAAAACAAAATAATCATTTTCTTGGGGGGAGATGGGGCCATATTTCTGGACAACAGAACATACTGTTATGATCCTTTTTTTAAAGAATTGGCATAAAAATGTAGCTCCTTGGGTCAGTGGACTGTAGTAAAGTTCTAAAATCGAATAATCTCAGCTACTTTTGGAAATATTGTCGTTATTTCCATTTTACAGAAAATAGCACTCTTTTAATGAGCTATATAGTGTTTTCCTTTACTATTGGTGTGGTGGAGGGCACTCCATAGGGCAGCATAATTAACTTCGACGTCATTCTATGATGCTATAAGAATCACAGAAAATGGAAGATGCAGAACCTGGGTGATAAGGGCAGGAACTGACCCGTATGTGGAAAACTGGATTGTAAATTTCCACATACCTGGCTCAATGGACTGCGCACTGGAAACATGAGAGTATTTTTATAACCCAAATTTGCAAACAGCATTCGTTATTTTACACAAGGCATATTAGTTATATGAGCTTATTTCCTCCTTAAGTAAAATACTTTGTATAAATGACTACAACACTTATGGAAAACCTCTATCCATTTAAACTTGTTTAAATTCACTTTTTCACCATTTAAGCTCAATAAAATCGAATGCCATATTAACTGTCTATTTCAAATGGGACTGGCTATTTCAGAAGACAAGCTGTGATTTCCAGCTGTAGCAAGATTGGGTAAGAGGCCAAAAGTAAGAAAATCCTGCCTTTCAACAATTTCCCCAGTCTTCAGAGAGTCATTTTCATTTTCACTGAACATCCGTCAAGAGGATTTTATAGGACCAAAAATAATATTATTTACATTATGCAGCTTAAAAAGTGCAATAATGGACTTCAATCCCCCCTGCATTTCAAGAAATTTAAAGCAGAGATTGCTGCATTTCTATAGGCAAGATGACTTGGGTCCAGTAAAAAAAAATTGGGTACCCCACAGGGTGCAGGGATAAAAGTACTCAGACCGGCTGTAGGCAAATATGACCCTTGACCTCTTCAGATGAAAGATAGTGAATTAATTCTGGCACCCATTGTTATTGCGTTTGAATATGTGATGCTTATCTCTGATCCTGTACTGGCTAGGCCACCACAAGAGTGAAACTTCTCAGTTGTGTGTGTGTTTTCTCTGCAGATGGTTGGAAATGTGTGTTCCTTTCAACCCTTGACTTCCCAAGTTGATGGTTTCCTCTCATCTTCCCTACAGGTAGGATGATCCTTTATTGATATATACATGTGTATCAGTATACATATATTCATATATGACTATATATTTTAATATATATTTTTTAAAATGCTATGTGTCTAATCAGAAATTGCCTATCTGATAAATATTCAGATTTGAGTAGAATCATCTTTAGGTGTCGGCATTGAATTTCTCATACTTGAGTAATCTATAAATCCCATTTGAAGTAAAAAAAAAAGTATCGTTTTTGAAGCTCAGCTCAATGTGAAATTATTTTTATTGTAGAAAAAGTTGTGGTTCCATGAATGCCTATGCTTTGCCTATAGCATCCTCTTCCAGCCTGTGGGATCCAGCCCTAAGCCTTTGTCTCTTTGTGAGGTGCAGGTAACAGATAGATATGCAAACTCTGTCTTGACCAGGGAGCTTCCATTGACTTCCCACCCTACCATTCGTGAATCAATTCCTTTGCTCCACATAAACTTGTGCTTGTTTAACTTTACCTCTGAATAACTTATAACAGTTGCTTGGTTCTCTTATTGATTAACGAGTCAAATAAAGTCATTAACACATGTTCATTTTTATATCTGTATGACAGTCATTATTTTATCTTTTTTTGAAAATTATCTTTGTTTTTTCTTTTTGAGTTGGAGTCTCGCTCTGTCACCCAGACTGTAGTGCAGTGGCCGCTCCTGGCCACCGCAGCCTCAACCTGCTGGGTTCCAGCGATCCTTCCGCCTCAGGCTTCCAAGTAGCTGGAACTACAGGCACGCGCTACCACGCCCGGCTAATTTTTGATTTTATTGTGGAGATGAGGTCTCGCCAAGTTGCCCAGCCAGGTCTCGATCCCGCGGGCTCAGGCAATCCACTCACCTCAGCCTCCCAAAGCGCGGGATTACAGGCTGAGCCACTTAACAGTACATATTACTGAAATATAAGTAGGTATAGATTTTACTATATAAATATTAAGTAATATTTATATATTTTAGTAAATATATAAGTAGATATATATTTTATGTGTGGGCCATATGTTTCTATCATGTATAAGCAATAAAAGCAAACATCCAAAATAAACATAAAGCAAATTATAAAGACTATAAAATTCAATAAAGTTGACAATTAATTTCAAGTGATAGGTTGTTGTCTTTCCAAAACCAAATTGCCACTTTGGGTTGGGAAGGAGGTAGATTTTTTTTTGTGATTAAAGTTTTACTCACTATGGACTTGGCTTTGATTTTGAGCATCAGGAATCACCATTTGAAACATGGTCTCTGTCATGATCACTTTTCCTTTTTGAACGATGAATGCACTTAACCACCAATGTAGTATTTGAAGGGATCATCAATTTAATAGGCCACCACAAGATAACAAATTAAAAATATTAATTTAAGGAGAATTGTTCCATGCAGTTTTTTTTAATGACCACACTTTCTGCCAATAAGTAGATCTGTGCAAAACTTCTCCTGATTCGAGGGAGACAGGCACAAGTTGTTGTTAGGTTGGCATGCCCATATCACTACTTCTGCTGACATGACTCAAGCCTGGTCTGGCTTGTCTTATTAATATTACTACAAACACTCTATTTGCATATTACATAATGGCATTATTAGCCTTCTCTTGGTACATATTTATTGTTTATTTATTAAGTTGATTCCTGTTCTTTTATATTAATGCAAGACAATTGATGAACTATATTATGGCTCTATGACAATTAATAAAAATCCAGAATTTAGAAAATACTTTATATTTTTTATTGTTTTCACATGGTATACCTGATATTATCGTCAACATAAAAGACTACATAGTTTGGTTGTCAATCATACATTTTTTAAGGTTTTCCATTTCACAACATTACTATAAAAACTGAAACTGTTAAATTTCTGCATTTTGCAGTTTTAAATACAATTTAAAGTAAATTTTTCCAAGTAAAAAATTTAATGTGTTTTTAAAAATTTCTTTCCACAATTTGGTCTGTAACTAGGTAACTTTTTTGAAGTATATGTAAGTAATTATTTAAATATGGTATAATAGTATTTAATATCATATGCTATTTTAAATATCATTAATCATCTTAAAATAATTTTCCAGTGAGTGGGCTGATACAGCCTTGACACTGTCTGATTTACCCCCTCCCTTCTATTTTCCCATAAAAGCAAAATCTTTATGCTTTGCCCAGGGCTATTGTCATGACTGCCTAATTGATTTCACGTTTCCTCTAAGCTCTCTTTCTAAAGAGAAGAAATTTTTAAATATCCAAAAAGTCTGCATTACATATTCATGAAATAATCTGTATTTTCAACACATATTTATCACATACTCCCAGTCAGTACTATGTTCAGCAAAAAAAAAAAAAAAGCTTGAATTCAGATTTTCGAGGAAACTTCCTTTTAAGAATAGACATAAGAAGGGCTTGGTGGCTCAGCCTGTAATCCCAGCACTTTGGGAGACTGAGGTGAGTGGATTGCCTGAGCCTGCGGGTTTGAGACCCGCCTGGGCAACTTGGCGAGACCTCATCTCTACAATAAATCAAAAAATCAGCCGGGCGTGGTAGCTCACGCCTGTAATTCCAGCTACTCGGAAGGCTGAGGCGGAAGGATCGCCGGAGCGAAGCAGGTTGAGGCTGCGGTGGCCGGGAGCGGCCACTGCACTCCAGTCTGGGTGACAGAGTGAGACTTCAACTCAAAAAAGAAAAAAAAAAAAAAAAAGAATAGACATGGTGATAACCAACAACACATGACACAGGCTGTGGAGCATGCATGATGTCAAGGGACCCTTATGAAGGCACATAATCCCATCTAGATGTGACATCTGGTCTGAGAGTGAGAAGTAACAAGGGTTGGATAGTGAAGGGGGCTACCTGGAAAATAGTGTTCCATGCAGAAGGAACAGCACCTGCAAAAACCCAGAGGCAAGCATGCACACATTTTCTGAGAAAGACAGTCATACTTTTAAGTCTGGTGCCTAGTGACTGTAGAGGTGGTGGTGGAAGCAGAAGTATATCACAAGAGAAAGCTGTAGGGTATATGTCCGTCTCAAAGATAAAGACTTTCTCCTTAGTGCAAACCACTAAAATGTTTCCAGTGGAAGAGAAAATGTGGTTAAGATCACCATTTAGGGAGATGACTTATGCTGCTCTGAGGAAAGTGGAGGAAAATGGGGGGACAAGTGTCCAGGAGTGCCAGAGGGACAGCCTCAATCAGATCTCTGCAGAGCGGCCACTTGCAGAATGGCCGGGAGTTCAGTTTTCACAGGATGTGGGACTGAGAGAAAGGGTGTTCAGTAATCGGTCCCCTCGTGGATGGAGGAGCTTTTCCCTAAGTTATAACAGCCTGGAGGAGGGATAAGTCAGGAAGAAGATGGGAAACTCAAGCGAATATATTGGATTAAGGGTCTGTAGAATGATCCAATCAGCTGTTGGCTTTATGGGTCTGAAGTGCAACAGAGAGATACACATGAAGAAGGCTATTGATGTCGGGGGCACCTGGAGAGACTCTACATCCAAAGGTCAACTAGAAGATAGTTTAGCCTTTGTGGGCTGTGTGGTCTCTGCTGCAACCACTACTCAGCTCTACCATGGCAGCTTGAAAGCAGCCACAGAAATACCTTAACAAATGGGCGGAGGCTAGTAGCATTCCAGTAAAAGTTGACGTATAAAAAGAGGTGGTGTTCCAGATTTGGCCCATGGGTTGTAGATTTCCAATCCCTTCTCTAAACCATGAATTAAAGATATGGATAGATAGCTGAGGAATATGCATGCCTGCAACCCTGCTTCTGAAAGGATCTTGTTCCAAATGCAGGGATCTCTAGCCCTCACATCTGCATCAGGGACAGAATACACAGAGTAGTTTGGATTTAGGGGATAGACAGAGAAAATGAGCATTAAGAAAAATTGGAAGCCGGGCTCGGTGGCTCAGCCTGTAATCCCCCGCCTTCGGAGGCTGAGGTGAGTGGATTGCTTGAGCCCTCGGGTTCGAGACCCCTGGGGAGGCGAACCTCATCTCTA